>JAJGRX010001313.1:0-363120 GCA_025461125.1 Carex kokanica
CACCTTGACGGGGATGCGGAACAATCAGATGAGTATCCTCTACGACGAGCGATACGCTCCCGCGTTAAAGAGTTTGGGCCTGTGGCATGTCTCACAGCTGACCCCTATTGTTTCAGATGTTGCTCTTCTATCTGCGTTGGTCGAGAGGTGGCAGCCGGAGACACCACATTCCACCTGCCCGTTGGAGAGATTACGGTGTCTCTCCAGGATGTCAGTTCTCTCTTCTTTGAACAAACCAACTGACACACTTGTAGAACGTCTCCTCAATGATTGCGGTAACTTGTAACCTACGAGAATTAAAATTACAATTAAATGAAGAAAACGATAATAAAAAATAAGAGGATTACAAAATACAACATGCGAGAAGTGACGAAGACATTGTTGAGCGATTCGGAACCGTTGCTAGTCATTATTTCCCAACGAGATCCATCATCCATAGCTTGATACACCTTCCATGGCTTAGGAGGTTCTTCCTCATCATTTTCATTATATTTGCCACATGTATCCAAATAAGCCAACCAATCAGGATTTCGCCTCCCGATTGCTTCAAGTCCTTCTTGCAATCTTCTCTCTTCTTCTTTTAACCATAATCTTGAAAAAAGTGGAAGCAACCTTATCCTTAGTGTGCTTTCCAAAATTCTCAAACACATGTTGAGAGTAGAGTAGCGGTGAGCACACTCCCCTTTCTCCTCACACCAACTCAAATCATCTTGAATAACACCTTTTTTATGTCCTTGTGTCGGTCAGATACCACACACATGTATCTGTTTCGCCCAATTACATACTCCCGCACCCACTTCATGAACCATCCCCAATTCTCAAAATTCTCGTTCTCTACTAGTCCAAATGCTAACGGGATTAACTGGTTCTCTGCATCATATCCAGTTACAATTAACAGCTTACCCTTGTATCTGCCAGACAAGAAACAAGCATCGATACTGATGACGGGTCTGAGGTGACCGACTGCGGCAATACATGGTCCCCATGCTCATGCTGCTCTCATGAAAAAACGATACCCTTGCTTAGTGGTTGGCTTTGAAACAATCTTATATTGGGTTCCCGAATTTGTCCTTTTTATTGCCTCTAGCAAAGGGACAATCAGCCCGTAAGACCCCTCCCAACTACCAAAGACCCGAGCAATTGCTAACTCTTTGCCACGCCATAATTTGTTGTACTTTGGAACGACACCCTCGTACCTTTCAGCGCATAAGTCAGCGACTGCCCGGATAGAAATATCAGCATTTTTTTCCAACGACAATTTTATACAGTTGGCAACCATAGCGGACGTCAACTGTGCATGATCTAACCTGGAAGCTGATGCGTGGCATGTGTGCTTAGCCACATTCTTCATGATGGCCCAAGTATTACTAAAGCCTGTAGTCCTCGCAACCAACGCCCACCTGCACCGGGCGCCAAAACACTTGTACCTCAGCCTGGTGGTATCGCTGTGTGTATTTTTTATCTCCCTATTTTGTTTGATGTGCCAGTGGTTAATTGCATCTTTCATCTTATCCTTGCTGTCATATGTTATCCCCTCAGACAATTCATGTCTTTCTCCCTTTTAATTTACAAAAGAAACAATAAAAATTAAACAACATCAATTTAATAACAACAATTTAATAATTAAATTAAATTAAATATAAAAACAAACATACCTCACATGTCGCAAAAAAAGAGCTATCGGCCTCTTCAAACCCTGATGTGTCATGAAATTGCTCAAAACGGATGTCTTTCCCCACGACCCAATATAGGCCACTTCCGCCTACCAAGCACAGGAATACCAGTATCCTCATCACTATGATCTGATACCCCACCGTCCCCATTATCATCCCAATTAGCCTCTGCCTCCCTTTCTTCAGGATCCTCGTCCGTATTATCAACATAATAAAGCCGTTCTGGGTTTCAGATCGGTTCCTTTCAGATTGGACTCGGCTAGAGGACCGAGGATGGAATCAGAGATCGACCCCTATCATATTGGACCCTACTAGGACCCGCTACAGATGGCGCCCGACTTGGACCCGCTACAGATGGTGCTCGACTAGGACCCGCTACAGATTGCTCGAGCCCTAAACCCTGAGTCAACTGCAACAACTGTCTGGTGTTCTGTTTAGGGGTCTGTCTGGGGTTGGCTACCACATATAACTCTAGGAACTTGAAAGGATTGGTCATATTCATTGTCATTTCGACATATAACCCCCAACTGCTATCGTCTTGTACCGGAAGCTGTTAGAACCAGGTTTGGTTGCCTTGGCCAATATTGATCCTTGCGGAAATTACCAGTTCATAATTACGGTGGTTAATATCGAGTTGTTGGTACACTTTCCTATTTATACCTCTAAATCCAAACCTAAGCTGATATTGAACATTTTCGGCATTTGGTGGCTATAATAGCGCCATTTAGTCCTTGTAATACTTCACCACCAAAATAACAAGCAATTTCAATCATAATTGGTTGAATGAACCTTAATATTACAAAATAATGCATTAAATTAAAAATAGTACAAAAAATATGTTTTTTTGAAAAAAAATGGTAAAAACGCACCTATGCAGTAGCCTTGGTGAAGAATGAGTGGAGAATAGAAGACATAACCAATTTTCTGCATATATAGGTGTAACCTAACACGCACGCTGACTGGGGACGCGAACGGGTCGGTGCGCCGACCCAATACCCGGACGGATCCGTGTGCATGGCCAGGGTGCGAGGGGATCGGTTCGCGGCCCAATACGCATATGGATTGGGGATCCGTCCGCATATCCAGTACGCGTTCGTGGTGAAATCTGAATTCTGAATAAAACGGGTGGTATTGATTTAATTCCGATTTTGGAGGGTGGTAAGAAAAAAAATTTCGGCACAGAAGATCATCAACAAATAAAAAAAAGAGTCAATTTTCCACTTGTATTTCCGGAAGCAACCCAGCAATTTTGGGATCCGTATCCTCTCAGGTACCTGACTCAAGCAAATTGAAACGGATGGTCCAGATTAAACTTATTTGGGCCAAATTCAATCTGGTGCCTTTGGAGACGGTAGAGGGTCTGTTTTGAGATTCGTGCCATGTTAAAATAACCGTTCAATCGTAATTGTCCTCAGTCAGGTAACCTGAGGTGATGTGAATTCGCAATTTGAGCGATATGTTATCTGGTGTAGTCAAAAGTGAATTTGTAAAAGCAAATTCGTTCTTTTCAACACTTTGTTCTGATAAGTGAGAGATATACAGTATCGAATTAAAATATTCTACAACAAACAACGACTTCCACACAGGGCTGTAAACGTGGCTCGGGCCGAGCTGGGCCTTGGCTCAGCTCGTTAATTCTGGCCCGAGCCTGGACCGAGCGAGCCGGACTTAGGGGTCCCGAGCCAAAAGTCTTGGCTCAGCTTGTGACAAGCCAGCCCGAGCTAGCTCGCGAGCTAACGAGCTGGCTCGCTGGGCTTTATTGGGTTGTTATTATACAAATTCAAAAATAAAAAAAATAAAAAAGCCCATTCAAAAAATTTAAGAAATCGTCCAGCAGGCACATCTTCAAGCAACTGAAGCCCATATTATTTTTTTCCAAACCGAAAATACATCAATTTTGCATAGTTGCGCCTTTGAAAATGAGACTGGACTTAAAATTATACGGGGCTAAACCCTAAATCCACTGTAGCTTAACGAGCAGAGCTGGCCCGGTCCGAGCTGATCCCTGGCTCAGCTCGTTTATTTTGGCCCGAGCCTGAACCGAGCTGGCTCGTTAACAGCTCAGTCCACTACCGAGCAAGCTGTTAGCGAGCGAGCTAGAGACGAGTCACGAGCGAGCCGCGAGCTTTTTTGACAGCCCTACTTCCACAGCACATATGTGCTCAATCATTCAATCTGAACCAGAGGTAGATCCAATAGCAAGTAGGCCACTAAATCAGTACTTAGAATCTTGAGTTGTACTATAAGAAATGCATTGATTGTGACATGAATGTCCTAATAGGCTAATACATCTATCATGGTACGTAGATACCAATCAACTTGTAATACTATTTATAACTTAAGTTAGAAGATACGTCCTCATTAACACAACGCACTAAAGTCGCCCCCAAATTGTTACCATTAGTTTGTCGTATTAGGTATCGCATGTTCTTTTGTGCTGTATGTTTCACAAACAGCGGATTAGGGCAAAAGAATGGAAGGAGACGGGCGGATGCAGTATTTTTATATGGGTAGGACAATATATTCAAATAGCTAATTGGGTTCAATTCATTAGAGTTCTAAGATCTAAAAATTCAATCTACCAATCACAAATTCAAATTAACAATCAATTAGAATTTGAAGATCTAAATTCAATATAAAATTATATTCTAATTTGCAATTTCATAAGACCAAAAAATAAAAAAATGAGGATTCTAACTAATCGTAGAGAGAGGGGCGAGGAGGAGAGCAGTTGCTTCGTGGATAGAGTCAGATAGGCGAGCAAAGTCTGTTTTTTTTTTAAGAGAGCGAGTCGCTCTCTGTGTCGTGGAGAGAGTCAGATAGCGGCGTTGTTTTTTGTTTTTCTTTTCTTATATGTGCCGCAGAGAGAGTCAGAGAGTCAGAGAACCGGAGAGAGCGAACAGTGGAGACTAGAGATCTAAAAAATTGATTTCATTTTTTTGTTGAGTCGGCCAAATTTTATTTTTCTTTGGTCTTTGGACAATGAGTTGTTGTAAATTATGAGCACACGCGATAGGGCTTTTTTTTCCGGGTGGGGTAAGAGTCCGAAACTCAGTACCTGAAAACTAATTTTGAATTTAAAGGGTAGGACAACTGCCCTACTCTACAATACTTCGGCTTGCCACTGGAAGGTGAAGAAAGAAAACCAGGAGACAAGTTCATCTCCTCTACACTCTGATTCAGGGTGAACAAAATAAAAAAGTTTCTAAAGGCAGTTTACCCTCTCCCTCTTGCTTTTCTCCACTCCCCCTAAAATTTTTCGCTTCTAGAGTGAGTAAATGCCTTCGGTAAGGGCCGAATCACGCCACCATTTCCATTCTGTTCCATTCCTGTCATTTAATGTCAGCATTCTGGAACACCATCATCACATGAAATTTGAGGATGATAACAATAAGCGATTTTGTATAGCAACCCTCTCCCCTCTGTTCCCCTATTGTTTCTCTCCGATTTTTCTCTTATGGAGCTAGTGAAAGATTTCGGTTAGGTCCGGACTAAGAGATTCTCCCTTCCCACCCTTCTCTTTCTTTAGTGATTGAAATGTGAAGAATATTCTTAAATAGAGTGGAGCCAAAAAAACATAATAGGAGATGAGACATAATTTTATAATTATTGAACAATAATATTTCAGAAAAAAGTATACAGTGATAAAAACATATTTTTTTTAAAAAAATATTATTTTTTCTTTCTTTTGATTTTTAATCTCCATGTAAATAATCCCTCAGCTTGTACATATAACTACTGACACTTCTAGTGTCCAAATTAATAGAATATGAAGGTTTAACCTCTATCTTTCTCATAAAAAACATATATATTTTTTAATTTTTTTACGCAAAATCATTCCTGAATTTATGTGGCTCCACCTCTGTGGTAAAAATCATCCCTGATTAGGAGTTTTCTAGTGTCATTAATAAATGGATCTGAAAATAACACAAGATTACAAATACGTGATTCCATCCATATCAGTGCATGTTTATTTTACAACAAAAATTATGAACATTTTTAATAATTTTAGCAATTATTATTGAAATAATATCAAATTATTTTCATTCATATAATATAGAGGAGGGTTCCATACCCCATGCTTTTCATACCTCATCATACCTCATGTTTTATATCTAAGTTTCTAAAGTTCAAACTGTCGATCCGAACCGCTCAACATGATATCCATACTAAAATTTGTTTGAGGATGAAATTTTATATTTTTTGGAAAAATTTACTATTTTTTAAGAAAGGTACAAAATTATTGTTTCTGGACCGTTCAAAAACAGTGATTTTCTACCCATCTTAAAAAATAGTAAAAGAAATTCCAAAAATTGTAAAATTTCATCGCCCAGCATATTTTAGTATGGATATCATGTTAAGCGGTTCCGATCGACAGTTTGAATTTTGAAAACAAAAATATAAAATATGAGGAGGTATGAAAGACATGGGATATTGCAACCCTCCTATGTCAATTTATAAGACTTTCTAAATATTTTATTTTTTGTATTAAGAAATAGACAAATACAAATTAATTGTAAATGCTGATATGAAAACTTCAACACCCAATTATTAAATTAAAAAATTACTTTATACGCAAATTATTAAAGGCCGTTGTCTGATTGTCTCTAGATGCCCCGACTCGCCGCATTTTTTGTGGTTTCATGCTTAGCCACAGGACCTATGGATTCTGCTTTTACAGTGGCACGTGAGGATGATATATTCTGGATATGGATAGGAATCAACGGCTGAGCCAGAGATGAAAGAATCAGCGGTTGAATTGATCAACTAAAAAAGCGCGTCTTGCGTGATATTTTGGACCAGCTGGACCCACACACCGACCCACGACCATGACACCCTGAGCGCTTTATTTGATAATCAAATTAACAAAACAAAGAGGGAGGCTATGGTGATATTACCTGTCGACTGGTGTACTGTAAATTGTTATTTTTATTTTTAAAGTTTAAATCATCCATTTGAATATTTTATTTTAATGAAAGTTGAAGGTCAAACTATTTAATATTTATAATAATGAAAATTTTTCATTGGAATTTTAAACATGCGATCTACAGGGCAGATTCAGGATTTTCGTCAGGGGGGGCAAAAAAATATCAAATCGGGTTTAAATTCATTAACCAATTGAGTACTCGATAAAAAACAATGTTTTAACTTATACTTTCCAATGCTTTGACTTGTAATTTATGATGCTCTGACTTGTAATTCTAATTGCCAATCAAAATTTAACAAATTTATTTCAATTTTAACTCTAAATTTAATCCGAATTACAAACCCAGATAGTTCCGGGAGGGACAAAGTCGGTCAGAACCGATAAATCTCCACTAAAACTCAAAATCCAGGGGGGCAGCTGCCCCCCTCCCCCCCCCCCGGAACTATCTGGGTCCGCCCGTGGCGACCTATCACAAAGAGAGCATTGTCTTTGTCATTAGACTAAAAACTGGTTCTCAATCGATCCGAATGTTAAACGTAATATTCATATGAAAATATATTTGAAGATTCGATTTTATATTTTGTAAAATTTTATTATTGTTATTATCTTGATTAAACAGATAGAAAATACTGCTTTTGTTATAGATCATATTGAACTTTTAGTGCAAATTTTTTGTTATAGATCATGTTGAATAAACAGATAGATTAAGTACTGCTTTTGTTATAGATCATGTTGAACTTTTGTTACAGAAAAATACTGCTATTGTTATAGATCATCCGAATGTCTAAAATTTTTAAATCAAATGATTTTCTACCTATCTAATATTTTTTTTTAAATATAAAATTTTAGTGTGCAAGCATAATTTCATAAAAATATCATGTTGAACGGTTCAAATTGATTATTTGAAACTTAAAAATAAAGATATAAGTCCACAGTACAGGTCATGTTTAAGTATATTTTCACATATTTTTTTGAGTGAGGCTATATGCATATTTTTCTAATTCTCCTTCATATTTTTGAAAGTTTTTTTTTTTACCTCTTAAACTTTTCCTTTATGATGATTGCGGCTTGTTCTTTATTGCTATTTCTTAATATTATTTACTAAGGGCATGTTTAACAAATCAAAGGATTTAAAAGTGTTATTTAAATAATAAAAGTAATATAGTGGATGAATAATGCTTTAAAGATAAAGTTTGGAATTTCTTGACTATTCGAATGAATGAAAATTTGTTTGGTAAGATGGTATATGAATGATGAAATTATGAATTATATTATAACAACAACAATAATGATGAATAATAAGATATTACAAATTATAATAATTATAAAGAAAATGGTAGTAATTATGATGTAACCAAACTAATATGAGTTGGGCTATTGTGTTTCATGAAGTAAATGACATATTTTACTTTACGCTTATATTTTGTTATTTTAAAGTTTAAGCAGTCGATCCAAATCGTTCAACATGACCTCCATATTAAATTGTGATGGAAAACCAAATTTTATATTTTTTGGAAATTTTTTACTATTTTTTTATAATTTTTGAAAATCAATTTTCTATGGTCCAGAATTTTCTAAAAAAACAACAATTTTTAATAATTTAAAAAAAATAGTAAAAATAAAAAAATATATAAAATTTGATCACCAATTAAATTTTACTATACGTTGAGCAGTTCGAACTGGTCTTTTGGACTTCAAAAATGAAGATATTTACTTCATAAAGCACAATAGTCCAACTCAACAAATATTATGAAAATATAATAGTAATTATTTATTAAGCGAAGAGGCGTAATGTTTTTTGTAGGCTCCGCCTTAACATTGTAACGTCTTAAATCTGGCTTCATAACTTGGGAATTGGTATCTTGAGTTTGCTTTCATGATTATTAATTGTAACTCTCTATTATCTTCAATAAAATACATAATAATATTTAGAGATTGGCTAATATCAAAATGTTTGTTCTGGAGCTTTGGTGTAACTAATTAGTTTTCCGATTTTCAAAATCCAAATAGTAGATTCAAACAGTTTGATGTGATCACTATATTAAAATATGCTTGCAGACCAAATTTTACATATTTTGTGAAAAAAATTACTATTTATTAAGCCGTTTTAAAATCACTGATTTTAATAAACAATAAAACTTTTGGATTATTGATAACAACGATTTTAAAATTGGCTTAATAAATAGTAAAAAATTCATAAAATGCAATATTTGGTCTCCAATCACACTTTAATATAGATTGAATGTTGAACGGTTTGGATCGACTGTTTGGACTTTGAAAATGTAAAAAACAAAATGTTTGTTCAAGGTCCAGGAACAAACGTTTTGATATTAGCCATTATCTAATATTTAAAATACATTAATAATTGATAAAAAAATAATTCATGAATTTAATAATATTCTTAAATTTTGTTTGTAAACTTTTAACTTTATTTAAAAATATTGTGTAAATCATCAAATTAATTTGTATTCAATGAACTTCGACCGTCTATATATCAAGAGCCAAGCAAAACCGTGTGACTATTGCAGTACAGCTGTATAGGTGACTTCGCTTCTTTTAAACAATTTTCTTGAAGGTGTGAATCGATTTTTTTTTGTTTTATTCTGAATTTGCTTTTGTTATAGATCATGTTGAACTTTATTATACAGATAGATTAAGTACTGTTTTTGTTATAGATCATGTTGAACTTTTGTTACAGAAAAATACTGCTACTGTTATAGATCATCCGAATGTTCAAAATTTTTAAATCAAATGATTTTCTACCTATCTAATATATTTTTTTAAATGTAAAATTTTAGTGTGCAAGCATAATTTCATACAAAGATCATGTTGAACCGTTCAAATTGATTGTTTGAAACTTAAAAATAAAGATATAAGTTGATTGCGGCTTGCTCTGTATTGCTATTTCTTAATATTATTTACTAGAGTAGAACTAGGGTGTGATGTGCTCACCAAACTCTTTGGTGAGCATAACTCCATAATTTATTATATTTACTTCAAACGAGATGAATTCAAACCGTTGAAACCGATGTACTTCACGAGTGATGTGCGTACATGCAAAAGTTTGAATGTTTCGAATTTATTTAGTACAAAGTCAAGCGGTCAAAATTGATGAAAAATTAATGCATTAAAATAACTTCTAAAACTTTATTTTGGATCATTCATTTTTCATCAATTTTGACCACTTAACTTGAGACTAAATGAATTCCAAAAATTCAAAATTTTGCATGTACGCGCATCACTCGTGAAGTACATCGGTTTCGACAGTTTGGATTTGTCTCGTTTGAAGTGAATCCAGTAGATTAACAAATCAAAGGATTTAAAAGTGTTATTTAAATAATAAAAGTAAAATAGTGGATGAAGAATGCTTTAAAGATAAAGTTTGGAATTTCTTGACTATTCGAACGAATGAAAATTTGTTTGGTAAGATGGTATATGAATGATGAAATTATGAATTATATTATAACAACAACAATAATGAATAATAAGATATTACAAATTATAATAATTATTATGAAAATGGTAGTAATTATGATGTAACCAAATTAATATGAGTTGGGCTATTGTATTTCATGAAGTAAATGACATATTTTATTTCACGCTTATATTTTGTGAAGTCAATCCAAATCGTTCAACATGATCTCCATATTAAATTGTGATGGGAAACCAAATTTTATATTTTTTTTGAAAAAAAATTTACTATTTTTTTATAATTTTTGAAAATCGCTTATTTAATGGTCCAGAATTTTCTAAAACAACATCAAATTTTAATAATTTTAAAAAAATTGTAAAAGTTAAAAAAATATATAAAATTGATCTTCAATTAAATTTTACTATGGAGATCACGTTGAGCAGTTCAAATCAGCCTTTTGGACTTCAAAAATAAAGATATTTACTTCATAAAGCACAATAGTCCAACTCAACAAATATTATGAAAATATAATAGTAATTATTTATTAAGCGAAGAGGTGTAATGTTTTTAGTAGGCTCCGCCTTAACATTGTAACGTCTTAAATCTGGCTTCATAACTTGGGAATTGGTATCTTGAATTTGCTTTCATGATTATTAATTGTAACTCTCTATGATCTTCAATAAAATACATAATAATATTTAGAGAGTGGCTAATATCAAAATGTTTGTTCTGGAATTTTGATGCAACCAATTGGTTTTCCGATTTTCAAAGTCATAATGGTAGATTCAAACAGTTAGATGTGATCACTATATTAAAATATACTTGCAGACCAAATTTTACATATTTTGGGAAAAAAATTACTATTTATTAAGTCGTTTTAAAATGGTTGATTTTAATAAACAATGAAAAACTTTTGGATTATTGATAACAACGATTTTAAAATTGACTTAATAAATAGTAAAAAAATTCCAAAAAATACAAAATTTGGTCTCCAATCACATTTTAATATAGATTGAATGTTGAACGGTTTGGATTGACTGTTTGGACTTTGAAAATGTAAAAAACAAAATATTTGTTCAAGGTCCAGGAACAAACGCTTTGATACCATTCTCTAATATTTAAAATACATTAATAATTGATAAACAAATAATTCATGAATTTAATAATATTCTTAAATTTTGTTTGTAAACTTTTAACTTTATTTAAAAATATTGTGTAAATCATCAAATTAATTTGTATTCAATGAACGTCGACCTTCTATATATCAAGAGCCAAGCAAAATCGTGTGACTATTGCAGTACAGCTGTATAGGTGACTTCGCTTCTTTTAAATAATATTCTTGAAGGTGTGAATCGATTTTTTTTGTTTTATTCTGAATTTGCTTCTACTATGAACTTCCTCAGAGCGACCATATATATATAAAGGACTCATAAATGGGCTACTTACCTTTCATAATGGGTTCTTATTAGAATCAAAATATCGGTCCAAAATATCGGTCCAAAAGATCTTCTCGTATTAAATGTTGAGTTTGGATATAAAAGCTGGAGGGAGCCTGTTTGATATTCAAATTGATGGTGCTCAGCACGAATTTTTATACACAACCAGATCTGCTCTTTCGACCACCGTCGCACTCAGACGACCGGATATTGAACGATATTTGACGATATTGTGCTCTCAGCTCCGATCAAATCGGCTCACTTTCTTTTCTCTCATTCTCCTCTCCGCTCGAAGAGATAGAAACGAGAGAGAGGATAAAATATCGTTGTGTCGGAGGTGAAAACTCGAAAAGAAGATCTCAAGAGGAACGGCGGTTAAATAGATCTATCGTTTATATTTTGTTTTTCTCTGGAGTCGTCTAGGAGAGCGACTTTGATATCTTTGCCTGAAAGCGCGAATTTTAAAGAGGATAAAAAACATAATATCACCCACTTAATTAATATTTCTATCAATTTTGTACATCAAATTTTACACTGCTGATATATGAGCGCCATCTCATATTCACATCTATCTTTAGTTCTTTACTCTTTTAAACTTTAGAACATCGTACACGATTCCAATATGGCAGGGGGGAAAATGACAAGATAAGTAATCCGACTCCAGAGAATAACAAAAGATCAAAAGATAAAGAAGGTATGAATATGATAGTGACAACTTACGATTCCTACTATTTCCTATTTAAAGAGCTTCTGCTCCAATTTCTTCACACAGTACTCAACTACTAAATTACTAAGGAAAATTTTACCTTCCATAAAAAAAAGGAAAAAAAAAAAAATTTACCAGTAAAAGAAGAACATATATTAATTAGCATCTTGAAAAATGTCTAGTGATCCGTTAGTCCTTGGGCAAGTAATCGGAGATGTGTTGGACCCATTCGTCAGCTCAGTTTCCTTCAAGGTCTACTATAACAACCGCAGTGTGGTCAACGGTATGGATCTTCGATCACCTGCTGTTGTTAACAAGCCGTGGGCTGAGATTGGTGGAGATGATTTACGAGTCACATATACTCTGGTAAACATTCATTTCTTGCCTTTATTTTTTCTATAATATGTTATATAGTTCAATTAAACTGTTGTGGCGTATAAATAATAATCTTTTTTTTTGTTGTTGTTGAAGATCATGGTGGATCCGGATGCACCGAGTCCAAGTAATTTTTCACTGAGGGAATATTTACACTGGTAAATGTGGTTATTAAAATTGATTTATTTCTAATTGTGTGATGCATTTTCAAAATTGGTGTCAGTAATTAACAGCAAAACCAAAGACGTGATGTTAATAATAAAAATTAATTCTAATGTTTTCTGAATGGTCATTTCAATGTAGGATGGTCACTGATATTCCCGCAACCACAGATACAAGTTTTGGTGAGGATTATATTTATTTTTATTTCCTTCGTTAATTACAGCTTTTATTTGTGAAGACTTTCACCTTTAAAGGATCATAGTTAAATGTTATGATAGTTGAACATGGAAAATAAGATCATTAATACAATACTTTCATTGTTTGTAAAGTTGAGTTTAAGCACATCAAAATAAATTTACTTTAATGTAAAAAATTGGAATGACTTAAATGACAAACTTAAACCATTGATTCCCATCACTTCATGAGCCAAAAATTTGCATTCTAATTAACTTTTTAATTTTTTTTATCTTGTATAAGATTAAGAAGTTGGAAATTAATTAAAATATTTTTATGTTCATTTATATATAATTTTTTTGATCTGATACAAAATAAACTATGAAAAATTATAAAATTGAAACATAAATGCTTCTTGTCAACTAGATTAAGATCATGATTGTTTCAAATTAATTTGATTATTTATGAGATTAAGTTAAAAAAAACTCTATGTCGAGCTTAAACTCATATTAATTTTTACTATCAATATACATCTTTATAACGTTCATCCAACTTTTACGTAAAGCTGTTTCATATCTTGCAAAATATTATTCAAACTAAGAAGTTAATATTATAAATATGTTCTATAATTAAAATGTGTGTGCATTAATTTGAGCCAATTTAAAAGCAATTTAGTATCAAAGTCCATTTGAGATTTTAATTAAGGGTTAAATTTATTGGATTTTTGATGGATTAGACAATCAAATTTTAAACTATTTTATTTTAATATGTTTTCTGTCTTCATTCACAATATATTTTTGCAGTTTAAATAATAATTTGTAAAGTATCAAATGAATATAGAATCCATAATTGTAGGCTAACAGCTAACTTGTTAAAAAGCTACGTAATATCGTAAGACCAAACTAAAATGTGCTTTATTTCTTATAATAAAAGGAAATCACACATCAGTCAATTTCAAATATTCTTTACAAAAACTGAAAATTTTACTCACATTATAACTCAAAATTTTCTATTTGTGAATAATCTAGGTCGTGAGATCATGTGTTACGAGAGCCCACGGCCTTCATCAGGAATCCACCGGCTAGTCTTCGTGCTCTTTCAGCAGCTCGGAAGGGACACCGTATCCGCTCCAATCTTGCGGCAGAACTTCAACACGAGAAACTTCGCACGTCAGTACAATCTGGGTAGTCCAGTGGCTGCTGCATATTTCAATTGCCAGAGAGAGTCCGGCAACGGTGGCAGGAGGTTCAACAATCAACACTAATGCATGAGTGATGAAGAGAAAAACAGAATAAGAAGGATTGATTTCTCTCCTAAGGCTGAACGACAGATATGTCTATGTGCATGTGTGATATATGTATTTATGCGTGCCTAGTAGAGTTTGGTACGTGTTTGCATGTTTGGAATTTGTGCAAGGAGACTTTATTTAAGAGAGATGTACGTAGATTGGAAGTTTATTGTAATGGAATAAAAGAAAGTTTCTTTGAGAGCACATGATTTAATTATGGGCGTAAATTAAGAGAAAAGCAGAGGAAACTAACTATATATGACATTTGTAAATTTAGATAGCTTCTTTTTGTTTTTTTTTGTTTTGAATTGAAACCCGTAGGCCTTCATTACTTAAGGTCGTCCTTACAATATAACCAAATAAAACCAAGTACCAGTAAGCAAAAATCAAATACCAGTACATAAAAAACCTAATACCAGTAAACTAAAAACCAAATACCAGTAAGCATAAAAATCTAATACCAGTAAGCTGAAAACCCTGCTCCTTCCATTAATAGAAAAAAACTTAAGAAAGTTTTGAAATCAGAAGAAGCATGATATGAGTATTATTATGAGTATTATCAGGACAGCTAGTCTGGTAAGAATTATACGTTTCCTCCCTGTATCATGCCCAACCTTGGCACCCTTGTTGGATTTTGAAATGTTCAGCGCTCAGCATTGTTGGCAACCCCAGCTCTTCTCTGAAGGATGTAGAGGGTATTCCGTTGAAGGTTTTGGAGCTTCTCCTAACCCAGTTTGCTATGTTGTGTGCTGGGGTGATTGCTTGCCTATCAACTTGAACAATCTGTGTTGCATGGAAAACAGCTAAAGCTTCTGCTTAGAGCGGGTCTTTTGTCTTGAAGAACGTGCCATGAATTCTGTAATAAAGTCTCCAAATTTGGGCTATGTTACCTCAGGTTCAATATATTTTGGACTTTGTAAGTTGTCTGGGTTAGGTTTCTCAGAATTTATTAGAGCCCAAAATTTAAATGAGGCCGCCAATTAGTCTAGCTGTTCTTGTTTTACAACAATATGAAATTTTTTTTTTGACAAATTATTGGAATACGGTATACGGATGCGGACAAAACAGGATAAATATACTTTTCGTTTAACTCACTCCTATTTAGATAGGAAAACAAATGAGACCAGAAACAAAATAAACAATCTCATAAAATCTCACGCAAAATAAGACAGCCGCGTCAGCTTGTTTTCAATTCCACTTCTCCTCATCCTTCACGCTTCTGATTTCCAAATTCCAATATGTAGGTGCGTCTAACATCACTATCTCTCTTTACGACAATCTTACATTATCCTTAGGATCTTCAAGCTTTTCATATTGGACGGTCTCAGATTGGTCCGTAATTACGAAGATATGCATCTTCTAGTCAAAACTATCTTCCTGATTTAGTACGTCACTTGCTACGTCACTGGATGAGTATCCATTATCCATCGAATCAGCAAGTGGGTCCTACAATATTTAATCTTAGACGCTGCTTGTATCTGTATTCTGTAGTCAGTAGACTCAGTACTCATATTAAGGAAAATAAATTAAGGGATAAATTTTTTAACGGTTAATTTAACGCCAATTTCCCCATTAATAGGACGACCACCCCAAAGCGAACGATCCTTTCTCACCTTCTCTCCTTTTATTTCCTCAATCTCCTTTGCGATTTCGCTTGAATTCTCTCGAAACTCGTTCACTTTATTTAACCATGGAGAGATCCGAGTTCAATCCGTTCATATCTTCAGCTCATGGCCGCTTGGCGGTGATCTCCAGCCACATCCCTGCATTGACTGGAGGCAAAGCTCGTCTGGCGCAACTGGAGAGGTCGCCTGTCTCAGTGCAAGATTCGATGGCTCCAGGAAGGAATTTGGGCGGGTCAATTACGGTGGTGGATGAAAGAACTGGTAAAAAGTACGAATTTAAGGTGTCAGATGAAGGCACGATTAAAGCTACTGATTTTAAGAAGGTGAGCTATTTATTCCGTTTTCTCGAAAATGGCGACCATTTACGAGATGAAATTTAATTTAGCATAGTGAGTGGATGATTATTAATATCACAAATGAGTCTCCAATCGAAAGAACAACCAGAGGAAATTCAAAAGCTTGTGTTATTGTATACATACCTTTGTAATTGCATATACCACACTACTGATTCTATAAGGTGATCCCAGTTATGTGTATATAACTTGGGACTAAATACCATGAGGCCATGGTAAGTTTAATTGTGCAGTAGGTTGCTACCTTTGTTTCTGGTTATCTAGCTCTAGCAAGCAATTCATGAAGCAACATTTATTTGAAAAATTGACAGATCACAACAGGGCCAAGCGATAAGGGGCTCAAACTATATGACCCTGGTTATCTCAATACCGCCCCGGTACGCTCTACAATATCTTACATTGATGGAGACGAAGGGATTCTTCGGTATAGAGGCTATCCAATTGAGGATTTAGCTGAGAACAGTTCCTTTGTTGAAGTCGCCTATCTTTTAAGTGAGATAACCTTTTATAAGAATTGTAAAAATTAATATACTTCTTTTCACTTTTACTTACACAGTGACAATTCTCTTTTGTTTCTTTTTTCGTACCTTGTCCTTGCAGTGTATGGAAATTTGCCTTCTCAAGGCCAATTGGCTGATTGGGAGTTTGCCATTTCCCAGCATTCAGCTGTCCCTCAAGGAGTTCTGGTATGAATCATTGTTAAGCATTAACAATTAGGGTGTATAGCATTAATATAAAGGACTGGTAACCTTGCATTGCCAGTATGCCCTAATGGGCCTATTTGGCCTTTACCGGATGTTGTGCAGGATTGGAATAGGGACAAAGAGGTCTGTGATGGTTCCATCTTTTTTGGCTATATAATTGTGAAAAAATCATTGATTTCTCTAATTAAAAGCCCACAGTAAGCATAAAACAAAGTAAATAAATAAACTACGCAACAACACTTAGCCAAATAGAGGCCTGCGTTGTGTGTGTTCAATTCCAATATCTGTTGTGAGAATTGGTTGTTTCTCAAAATATTTAAATTTTTGTTTGATGGAATGTAATTCTTTGTTCCTTTTGTACTTTCTTATTTGAGCAGGATATAATACAAGCAATGCCTCATGATGCACATCCTATGGGTGTGCTTGTCAGTGCCATGAGCGCACTCTCTGTGTTCCACCCTGATGCAAACCCAGCTCTTAGGGTAACTAAAAGTGAATTATTTCTGTATCCATAAAAAGCCTCATGTTACATCCTTGATAAGTAACTATATTGGAACTTTTGCAACTTATTTTAGGGGCAAGATCTTTACAAGGCAAAGCAAATCAGGGACAAGCAAATTGTGCGCATCCTTGGCAAGGTATCTTTTAGAATTTTGAATAATTAAGATAACTGCCCTTTTTCTCTATATCTACTTGTTAACTTTTGTACTGATGAAGGTCCCGACAATTGCTGCTGCTGCATACTTGAGATTGGCAGGAAGGCCTCCAGTGCTTCCTTCCAGCAATCTCTCTTACTCGGAGAACTTCTTATACATGCTTGACTCTTTGTAAGTATTGTTAACTTATAGATAGACACCGATACCAATTATGCCCCTGCTAGCTTGGAGTTTTTCTGGATGTTTATGTGATCGAGCTGGCACTGAATTGTTTATGCCGGTGAGATTGATACTTGAGTCAATTTTATTCAGTCGGGTCAACCAACAGCAGATCAAGAAATTCTGACTCAAGACTTGACCTGCCAACTCAACAAGGCCCTCACAGAGGCTGGTATTTCATGATCCGCTTGTTAGTCGGCTTGATTTTTTTTTTTGAGATAAAGATGGGGGTCAAGCCTCCAAATTTTAAATATCCATAAGAGATCTCCCATGTGGGTTTCAAACCTACAACCTCCTACACATATGGCACTGCTTTTGCCACTAGACCATAGGATGGTTCTCTAGTCTGCTCGAATTTAAACAATCCTGATCTAAATAATATTCGGTGGACTCGGACAATCATTTCTGGGTCAACATTCTGAGCTTAATTTTCAACTATTTTCGCCCTGTCAGGATTAAAATAAACACTTCATTTAAGTTTTGAATGTATGCAACAAGTTCTGTAAATCAAGAAAATCCAATTATGCCATGCTGCCCCATAGTTCAACCAAGATTCCCCTAACACTTCACATATCTCTAATTGTTGCAGGGGTAACAAATCATATAAACCAAATTCTAGGTTGGCAAGGGTTCTGGACATTCTCTTCATTTTACATGCTGAGCATGAGATGAACTGTTCTACATCTGCTGCACGTCATCTTGCTTCAAGGTTCATTTCTATACTAATGCACCTAAACTAATTTAAACTAGTAAGCTGCTTCTTAATAGTTTGCTAATAAACCAAATTGGAATTTGTTGAAGTGGAGTTGATGTGTTCACAGCACTTGCGGGGGCAGTTGGAGCTCTCTATGGCCCACTTCATGGTGGTGCAAATGAGGTATGTAATGATGACTTCATGTACCTAATGAAAGTTTAATTGAGCTTTCACTCATGAAAGTTACATATGCGACAGACATGCTAAGACCTAAGACTGACATTAGTGTCTATGATGAACTGTTTTGGTATATAATACCGCTGGTGTTGATTTTCTTTGAACTACTTTTGGCTACAAGAATTTCTATAATTGACTTCTTAAAAAAAAAAAAGTTCTATCATTGAATCTCCTTTTGACATGTAGGCTGTACTAAAGATGCTGGGTGAGATTGGAACGGTTGAGAACATTCCAGATTTCATTGAAGGTGTGAAGAACAGGTAATTTCTCCATATTTTGTACTGGTTTGTATTTCTGGTTGTCACGTATTGTCCGAACATTGCCCAATTTCACATACTAGCAGTTCATGGTATGAGCTAACTTTTCCAATAGAACTCACATGCTAACTGTCTGCATCTTATCTGTTTTAAGTGTGATCAATCATGTAATTAGTTTACTTGATATGAAGTTTTATTGTGATTTTATTGTAGGAAGAGAAAGATGTCAGGTTTCGGGCATCGGGTCTACAAGAATTATGACCCACGGGCAAAGGTCATCCGCAAATTGGCTGAGGAGGTCTTCTCCATTGTTGGCCGTGATCCCTTAATTGAGGTTATCTTTTTAGCTTTTTTTTTATGTAGAGGTTATCTTTTCTCTTCCTTCTCTTTTGGGTACCTTATTTTGGCCATTAATTTGTTTTGATATTATATTTATTAATTTTGAGTTGTGAAGGTGGCTGTTGCTCTGGAGAAGGCAGCTCTATCAGATGAGTACTTCATCAAGAGGAAGCTCTATCCCAATGTCGACTTCTACTCTGGCCTAATATATAGGTAAATATATGTATGCAGTTTACATAGTTTTGCCTTTTCCATGGACATTCATTATGAAGTTCTATACTGAAGTTTGGAATTCATTGATGGCAAACATCAATAATATCCAGGTCATATAAAAGAAAATCAACCCAAATGACCCTGAAAAGAATGCTCAAAGCAACCTCAATTCTTAACCAAGGATATGGTATTCCTAACCATGGATAAGAAAAACAAAAAGAAGGTACCCCAGAAAAAATAAAGACAATGGTGACTATCCAATTTTGGTGCATCCTAACAGAGTTAAATTTGTAGTGATACGAAATCCTTGACTGACTGCTGAATGATATGAAGTCCCAATAGACAGCATGAAAGAACAAATTGCAAAGTAACACCTAAATAATGACTTAATCCAACTAATTCATCTATCCTGCCACCAGTGTATGTAATTAACTATTACAGTTTGGTATCGCTTTAGGGCTATGGGTTTTCCAACTGAGTTCTTCCCAGTATTATTTGCGATACCACGTATGGCTGGCTACCTGGCGCACTGGCGTGAGTCCCTTGATGACCCTGATACCAAGATCATGAGGCCCCAGCAGGTTTGCTTTGTTTAAATAAGTAGTTTATTTTTGTTGTCTGTAGAAAGATTTGGTTGGAAAATATAATTTGTAAAAACAATTGCCATGACCCAAACAAGTGAAAAGAAGAATCACTGTGAATTGGAACATAAAAAGCACACTTAGATCAAATTGAGGGATAATTTGAGCAAATCCAGTGATCTTATAATTTGGAGGCAAAATTGTTCTCTAGGTGGAAATTTTCACACACACACACACACCCCTTAATGGGATATGATTGGTGTCTTTCACAACTGCTGGAATATGCTAATAACCCTGCAAAAATAGTAATTATCATACTTGTTCTGTTAAACTTCAAGTTAGGGGTGAAAACGGATTGGATAATATCCGACCGTATCCGGATCCGTATCCGAAAATTAAATACGGATATCCGATATCTGAATATCCGTACGGATACGGTTTTACATTTTAATTATCCGTATTCGAATAGTAGATATATACCATATAATATAATGAGAATGGCTAATATCAAAACGTTTGTTCCTGGGCTCAGGAACAAACGATTCCATTCTCCCATTTCCAAAGTTCAAACAACAAATCCAAACCGTTAGATGTTCATATTAAAATGTGCTTGGAGACCAAATTTTAGATTTTTTGGAATTTTTTTACTGTTTATTAAGCTAGTTTGAAAATCGTTGTTTTTATGAAATTTCTGCAGCATTGAAAAATAGCGGTTTTCAAACTAGCTTAATAAATAGTAAAAAAATTCCAAAAAATCTAAAATTTGGTCTCCAAGCACATTTTAATATAGATTGAACATCTAACGGTTTGGATTTGTTGTTTGAACTTTGGAAATGGGAGAACGGAATCGTTTGTTCCTGAGCCCAGGAACAAACGTTTTGATATTAGCCATTCTCTAATATAATATATATTATGACAAAATTTATGTATATATCTACGGATATCCGATCCGTATCCGTACGTATCCGTCTAATATCCGATCCGTATCCGTATCCGAAAATTAAAAACGGATACGGATATGGTTTAACCACTATCCGATCCGTATCCGATCCATTTTCACCCCTACTTCAAGTAGTCTACACTCTATAACCCATGTCGAACTTTAGTTGGAGTTTAATTTGAAGAAGATTGTTTTTGCATCCAAGCAAATCAGCTAAACATATCCTTTAATTAGAACAAGATTGTTTTACGTTGGTACAATTGTTTTTGCATCACTTTAGGGTACAAGGGGCGCGTGTTTAACTCTCTGTCTACCATTTAAGACCTCAAAAATATAATGTTAAAGTATAGAAATTGTTAAACACCAACAACCCTCTATCTACTTTGTTTGAGTAACTGAGTATTACTTTGATCAATTTGATCCGTTGATTCTGCAGGTATATACTGGGGTATGGTTGCGCCATTACATGTCTTTGAAAGAAAGAGAAATGTCAAGTGATAGTGACCGTCTCGGCCAAGTGGCAGTCTCCAATGCCTCTAGACGCCGACTTGCCGGCTCCCGCATGTAACTTGCTTGCAGTTTTCCGAGAGAAATAAATTATTAGGACATGTTGATAAGAGAAAAATAAATTTGAAGGACATGCTAATAAAGATACGGCCTTTTTTCTGCCAAAATATAATAATACTTGTATTGTTGCACTTGCATGGCTCGAATTTTAGATGGACCCCATGCATTTATTTGGTTTACTAAAATGAGGAAAAATGTTTAATTCAAATATAAAGGTATCCACTTGGGTTTTTTTTTCCCCTACTCGTATGCTTTTATTTCTTAATGGAGGGAAACATGACTCAACAAAATTGAAAGGGACGGCCCAGATTTACTCTCAGCTGGTGCCTATTCGGGATGATGCAGGGGGGCCAGTATTATTTGTGCTTTGAGATTCGTGCCAACTTAAAAGACGGATCCTGGACCGTCTGTTTCAATTGTACTCAGTCAGGCAACCTGAGGGGAGAATTGGGAAGCATAGCTTGATCAGGCATTCTACATGACTACAACATTACGTCTGATTCTTAAGCTGTATGCAATCACAACTATATGTCATAACTTGTGGCTGATCACGTGTAAATCGGCAAAGATCAAGAGTAGTTGACTGCATATTGATAAAAATCCAGGAATGAGATTCTGAAAACATTTTGAATTTGCTAATTTTTAAGGAGTTATTTTGAAAATTAAGGTTCGAGAGGTAATAAATTCAAATCAATCCTTATTCAAAGGAAAATGATCAAGGGTTGAGTCAGAAAATATATTCGTTCTTGACTCCTTGGTCAAAATCTAGGTCCTTGACTTGTCAACAAAATCTAGGTTCTGCTGATTAGGTTTTCTTTGATCTGTCAAAATCTAAGGTCCTTGACTCCTTGGTCGTATATTTTTATTTTTATTTTTAATTTATGCTGCTTAAGCCCATCTGTAATGGGCTCAAGACCATTGGGTTGGAATAGCAGAAGAGTCTTCTTTACTCTTCTAAAATGTTATTTTGTGTTTGGCACCGGATTTCAAAGCGGAATAGCGTACTATTCAAACAGGCTCTAAAACAGGAAAAGGAGAAATTAAGGCGGCTTGAAGGTGGGGAAAGTGGAGTAGAACTAGGGTGATCCTAAGTTTACTGGGTTTCTTGTGAACTCAATTCTAAAATCTATCGGATTAGTTTCAAACGATGAATCTAAACCGTTGAAATTCTTTTATCTTGCGAGTGATGTGTCTACATACAAAAATTTTAAAATTTTAAATTAATTTTGTATAGAGTCAAGTGGTCAAAAGGCATCAAAAAAATGAATGCATTAAAATTAATTTATAAACCTTTTAATTTTGACCACTTGACTTTATACTTATTTAATTCGAAACTTTAAAATTTTCACATATAGATGCATCATTAATAAGGTAGAAGAATTCCAACAATTTGGATTCATCGTTTGAAACCAATTTGATAGATTTTAGAGTTGAGTTCATAAAAAAACTCGATGAACTTAGGAACACCTTAGTTCTACTCGGGAAAGTGAATCTTTTGTTATGTGCTAGAAGATTGTTTCTAATTTCAGCTCTAATAAACTCTCTTTTTTTTTTTGAGGGAAATAAACTCTTCTTCTATGAGAAAGGAGCGGGCCCGATATTCATTGGATCTACTTTTGAATTCAATGGACTCCATAACCCGGTTTGCTTCAAAATCTATGCACACGACAATTGATGCAAGTATGCACGAATATTAAAGCTGAGGGCACATATTTTAAAACGAATCAGACAATTAGAGCCCATCAGACCTACTTCGAAATCTTCTATAAGAGAATTCAACTAGTTTGATCACATTCCGATTAGCAGCACTCTTTTGAACAGATTAATGCACATTCTTGGTTCTTGACAAGTATCATTCTCATGAGAAAATATATTCGTTCTACGCAGATCAGTTTTTTATATTCTTGTGAGAAGAAAAACATTAGAAAAGTTGTCACATACTTTGACTTATTTTATATTTGAAAGTAACTAAAAACACATCTGGTCCATTTTAGAATTTATTATTTTGTATCAGTCCATTTTAGAATTTATTATCAGTTCTAGTTTTCTCTTTTAAAAATATGCACTTATGGAGGAAGGGAAGGTAGCACAATTGACTAGAAAACAAATTCTAAAGGTCGACAGTTTGATTCTCTCTTATAGCTTTGCAGCATCTGTTGACTCATTTAATAGCTTGCTTCTCTGTTTAAAAAAAAGAGTAGATTTTACGAGTCCGGCTCCTTTACATTATTTTAAACTATCAGAGAGTTTAATGCTGCTTAATTAAGATCTGACGGTCGATATTAAAATTCAAAATTTCTACGAACACAAGCTCGTATACTAAAATCATCATTGGAGCCATAATTGTTGCACAATATTTTGACAAAACAATAATTTAATTATACTAATTAACAGTTTAAACTACTTACCTCATGTCATATAATAAGAAATCGAATGTAGTCTTGTGTAGATAAAAAAAATGACCACAGAACTTACCGGTCACCTCATGTCAATTTTGCCATCTCTATCAGACTATCACCTGAGTCTGTAATTTTTTTTTTGTTTTTCGCAGGGGTGGACCAGAATTACCGTGGAAGAAAAAAAATATCGAATCGGATTTAAATCCATTAACCAATTGAGTACTTGATAAAAATAATGCTTTAATTTATACTTTCCAATGCTTTTACTTGTAATTTCTGATGCTCTAACTTGTAATTCTAATTACCAATCAAAATTCAACAAATTTATTTCAATTTTTATTCTAAATTTAATCCGAATTATAAATCAAATATTCAGAGAGGGACAAAAAAAATTTCAAAAGAGAATAAAATTAATTAGAACCGATAAACTTCTACTAAAATTCAAAATTCAGACGGACAGCTGCCACCCGGAATATTCTGGATCCGTCCCTTGTTTTTGGCAGGTAGTAATCAGCAAACAGTATGTCATAATATTTCTCTAGATTAGGTTTGGCGCTACATAACTTTATTCGAACAGACAAGAAATTGATTTGATTTGTCGATTTGTCATCTATCGCTCGTGATCACTTATCACCACCAATTCGAATTCGCATCCTCTGAGATATCTCAACTTTTGTGTGTTTTTTTAAAAATATCAACCGTTCAAATATGTTCTTTACGAATCTCAAAGCACAAATAATACTGGCCCTCTTCACTATCTTCGAATAGGCACCGGACGTGTCGGTCACGCAAAAGTTGAGATATCTCAGAGGATACGCACTCCACCAATTCACCATCCCTATTCCCGAATTCGTATCCTCTGCATTAGCGGAACGTACGTTAATAGATTTTGACCGTCCGATTGGGATCCGCACTAACATTAAAGGGCTCTGTACGTTATAGGCGTGGGCTGGATTAGTTCCGATCCTAATCAGACGGCTGAGATGTATTAAACTCAAAAGATGCTCTTTTGAGTTAATGCAGAAGATGCGGACTCGCTTCCTTCAATGTGTCCAGTTGGCCGTGGGCCCGTGGCCATAACCTCTCTGTCCCCACACACTTGATTCCCAATTCTCTGTGGCAATCTCCATACCAAATTTATATACCGGGTCAACGTTCAAGTGTTCAACTAATCGGCGGACCTGACTAATTGCCAGAAAGAAAAAAAGAGCCCTAATGCTCTTCCCTTGTGGGTCCGGCAGACAACTATTTCTGCGGGCGGGCAATGGCAGTTGCCCCGTGACAAGTTCTTGTTTTCCAAAAATGTGTTCCGGTGTAAGAATTAGTCTTTGGTCTAGTGGCAAAGACACATAATCTCTACGTGAGAGGTCATGAGTTTGAAACTCGGATGGAGAAAATCATTAGTTGTATTACAAGAGTATTTTTTTTTTTTTTTTGGTTAAAAAGGCCGAGACCCAGTTTCATTGAAGTAACAAAACATAGAGTTTTTAGGAATACAAATGGATAATCCATAGAAGGTTAGACTAAACCTTCTCTACTACTAATCTCTAACTACCACATTGTCCCTAGCACAAAAGCACATCACACATGCATAGAAGTATAGCATAATAATGTTGGGGAAATTTATCGCTAAAAAATTATGTTTAGGAATTTCTCGCTAAATTCTGTTTAGGCTTATAATGCGGAAATAACGCAAAATAAAAAATCTTACTTCTACAAAAGCCAATGATTTACTCCTTGATTGATTTCTAAACTTAAATTTATTTAACATTTAAATAAATTAAAACAACATTTGTACCTTATTCTAAATTCGAATTAGAAGTGAAGTTTAACTCTGATTCAGAGCACCAGACATCTGATGCCTCTATCAGTATCCACCAGGAATAACCAGAGAGCTGGTATTTCTTTTGCCAGAAATACTGTACCAGCGGTATTCGAAAAAGCACTATTCACCGTAAATACGCTATTTTCTGTGAAAACACTATTCACAACAACAACTCTTTTATTCTCACAAGAATGTAATGGATTACGCTATTTTCTGCAAAACACTATTTGAGAGGAAAAAATTGTTCGAATCGAATCGGATTCGGTTCGATTCAGACTTTTGGAATTATTTTTCTCTCACCCCTTCATGCCTTTATATAGGCTTCAAAAGTCGGTTTTGATAATTACCAAATTGCCATTGACAAAGTCGATTTTGATTTTGCCATTGGCATAATTACCAAAATGCCATCGAGCCTATAATTCAATTGGTTATTTGGACTTTTGAATTAAATTCTAAATTTAATTTAGGTCCAAATTCAAATGGGCTTTAGGCCCAAAATATTAATTCATAATTAACATTTTTAATCCATTTATTATCAATATAATTATTCTGAATAATTATATTTCTTGCGACTGCTGTTGCGATAAATTTATACAACGTGTCGTACACGCTTATGAATTTAATCTGTTCAAACTTGTCATCTTTATGACATTTATTTATTAATTATAACACTTTATAATTAATAATAAAATTATCTGATTACTTTCCTATTGGTGTGACCTGAAATGATCTGTGTTATGTTGGCAATATAATTAAAACTCCTTTTAATTCTATAAATCATAAGCGACATCTGGCAGAATGCATTATGACTACCCAATTGACACAGATGATCTTGTACAGTACAATATCACGATCCAGTAAACAATTTACTCGTGTTTATTCTTTTGTCTCATGGTATTATAATAGTTTCAAGGTAGGTTTGTGTCATCCTTGCAAACTTATTATTTTCTCGATCTTAAGTAGATTATCAAATATGATTAACTCTTTAATCATACCGCGCGCTGATAATCCTACTTCATCAAGAGGTCTAGTGATACCATCACTCATATTAAATACGAGGGACAATAGTAGTCTTGGTGAACATCTCCCCTCCCATAAGTTATGCATACTAAAATTTCATCGTCATAGCTACATTTTACGGATAGCGTTGAATAACACTCACGAATACACACTTCCTATGTAGGAAATACGAATACCTCATACTTTAGAACTTAACACTGAGTGAAAACATTAATGACACGAACACAATCCATTTAATATTTCATTTAGGGTCTGTCAAATACCATGTTCTCTAACATGTACCTGTGTCATTAAAATGACAACTCTTTGTCTATGGTTTGTAAAACTTAACCATCATTTAACCCACACACTAACATTTTAATGGTCAATTAGTGTTCCTGCTAATTACCAAGGTTAAAGACTATTAAGAGTATTTATTATCTGTATTATGGAGTTCTACAAATTGAAGTTATTAACCCAAAATGATCTATAAATTAATAATACTTAAGGAACAAAATGATATCTTTATTAATCATCCAATTCATAAACAAAACATATAGAATACAATTATCTTATTTTATTAACTTGTAGATTATTACACTAACAAACAAGTCCACAAAACAACATCATTGATCCCATTCTAACATAACTACACAAAACACAGTTAGTTCTTCAAACACTCTCCTGGCCAGAAGATCCTTCATCCAGGTGAAAGGATATGTTATCATCTTCTCCAGGGAATATCACTCCTAAAGGTATAATCTCCATGATATTTTCATGAGGAATCCATTCTTGAGTCTCCTCTTGCACCTATTTCTTTGTTTTCTTGTGTCCTGTCCAATACAAACCCAATGAAATGATTAAATATATCAAAATGCGTGCAAATTTTGATTGCATATTTTGAAAACACACTTCATTTCTATGTTTCCAAACAGTCCAGCATGTAGCACTAAACACTAACAAAAATGTTGTTCGTTCTATTTTCGAAAGGGTTATTGCAAATGAAAACATATCTCTCATAGTTCCCCACTTGAGTGCCGTCAAGGTGTTTTTTTCTTAACCATTGTATTTGCTTAACTAACTGACAATGCAAAAAGAGGTGGTTCACAGTTTCAGGATGAGAACAAAAAACACAATTAATATTTCCTTCCCATCCTTTATTACTTAGGTTGACTTTAGTAAGAATTATGTTTTTGAATGTCAACCACAATTTTTTTTATTTTAGGTGAGACAGGTAGAGACCACCATAACAATGGATGTTCTGACAATATCCCTCTGGAATTAAGAAATTGGTACAATGATTTAACACTAAATATCCCTTTTTGATCCCAATCTCCAGGACAATTTATCAAAAGCATGTGTAAAAGATAGTTGGCTTAGGGTGAGTAATACTTGGTTCCATTCTCTGAGACAAATCCCAGTCAGGGTATCATAGAACTTCACACTGTGTTCTTGAGAGTTTATCACTTCTGAAAATAAGATGTTTTTGTTAATACAAGCATTATATAATTAGGGTATCTAGATGCTAAAAAGCAATTTTCATGCCAAAGATCTTCCCAAAATCTAATGTTAGTGGAGATTCCTGGAGAATAAAGAGTACTGCCTGACCCTAGGTTATCAAGTTTCATAAGATCAGCCCAAAAAGGTGAGACAGTATGTGTGTTGTGTGGATCTGAATATAAATGTGTCAATAAGGTTTTCCATTGACTATGTTAGTCAGGATCCCTATATTTCCACCACTATTTTACCAATAAGGCAATATTCATATCTCTTAAATCTAAGATACCTAAACCCCCATATGTTTTAGATTAGCAAGCCAAAGACCATTTAATAAGTGCATATTTATTTCTGAATTGATCATATTCCTGTCATAAAAATCTACATCGTATTTTATCAATTTCTTTCAAAACTGTGATAAGAACTCTATACAAAGATAAAACATATAATGAAACTGCTAATAAAACTGAATTTATAAAGATAAGTCTACCCCACAGATAATAATTGTCCTTTCCAGTGGACTTTTTTTTTCCACTTTATCAATAAAAATTCTCCAATCTGAAATTCCCGGTGAGTGACACACTACGCAACTTGATTTGGTTGAATTGGAACGGAAAATTTACTCAATGCGGTATGTTTAGTGTACCGCACTACCGCTGCCACTTGCGTGTCAAAATTAGTTACTCTAAGGAATAAACTGGAACCCGGAATGGAATATTATATTCTTGAAAAAGCGAAACGGTCGTTACAGATTATTTATTTGGTATTTATTCGGGAGTAGTTGGCTGGCAATTTATATATATGGTTCATTTATTACCCCTATGGCCCTTATATGTGTAATTTTAAAATATTTTGAGCAGTTTATGTATTACTTAAAAAAGGAAATTCGTATTTATTTTAAGTATTAAAAAATTGGTCCTCTTACATTTCTACTCCGTGCAAATTTTCAAAATTGTTTTGGAGAAAATTAATATATATCATTCTGAAGCATGACAAAAACATTTTAAAAAAGTAGTATCGATAATAATAAAATAAGTAGATGAAAAAGATATTAAATAAAAAAAAAAACAAAAATGATGTTATGTTACTATATTAATACATAAAATAGTACGGATATATAATTAAAAAATTAATTTCATTTGACTCCAATATATAAGTCTTTAACTAACCGCTGTCAGTTGTCACTGGGGTGATGAGATTTGAAATTATCATACTAACAGCACAGTATTTCTAAGAGGTTCAGTTTACTTTTGTTAGTCTATTTAATGAACCACGTTGAAACACAGAAAAACCAACATAAAGAAAAACTCCGTTCAAACTCTGCATATGGAGATTAACATCAAGATCTTTGCGATTAACATCAAGATCTTTGCGCACGGAAATTGATACAGACTTGCACGGATTTTGATGCAGAGCACGCGAATCTTGATGCAGATCGAATGGGCATCGGACTTACTCTGATTCTCTGCATATGATATATGATTATGAGCATGGTCAGAATTTTTATCAGGGTAGACAAAAAATAATACTGATACCAAGTTATGGATTGTCGTGAATTTATCAATTTAGACGATAGACTATTCAGGAGTAGACAATTTTATCCAGAAGTGGACAACCGTCAGAGACATAAACTATACTACTATACTCGGTTGTCAAAACTTAGAAGTAAAAAATTGCCTACTCTGATTCAATGCGACTCCATCATTATATATGAAATATGAAGTATGATGATGATAACGATGGAGATGTGAAAGAAACATATTGGTGATAAATTAGGCAACCTTTGTGGATCTTCTGAGCAATGATTTTGATTTCCTGCAAATTTATTTTGATAAATACGAAGACAATAACAAAATAATTGGACTGACTCTTGAGGCTCTACGCTCTAGCCACAAATTCCTTGTCAAAATCACTGTTACGAGTCCAAGGAGCATGGGCCCGGCCAGAACCAAATGGCCATACCTAAAACAATAATTTTGGTTTGTTTTAGTTGCGTAGATCCGGTATGAACCCAAAACAATACAACAGCTCTAGCCTCTAGTTGCTTCTTTTGTCGATTTACTCTCCTGGCAAGTAAAAGTAACACCCAGCTTTAGAATTAAAAAGTTTCTATTCTCGCTTTAACTAATTTAGTCCCGAAATTTTTATTAATACCCTAAACAAAATAGCAAATTTCTCTCTCAGACTGATTTTTTTTTAAAAACACCCTAACCGTCTTATGTTTGGACGGTTTGATCTTGATACCTGACCGCCCCACGTTGGAACGGTCTGCTGCTTGTACCAAACCGCACCACACAGGGGCGGTCTGCTATAAAAACTCTATAAAAGTCAGTTTTTTCTCGCCTGCCCACTCACAATTCATTCTAACTTAGGTGAAAAAGAAAGAGGAAGAAGAGGAAGAAGAGAAAAACGATTTTTTTGGCGATTTCAGGTAATTATTTGTTTATTTATTTATATTTATTATATTTATATTATTTTCTAAATTTTAAATTTAATATTTTTTTAATTTTTAATTTTTAAAAAAAAAATTAATATACAACTAATAAATGTTTATTGGCTAATGTAGTTTCCAAAAGAAAAATGTTGATTGCACTGTATGTGGGCGGGAAGATTATCTGTGGTGCGGAGAGAGCACAGTACACGAAAGTGAAAGTTTTTATGTTTGCCGAATGAACGATAAATCAAAATTTTCTCCAAGCGGGAACCAAGGATCTAACTCATGAACTACAAATGAAACCTAATGTTACCTACGAGTGTCAATACCTTTGGTCTTCTCTTCAAACCAAAATGCAAGCTCTCGGGAAGAGGTTGCTAGCTCCTTTTCGAGCCTTCACTTCTCCAAGTTGGCCTCGAGATGACACTTGCTTCGAACGCGCGAAGTCTCTACAAGTATCCACCCGAGATTAAACGAAACTCTTGTTTTTCCCTTGTTAGAGGTAATCAACAAAGAATCCAAATTAACCTTAACTTCTACCTCTTCAATCAACTATTAATTTTAGTGTAGAAGTTGTGCTCAACACATGAGCAAAAATGGTGGAGACAAAATTGCAAAACTCTTCTCTTTTTCACCTTTTCTTGTAAAAACGTTTTTCACTTTTGTTGGCCGGCCATAAGAGAAGAAAAAGAGAGAGAATGGAATGGTGGCTAGGGTTGTGATTAAAGTGGTGTGTATATAATGTTTTTCTAGGGTATGATTTAATCATCTCAACCACAAATGGATGGCTAGATTTAAACATGACAATAAGACAACATTATAAAGTAAAAAGTTACTTTAACTTTTGAATCCTAATGGATCTCTCCATTAGATGCTTACTTTTTCATTTTATCCCTAAGCACTCATCAAATGGACTCCTCCATTTAATGTTAATTTTCTGAAAATTAAAATGGGCTTAACCCATCTTTTCATTTTGCAAGTTTTCGGTCCACCCAACAACCGTTACGGTTAATCGTGTTTGCTCAATTTCCGTTGAGAAATAAATTCGCATATCATGTCCAACATGTAATCAATTTATTTTAAGATCAAGTTAGTCATCTCTATGATATTTTTATTTGTTTCGTTTCTCTCTTGAGTGTGACCTCGTAGGATTTATATCGTGTTGACAATATAATCAAATTATTTAAAACACAAGCAAAGTTAAAATTCGTCTCCAAATTTACATAAGCTCAATTACGAGTAGATGAGGATTTGCATGGATTTAGCCCTTTCTTGCTCGGTTTATTTTTTTTAATCTAATGATGATTGGCAGTTGTACTTTTATTCAAAAATAGATTAAAAAAAATTGGTCGTTGTCAAATATGAAAAAAAGTAGGGTGGTGATTGATCAATATAATTACTGACAAAAATCCTTGAACGGGTTTACAGAATTACAGTTACCTTAACAGCTATAATCGTGGCCCCACATGTCAGCAAAAAAATTTATAGCACGCGGTCTTACTGGTCCATGCAATAATTTATCCTCAGTTAGTATACTGACAAGATGCAAAGATTTAAAGTTATTCGTTTTGAGATAGGAGTAGGTCCGATGGGCATCGGACCTACATTTAGGTTCAATTAGCTCTAGGGCCGTACCATTAGCATCAAGATCTATGCGCACGGAAATTGATAGTACTTGCACGGATTTTGATACAGAGCACACGAATCTTGATGCATATCGAATGGTCATCACACCCATCGAACCAAGGTAGGTCCGATGGGCATCGGACCTACTCTGATTCCATTCGTTTTTGGTTATATGCGGGATAAGAATTAAAAATTTCAACACATGTTACTCATGAGTAACTCATCCAATTTAACAAAGAGACAAAAGGTAAAAAAATATTTTTCTTAACAGAATGTCTCACACCTTTGATCAAACAATTGCGAAGTCAAAGGATCCGTATCCTCTGCATTAACTCAAACGGGAATCTTTTGAGTTAATGACTTTCAACCGTCTGATTTTAAACGGAGCCAATTCGGTTCGTATGTATAACATAGGATTTCTTAATATTAATGCAGATCTAGTTCACACGAATCTTGAAACAGATTAGACAGTCGAGATTCATTAACTCAAAAGATTCTCTTTTTGAGTTAATGCAGAGGATATGCGAGGCATCAGTCGCCTTCAACCAATTAAAAAATTCAAAAAAATAAAATATCCAAAGAACACACCAAGTTTGACGATGAGACACTGTTACACTGATACAGCGGTATTAGAGAGTTTATCCTCTCACAGTGGAGAAGAAAAGAGGAGCAAGAGGGAAAAATGAAGATGGCATTGCAAAAATCTTCCCGTAATAATTACCATTATTTTCTCCTGATCTTGCTTAGCTTTACTTCTTTCGCTTGTTTAAGATCTCAAGCTCAGTCTCTTCCCAAACAAGAAGGTAACTCTCCTTAGTAATTTTTTTTTTTTTACCCTACTTGAATCTTTTTGGATCTAGAAGTACAAGTGTTCAATGAAAGATTGGCCCTTCTATTTTCTTTGTTTCCGGTTGGATTATTGCGATAATGAGAGTAGTGGAGCGTGGAACTTCAAAAATTGAGGAGTCCAGTTCTTAATTTTCATAATAAACATTCTCTATCTATCATTTTCTTTGCATGAAGCGTTTATTATAATAATTTGGAAAATGTTTATTGTCTTACCCATAACTTTATGTATTTTTATGGCGGTGTAAATAAGAATTGGAGGTGTCCAGTAATTTATCAAGTTGACGAACCCAATTTCCTCTATTTTTATTATTTCTCCTTTGAAATTATTTAGTGGAAGCTCTGAAGGCAATAGGGAAGAAGTTGGATAAAACAGACTGGGACTTTAGTGTGAATCCATGCAATGGCACCAATGGCTGGATCAATGGGACTTATGGATATAAAACAAGTAATGTGACCTGTGATTGTGCCTTTGATAACAATTCCACTTGCCATGTAATCAGCTTGTAAGTCCACACCTCTCTTCTTTAGATAATCATTTTTTATTTTATTTTTATCACTCTTTCTTTTATGTGAATATGTTGCATTATGGAGAGAACTATTTCTAGGTAGATGTTAAGCCAATCTACCTATAGTTAAGAAAACTATGTTGTAGCGGCTACATATTGATTCCCCAGCTTAGGTGTTCAGGTCAAATACCGGTTTGTACCGGTGAGTGTGGAACCTATACTGGTTTTGAAACCATTTGGGCTTACGTTGTTTATTTGTTTCAATTTAGTTATTTGCAAAGTTCAAGGAGACCGAAAATGTAAATACAAGGAACTTTACTTCTCTAGTTATATTTGCAAAAACAAAATATGCCTAGAGAACATAAAAGTAACCATATGTAAGTAACAGCGAGCACATATTGTTAACCAATGCTGCTAGTCAGGTTTAATGTGCCATCAAACCTACAATTTGCCACTTTGGTAGCTCTTTCTAAAATATTCCTATATCAGCAACCTAATATTATGATATTTCTTTTATATTGTAATATTGTATGCCATTTAGACAGCTTACACGTCAGAACCTGACTGGAGTGCTGCCTGAAGAAATCGCGAATCTTACATATCTGAGATATCTGTACGCAATCACTTCACTATCACATATATTCTTGGTACCCTTCCTGGTCGTGTCCAGTACTAGCCCTAATGACTGTTGGCCAAATCTCAATTTGATCTTTGATTTTGGGTTATCTTGGCATTTTTCAGTGCTTAAGGATATCTATTTATTAGATTAGTAGTTGAGTAGTAGTTAAGCTCTAGAAGATTTCGACAATAGCAGCTGTTTTTTACACATTGCTATTTTACAGTACCACTTAGTTGGTAGGGCTACACTTATTACCTCACAATTTGGGTCTCTGACTTGGTGTAAACTTAGAGTGATGCTGGTATCATATCAACAATTATCAGACCATTGGGCCATGCTTACCAGATGGTACTCTTTAATGGCTTAAGAACAAAAAATTATCATTTTACAGCGATTTATCTCGAAATTGTTTGAGTGGTACGATCCCGTCAGTGTGGTCCAGCCTTCCCCTGTTTAATTTGTAAGTACTCATTCCCCTTTGATGTCTCATTGCATATGACCATCTCAATAGCTCATTTTTCTTTTTAAGTTTTTCTAACTACATAAATGTGAAAATTACAAATAGGTCCCTCCAAGGGAATCAGTTGTCCGGACATATACCGAAGGAGCTTGGGAGCATGCCTGCACTTAAATCTTTGTCAGTTATATCTTTTAGAATTAATTTTACTACACATACATAAGTGCAATCAAAGCTAGATTTTAATGCATAACACCGAACCATTGATATGTCAAAAGTATATCTATTTTAAAAGTATCTCGTGCCATAACATCTTAATGAAAAACAATCCCCTATTGATGTTTATGAACTTGAAAGGGCAAAAATATAACTTTCAGTATTTTGAATTTTCAGGCAGTTGGAAAACAACCGTCTTGAAGGCACTATCCCTCCTGAAATTGGAAACATATTGACCTTACAGAGACTGTGAGGCCTTCTAATCTTCTTCACTTTTTATAAACCTCGAATCTGTATTCTTCTTCCAGCTTTCCTAAAGTATGCAAACATAACTTTCTTCTTTGGATTTATACTTCTTCCCTTACAGTTTCATCACTGTGAATAACATCACAGGCGAGTTGCCTTCTACATTTTCCAAGCTCACTAACTTCACCGATTTGTATGTATTTGGTTATGTGTTTCACACTTCTACATTCTTTTATGGTTATATATATAGACACACACACGCACATTATTCATCTGATAAACATACTTTTTCATGTATATATAGTAGGATAGATGGGACTGGCATTTCTGGAAAGATCCCTGATCTCATTCAAAATTGGAGATCAGTCAACCGAATGTAAGTATTTTGTTTTTAAAATGCCAAAAAAGGACAATACTTGTGGTTTTGGAACCATGAAATCACATATTACCCTTGTAAAGATATTCACAATTCATCATTTCTGTACGTCTCTTCAAAGTAAAACAATGTTGATAACCATCTAGCACAAGCCATACAAAATACTGGTCCATGTGCTGTCCTGGAGTGAACTCATGTACTGATATTCATATAACCATAGTAAGTTTTGATACAAGTGAAACTTCAATAATTTCATTTTATTATCTCTTTCTTTGTCTTGGGGATTTTTCTGCTACTCTGCACAGTTCAGAATCAACGGATGCTTAGTATATGGATACAATAAATGTGCTATTTTACAATTTTTGCAAACTGAACTCTTATGCTTGTGTAAAATCAAAATCTTCAGGGATATGCAAGGAACTTCCATGATTGGACCCATCCCAAGTAGCATTTCTATGCTAAGGAATTTAACTGAACTGTATGTTCTACTTCTTCTCTTACATTTTTTTTAATTAAAATCCTGATCTGCAGAACAGAATTGTGTCCCCTTTTAGCACGTATGAACTATGTTCTGAGGTTTACGTAAGTTCCTTTTTTTATTATTTTACAGGAGGATCGTTGACCTGGCTGGGCCAAAGAGAACATTTCCACCATTGCAAAATGCTAACCACCTGACAGAGCTGTGAGACAATCTTACTTAATTTCATAACTTTTGAACAACTGTCTTCTCCTTATCATCATTTCAAAACTTATAATTATAATCATAATTGATTTAGTGTTTTGAGGAATTGCTCGATACATGGAGAAATCCCTCCTTATCTTGGCCAGATGATGTATCTTGTAGTTCTGTAAGTCACCATTCCATTATCTTTCTTTTTCTTTCTCAAATTTGTTCTTCTTCTCTTTTTTTTTTCCTAATTTGAAATTGTTTCTCTAATTTTGTTTCTGCTCATCTATTTCGCCTAACATATCCAGAGGGCTCACTTTTAGCACATCTAAAGTTGCTGTTTCTTAATAGATGGATTTAATAACTTTCAGGGACCTAAGCTTCAACGAGCTGACTGGACGTATACCAGCTAATTTTGAACAGCTAAATACACTTCAATATTTGTGAGAGATTTATTTCTGTGAGATTGATTTTTCATTTTATCTTTTGCACTATATCAAATTGTAATATTTGGAACTCTACTCTGGCATATGCCTTTGTGACAATTTTCTTTATTTATTTGGTAGGTATCTAACCAGTAATATGTTTACTGGAGATATACCTCCTTGGATGCTGAGAAATAAAGCTAGCAACAAAGTTAACATGTGTGTTTTCTCTACTGTAGCATGTCTAGATTTTTGATGTTCATACAAAACCTAAACTGACTTATGGACCAGTACAGCACTTTTATATTTATTTTTCTTTGCTCATTGTTTGATTGGGCCTAATAGTGTTTCTTAACTGCTTATACTTATTTATTTGCTTGTTCACAAAACTTAATAAATTCACTAATCCAGGGACATATCATACAATAACTTCACTGGTAATCCCCCAACTGACTGTCAGCAAGGAAATGTGTAAGCATCAGGCTTCTGGATTTCTTACATTTATTTTGGATTTAACTATTTTCTCTATAGACTTCACTTAAATATTTGTTCTTTTAATTTTTAAACAGGAATATGGTGTGCACTTTCTCTTCTCTAAATAACAGCATGTAAGTTTTCAGTATTGATCTTACACATTATTGATATTCGTACTTTGTTGCTCTTTGTTACCTACTTATTCTCATTGGTTTGCTGATTTAATAAATTATTGCATTCATGATTTTAGAAATAATTTGGTGATTTCCGAGTAATACATTGGCTTCAAAAGTAAGTTTCTGAAACCAAATTAGTTTTTTAAAATATTATTTTGTTTCCAGAACTCCATCATGCTTGCGAAAGAACCTCCCATGCATCCACAAAGCAAAATGTAAGTTTTTTTTGAGGAAAAATAAAACTCAAGCCCATATTTCATTGATAATTGCGGTTACAGAGTAAAGCAAAATGTAAGTTGACTTCCACAGTTACCTCTGTTGTTTTGTCAATTGTTTCTTATTGTTATTATAGCATACTTCCCTTTCCAAGTGATACCTATTTGTGTCATCTTACTCTTTCTTGTGCATAAAAGTTTTGTTGCATGAGTCTAAGAATCTTTTACACAGATCAAAGTATTTCTTTGACTGGTCCAATTCTCATCTGTTTCTCAGTTCTTAACTTGTTCTTTGTGACCAGATAACTCCTTATTTATAAACTGTGGGGGCAAAAGCGTAACTATTGACGGCAAAAAGTATGAGGAAGATATAATCCAGATAGGCACCTCGTCTTTTGAATCAGCATCTGACAAGTGGGCCTACAGCAGCACAGGGGACTTTGTCGGGAATGAAGATGCTGACTACATTGCACACAACTCATCAAAGCTTTTAAATGTGTCACATCCAGAGCTATATACTGAAGCCCGCCTCTCTCCATTGTCTCTAAAATATTATGGACTCTGTTTGGAGAATGGTAATTACATGGTGAAGCTTCACTTTGCTGAGATATTGTTCACAGATGATAAAACCTTCTTGAGCAATGGGAAACGTGTCTTTGATGTTTTTATTCAGGTAATTTTGTTTTTACTAGCTGAAGATTTAATTTGGTTCTATGAGGCTTGTTGGGAAAAGATTGATAAACCTTGTACCCTTTTATTTGAATTTTTTACTGAAATAAGGATCTTATTGTATCTGGTGATAAAGAGGGTTTTTTTCTGAATTTTTTTATGCTGCAGCGACTTTTCAAATTTCCTGTTTATAACTTGATTTCTGTTCTGTTTTATCCAGGAGCAAAAGAAAAAAAACATGTGCTTCTTTTGAAACTTGAATTTAATGTAGGATGGTAGTACTAATACTCTTTATTTGTCAGATCATTAACTGCTTCTATAGGTTACACCAGGCCAATATCAACCCGACTTTACCTTATCTCATCTTTTAGGAACTTTTTTTTGGCTTTTGGTGCCTAATTGTGGAAGTTCCAGCACAGAACTCTGGGAAAATACATGTCACTCTTTCACGAAACATAATATCAAATGACCTCGAATGTCATGTAAATTACTTAAAGACCCGTTGATGCAGGGTGTGAAAGTATTAGGGGACTTCAACATAGCAGAGAAGGCAAGGGGTGCTGGTCTTGCAATTGTGCAGAATTTCAGCACTCAAGTGACAGATAATACCCTAGAAATTCACTTTTATTGGGCTGGAAAGGGTACCACTGCCATCCCTGATCGGGGCTTCTATGGGCCTCTTATCTCTGCCATTTCTATTGAGAGTAAGATTATAATATTTTCTATTTTATTTTGAAGATTTTCTGGTATTTCAAGTTCTTTATATTGGTATGCACAACATTTCCAATTCTCTTTTTATTGGTTTCCTGGATATTATAGATATAAATGATATATAAGTGGAGATGGTAAAAAGCCCTGAGAGAAAGGTATATTTGTAAAAAGACTTAGTGTTTGTTTGTCAAACATAAAAGGAGCTATTCCATGTCAAATTATAAACTTAATTATTTGGAAGATGTATGAACAAAACAGTAATTATGAAGGGAGTCCTAAAGATTTTTTGGAACTTAAAAAAAAAATTCTGAAATTTGGAATTCAATGTGTTGCTTAGGAAAAAGTGGGTGGAATGGTCATTCGATGTTTTGTTGGGTCTACTTATATATGAGAGAGTCATTTTGTATGAGTGAGAGAGAAAAATGACATGAGAAATTTCAGAACTTTGTGTTGAACTTGTCTCTCTATACCCCACCAAAATTTATCTTATTTCTATCATTCCATACACGTTTCTCTCAATACAAATGCTTGCCATGCGCTAACCGACTAATAATGAAAACAAGGAAACACAATTAACAGTATTTCCTCTTTTTTCTGTTTTATTTATTTTTAGACAAACACCCAAAGAACGACCATATTGTCTCTACGGGATTGATTATTGCAGTTGTGGCATGTTTTGTTGCTGCCGTGCTTATCTCCTGGATATTGTATATCAAAGGCTGCTGTCCTAGTGTGCATTTTAAATTAAATGGTGAGTACATTTTCCAAACTTTATTTGAGCTAAGTTGTTATCTATTTTGTTATATATATTTGACACCTCTTACATACAACTTAACAAATAGTCTCACGTAGACCTTAAAAAAATAACAAAGTCTCACATAACTATAGTTAAACAGCTTGGAATATATGGTGTGTATGAAGGTTTACTGGGGACACAAAAGAGCCAAGGGAAAAAAATATTAGGACTATGAAAGCATAACCCCCCAAAACCAAAAAATGAAAGAATATAAAAAAAAACAAAAGGACATTGCTAGCCTTCAAGTATCACAATGTGACTGTTTTATTGCTATTAACCTATTAAGTTCTTAACCAAAGTGGTGTTAATATAAAAAACTTGGCTTCTATCCCATGAAATCTAGGTAAATCAACCTTTATTTTCCATGACATAAATACTTCAGAGGTACGAGCGCGTGCACACTATCTATTCAGCTTGAAAGAGCTAGAAGATGCCACCAGGAATTTTGATCCCTCCAATAAAATTGGTGAAGGCGGGTTTGGACCCGTTTACAAGGTAACAACATCTAAGTTAGTCTTATGATTTCTAATTCTAGTGGAAAACATGTGTTATCAGCTAGTCAATAAAGCATGAGCGAGTTTGTTGCATTCTTATTCTCTTCCAGTTTCGACTTCTTATTCTCTTCTAATTTCGATGTGCTTTAAGAATTATGTAAATACTTTACATGAATCTTGGTTACACTGTACAAGTTGGAAAAGTAGCAAGTTCTGACTTGCTTTTTTCTTCCAGCTGGATGTCCATATTCAAAATCAATTCTAAATAGCTCAGCTCTGCATGTTTAATTGAACTCCCAAAATATCCCATAGAAGCCAAACCAAAGGAATTTAGCTGTACTAGCTTGCACATACTTGTAGTAAGCTTGTACTAATAGAAAATATAAAGAGTGAAGAGTATTTGGCCTAAATCGGTACATTTTGTAGGGAGTTTTGACTGATGGCAGAACAGTAGCTGTCAAGCAACTCTCTGCTAAGTCAAGACAAGGAAACCGAGAATTTTTGAATGAAATCGGGATTATTTCAACTCTGAGGCATCCAAATCTAGTCAGACTCTTTGGTTGTTGCATGGAAGGAAATCAGCTCCTGCTAATTTATGAATTCATGGAAAATAATAGCCTTGGCCGGGCGCTATTCGGTAAGAGTACAATTGTGCATTTAAGCATTCTTTAAAAATATTTGTTTAGTTTGAATACTTGCAGTGTGGTTGAGGTTTGGACTGATGTGATAAATTGGAATAAAAAAATCTCATTGCCGAGTTATTTTACTGTACCGGTTATGAGCAGCATAGGTGTTTCCATTGAATGTTGTGGAATTAATCATGACACTCGGTGGTGGTACCTATTGGAATCAATCAACCACTATAACAAGTGATCCTTCCCTAAAATCTTGTACTATCTTCAGATACGACTATTACTCATTAAAGTATCTCTTTCTTGTGGTTAGGTCAAGTTGAACACCAGTTGAAATTAGACTGGAGTATTAGATATAACATTTGCATAGGGATAGCAAGAGGACTTGCATATCTCCACGAAGAATCAACCCTAAGAATAGTGCACCGAGATATAAAACCAACCAATATCCTTTTGGACAAAAATTTGAACCCTAAAATATCAGACTTCGGCCTTGCAAAACTCACTGATGACTCTGGTGGGCACATCAGCACCCGCATTGCTGGCACTGTGTAACTCTCTCTCTCTCTCTCTCTCTCCTTTTTTTTCTGAAATCTTGGCAGGGGCCTCTCCTTCTCTCTCTCTCTCTCTCTCTGTTTCTCATTGAGTTGACATATCTAGGTTAAATATTGTCTGAATATCCAGGGGTTATATGGCACCTGAATATGCAACAAGAGGATCATTGACGTACAAAGCTGATGTATACGCCTTCGGAGTCGTCACTCTTGAGATAGTTAGTGGCCAAAACAACACTAGTTGTATGCCAAATGATGAGTTCCTTCATCTTCTTGATTGGGTAAGTTTTACAAATTTGTACACATGTAACCTTGCTGAACTTTCATTTCACATTTTTGAACATTTAAAATGCTTACTAGTGCAGAATTACATCTCCGAAACAGTTTAATGTGCATCAATGTCCATGAGCTAATGATGCATGGTATTGATGCTTCTTTGTTACCCTATGCTGACAGATGCACCTCTTGCAGAACAGCTTGAAATATTTTTAGAATTTCATCAGCTTAGTTCTGATGCATTTAGCTTTATGCCAATTTTAACCTTTTTAGGCTTCATTGAGGCTTTTCTATTGAAACTTTTGCCTAAACAGGGCACTTGTCAATATAGAAAAGTTGTGGTAATTTTAATGCAGGTACTCTATTTTTCATTATTTCACCTGTCTGAGCTAAATAGCCCTATGCTTGTAATTCTAATTTCTGCAATTCACTATACAAAGCAGTGGGTTCTGTTCTGGAATGAAGTACCTGTTATGTACCACCTAACCTTGCCAGCTTTGTAAATTGTAATGCTTTTTTATGACTATCAGATCAATTGACTATTATTTCTCATTTTCAGGCTGGAACACTGAAAGAGCAAGGAAACCTTCTAGAATTAGTTGACCGGCGCCTTGGTTCAAGCTTCTCAGAAATAGAAGCCCTTAGAATGATAGAGATTTCCCTTCTTTGTACCAAATCGAATCCGAACCACCGACCTCCCATGTCATCAGTGGTTCAGATGCTGACTGGAGAAATCCCAGTTCAGTACTCGCCTAATAATCAGGAATCAAGTGGAAAATCAGGTTCTAACAATAATTCTTCTATGCAATTTAGAGACGACGAAGACAATAGTCGAATAGATTGCATATCAAATGATTATTCAAGTGGGTCAGTTTATTATAATAATCACGAGATGGGTATTCTACCTTCAACCAGCATTTCTTCATCCCTCGAAGGAAACAGCCAGAACTGAAAAGTGTGACAATATTGTAAGTGTTTGGTCTGTTGTAATTATTTGTGCATAGGTACTTCATAACTTCTTTGTAATTATTTTTCTAAAGGTCTCCTACAAAATCACCATACCCGACACTGAAGCGATAACCAAGTTGAAAGTGTTTAGTGGGTCATAACTCCTTGTAAATCTCCTTTTCCATTATTAATAAAATTCTTAAGTAGGCGAGACCTACTTTCGTCACAAAATAGGGTTTAGTGGGTCAAACTAAGAAGATTCAAGGGTACACTTAAAACAAAAGGGTAACTGGAGTGGTAGTCTGTTAGATCAAAAGTAACTAGCGGTGGTTTATTGATGGGTTCTTTCTTCTGTGGCTTAGAATATATAAGGTTTTACATGCAACTGCAACATTTTGAGGTTTGCATTTTGTACCTAAAAGATACTTGCAGTTAGTTTATTGTGGTCTAAAAAGATACTTTTTGAGCATCGACAAGATGGATGTTAACTCTAGTGTCTTTATCATGCTCAATTTAACTAAAATCAAGCCAAGAAGATTGTTTGCTTGGTTACAAATTTATATGAGCTGATCCTAACTATATTTTTTTGTTAATTGGGCAATTTGTTCCTCTTTTCTGTTTACTGAACCTTAGTTTCAAGGATCCATTCAATCCTGTTGTAATATTCTGGAATTGTACTCGTACAAAATAGTATTTTCTGGTTTGCTCACAGCACAATTGGATCTGACTGGTACTTTGAATTGCAAAGAACTTGATCATGCTCCGAATTTTTTATAATTTTAAGTTGATCAACTATTAACATTATTTATGTTCATTTGCAATCACCAGATCAACTCATTTATGAAGCAGCCGCAATAGACCAAATATAATTACTGTGAGGGGCAGCATGTCATTATGAAAAGATGCATTATATTGTGCACAGTACTAACACTAGTATTTTTGGGAGATGCTATTTGTAATTACACTTAGATTTAGCTTCTCCAGCTTATTTTGTTATAAGATGCTACTGGACAATAAATGCATAGTTATTTATTTTCTCACTAAAGGTAGTTGTAATGTATATTTAAAATTTATATACGTCTATTTGATATTTTGAAAAAAAAAAAAACTTATTTGAATTAGAATATTAAATTTGTAGATGACTTCTTTATTTCTTAAACAGTATCAAGTTTAGACCGATTTGAAAGTTGTTTAGCTTTACATCAAATAACTTCAAATTTCTAACAGTAAAATTTAAAAGCTTTATGATGGATAACTAATCAAGTTTTAAATTTGTTCATATTTAAGATACATTTTATGTAAATAATGAAGAATACATTCTATAATTTTTTAATTTAAATAATATATTTTAAGATATCAAATATATACATGTATCAAAAAGATTAAATATATGCTAGAATTATCTTGTCAAGATATCATTTTAATTATTTGATTATGCCAATTTCTCAACTGATATACTACTTAAAAGTAAAATCAATACAACTCCCATTCGCACGCTAATACCAAGTGAAATAAATACTTTTTGAATGAATAAAATTATATAAAGTATATACGTACATGCTTAAACAAAATTAATTTCCAATTTGTTTTCTCCTCGGTTTGAAGTTCCCAGCAAACCATATATGAAAAGAAGAGTTGCAATTAAGCATTGCCGAATAAAATATCACATGGCATCTCTGACAACTGTCATAATTGTCATGGTTGGGCCAATGGCCATTATATGTTATCTCAATGAATATGCCTGTATTTAATGAATAACTTGGTGAAGCCTTCCTATCCGACATACCGGGGCGGATCCAGAATTTTCGTGGGGGGCAAAAAAAATATCGAATCGGATTTAAATTCATTAACCAATTGAGTACTCGATAAAAAACAATGCTTTAACTTGTACTTTCTAATTCTTTGACTTGTAATTTCTGATGCTTTGATTTATAATTCTAATTACCAATCAAAATTCAACAAATTTATTTCAATTTTAACTCTAAATTCAACCCGAATTACAAATCAAACTTTCAGAGAGGGGCAAAAAAAATTCCGGAGAGGACAAAGTCGATCGGAACCGATAAATCTCCACTAAAACTCAAAATTAAGAGGAGGCAGCTGTCCCCCCTGAATACACCTGGGTCCGCCCCTGCCGACATATCTAACCAAGATTTCTCCCCTCATAATTATCTATAAATAGCTGATCAGCTATTTACAACTTGCTATTGTTATTTCTGTCAGTGTTTGCTGATTCATTCCCAACAAGTTTGGAGTATGTATTATTACAGGGTGAGGTCGAAACTGTTCCAACTTCTCTATTATATGAATATCTAATGCATGTGACGAATTGCTAACTTAATCGCCATGTAGAGAGACTAAACAAATGTTTAGATTGCAGTTTAGATAGCTAATGCTGATGGTAGATTTGGTAGGTGAGCAATATTGATTGGTATTTTACTATTTTAGTTGAATAGTACTGACAAGATAAGTTTTTCTACTTTGCACCTTGGGCTTTTAATGAAACAAACCGTAAAAGGTGCACACTTCAATTTTTGGGCCCGGTGAGTCGCTGACAAGACCCCAATTAAAAGCTCCAGATCTCGAATTTTTTTTTAAAAACCAACATGATTTTTTTTTTTTTTTTACAAAAACTATAAGAACCGAAATGTCATTTCGGTCCGTTATTTTTTTTTATTTCAGACCGAAATGGCATTTTGGTCCGGTTCCTTTTTTGAATTTTTTGTGACGGCTCATATAAAAACTTGAAACCAGTATCACATAAAATCTAAAAAGGGGTTCTTATGGTTTTTGTAAAAAAAAAGTAATCACGTTGGTTTCGTAAAAAAAAAAAAAATTAATTATGGTATATAAAAAGAATTCCCAGATCTCCTTTAACTAGCGAGGAGCAGAATTTTCTATTTACAGAAATTATCTTAAAATAATATAATTGAGCTATTAGACTGATTGATTTGAAATTTTGATCTCGTAGTCCTAAAGGAGATTTAAATTATTTTGAAAGGGACTGAAAATTTCAAATACTATCAAGGATCATTGATAGTATTGGAAATTCCTTGGGTTGGGATCCTTGATAGTATTGGAAAGTTCCAACGGATGAGATTGCATCAAGATTTATGCTAAGTCCCATCTTTTTTTGTCTTAAAAAATCTAACAATGTTAATTAAGTTGGGCTGAGAAAATTCTAACCATGCTGAGGGTAGGGCCATAGAATTGAGAAAAGGAGCCTAAATAAAAAAATGAAATAAAAACAAATTAATTTCACATTTGTTTTTTTTTAATTATGGTATCCAGCCGGGTAGTTGATTAGAAAATTTTCACCTTTATATTTTTTAATTTGTCTATACATAAAATGCCAAAAAGTTTATTTATATCATATTAAAAAAAATAAACCAAAAAACCATAATTTGTAGAGAATTCCAAAAACACCCAAGCTGCAGAATGGTTTGGCGGCCCCATTCTTGGGAGGCCGCAGATTGATTTGGAGGTCCCCAAAACCCAAAAATGCACTGTCCTATTAAATATATTTAGAGCCAGTTCGGCTGTTTTACTGTTCACGTGGGAAAAAAAATTCACTTAGAGTGAATTTTTTTTCCTATTCAAATTTGTCCATTCCTATGCCCATTCCCTTGGACCGAATAGGCCCTTAAGTTTTTGAGAGACCTTCAAACTAATCTACGGCCCTCTAAAAATGGAGCCGCCAAACCATTCAGCTTGAATGTTTTTGGAAATTCGAGGTGTTTTTTTTTTAATATGATATAAATAAAAATTTCGGCATAAAATGGGACGATTTAATATGTTACGTCACTTAATCAATTCGCGCGTGGGATGCAGCGGAGTCAAGGAGTGCACTAGAATTTCGTATCTGTATTGTATTAGTGTAGATTAGATTCAAACTATAATAGTTAGTATAACATTTGTAAAAGTTATTAAGATTTTATAAATACTTTAAATATTTTAGAGTCGTAATCAAGGTTTTAAATCATGATTATCGCATTTTAGTGGAGAGGGTAAAAAAAAACTATTGCGAATAGCGTAGCTATAGTGGAAACTATCGTACATAGTATTTTTTTTTCTCAAAAATTATATTTTATATTTCTACTAATTATCAACATAGAATTGGAAGTAATAATTAAATAACAACTAATCGTAGTTTATACTTTTTTTCAATCATGCAAATAAGAAAAAGATCTAAAAGGTAACAATCTTTAATAATTCATAGAGTGAGGCTATGGTGCTATGCATAGCACCAATGGCTAGTGTACTACGGCTCAATATGGTACTTTTTAAAATCCTAACGGTCGATCCGACCGTTCAATGTGATATCCATATGAATATGTACTTGCAAACTAAATTTTTTATTTTTTTCGAATTTTTTTACTATTTTTTTAGATAGGTAGAAAAATCAGTGTTTTTTGAAAATTCTGGACCATCAAAATTCTACCTATCTGAAAAAATAGTAAAAAATTTCAGAAAAATATAAAATTTAGTTTGCAAGTACATATTCATATGGTTATCACATTGAACGGTCGGATCGACCGTTAGGATTTTAAAAAGTACCATATTGAGCCGTAGTACACTAGCCATCCATGCTATGCATAGCACCATAGCCTCACTCTAATTCATACATCATAATATTATATATTGTAATAGATGAAGAGTAATTAATTTTACATATTATAATAATTGAAACTAGCTTTCAATTGAAACGAAAAGTAATAATTTTATAAGTAAATACTAGAAGAAGAGCCAGCAAAAGAAATAATTAATATTTGAACATTTTCCGATATAGAAGAAGAGACTAAATTACAAATAAGAATAAAAACAAAGAGTTTGTTTAGCATATCTAGCATAGCAGACTATGTAGCATCACAAATAGAAATAAAAGTACAGAAGTCCATGTAAATTGCAAAAATAAAGAAAATAAAAAAAAGTCCATTTAGCATAGCGATCTACAATAACGTGTAGTGCGTAGCGGTAATAGCAGTAAGCTATTACAACTATATTAATCTAAGCTGAATTACCACACATTTATTCTGTAACTTAACTTTTATGATCAGAAAAACTATAATGCAGCTAGCTAGGAGGACACCGTCTGGTGCACCAGCTGATTCAGAAAATCCTCATTTCGGTGCCAGTACTATACGGATGCCGTACCAGTACAGGCTCTATTCCATGTTTAACGTGCGTCTAGTCAATTTTTTTGACCCACCATACTCTTTTGACCGTACCCCTTGACCCACAATTGACCAAAACGGCAATTCATTTCGAATTTTTTTTATAAACCATAATTAATTTTTTTTTTTTTTACGAAACCAACGTGATTATTTTTTTTTACAAAATTCATAAGAACCGAAATAGCATTTCGGTCCATTATTTTTTCTTATTCCGGACCGAAATGGCATTTTGGTCCGATTTCCTTTTTGGATTTTCTGTAGTACTGGTTTCACAAGTTTTCATATGAGCCGCCACAGAAAATTCAAAAAGGAGACCGGACCGAAATGTCATTTCGGTCCTGAATAAAAAAAATAACAGACCGAAATGACATTTCGGTTCTTATGATTTTTGTTAAAAAAAAAAAAAAGTAATCTTGTTGGTTTCGTAATTTTTTTTTTTTTAATTATGGTTTATAAAAAAGATTCTTTTATTTCTGTGCGTTTTTTCCTATTGGGGTTGTTTTTTAATGTAACACTAACAACTTTTGTTATTCTAGAAGTTCTGTTTCTCTGTTCAATTTTTGCATAGGTATATTTACGAGTTAGATTCTGAACAGTGTTGTCCTCTCTGTTTTTTCTTTTTAAAAGGGATGTGATGAGTTCCGTTGGTATCTTTCGTAAAAAAAAAAAAAAACAAAACAAAAAATTAAAATTGAGATGACTATAATTAATGTAAATAAGATATATTTTGAGCTCTCTTTTCTGAAAATGCATGAAATCCTTGTGCTTACAGCAAAGTCTTCGTCTCATTGTATCGATCTGCCGTATTCAAACCCACCTTGGCAATCTAATCAGATTGATTTATATAATAATCACATTCTAAGAACCATCCAAAATAAGTATCTATCTAATTATTAATCACTGTTTAAGACCCATTCAAACTCAATCATAGAGACATCAACATCCAAAGAAACAACCATCTATTAATTAAAAGATAATCAGTACAAGCTTTGAAGTCACGGGATCAACCAAAAGTACCCAACACCTCATTAGCACCTCATATAGATAGCAACAGGATTATAATATTCCATTAATTGCTACTCTGATACTGTTAACTAAACATGTCGGCTGTGTGTTGTTCATTACTTAATATCATCTCTACATACATACATACACATATATAGAAGTAAATAAAAAGAGGGGATGATTCAAATACTTTAAGAAGACACCATATATAAGAGGAAGGCTTGATACAAGAGATGAATAAGTTAGTCTTGAATTAATCAAGAGGTGTTCCTTTCTCTGTAGCTCTTGAGGAAAGAAGAACTCTTCGTAAGCTCACGTAACGGCTTGTTTGTGAAACGGATCAGGTTGTAAGCCCACGCACCCGCTATCGTACCGCATATGGGTCCCACTATGTACACCCATATTGACTTGTACTTGTGTTGGATAATCGCAGGACCGAGACTCCGGGCAGGGTTCATTGAGGCGCCCGATATAGGCCTGTCAAGGGCAGAACAAATGGGAAACAAAATGTTCAAATTTGTTAGCGAGCTAAAACTTGTACTAAATTACTGAGTTTGTCATATTCTAATAATTTCCATGCATACCCACAAAACTTGCAAAGGATAAAAGGTAATTATTTTAACAGTTTATTTGATAACAATAATATTATTAATAATAATAATAATTACCCGCCAATGAAAACGTTAAGCAGGATTGTAGCTCCTACAGCTAACCCAGCCAACTCTCCAATCTGTTTCACACAATAAAAAATTTAATTTATAAACCATCAACCTAATAAATTTAATGCAATTTAATGCTACAAGTCCAAACCACTGTACCTGATTTAATTTTTAAAAAAAAGAGTGATGAGACTGTCCAAAGAAAGTCAATTAGGAAAGCACAATCAAAACTCTAAACAAACTTTTTCCTCAAAAAAACTCTAAACAAACCAAAATGGACCTAGATATTGCATGGAAGTTCAATTGGGGCCAGTTTGGATCTAAGGTGAATTTTTTTTGGGGGCCTAATATTTTTTAGCAAATTAAAGTCAAGAAAACATAAGTGTTTTTGTCTAATATGCACTTAGACAAAAACACTGTCCTACAATGTTTTTGAATTTGGAATATGAAAAAGATTAAATTAAACCTTCTAAGTTTCCTAAGATCTGATGTTAATCAAGTGAATTGCACAAGTGGAGAGTTATTTAGAATTAACAACAAACTTCTAAAGTAGGTTAGACTATAAAGATGAAAGAGAATATTGTTCATACAGCTCGGTTATCTGTGGCGACACCAGAGATGACGAACATGAGGTAAAAAGATATAATGAATTCCATAACTAGAGATTGCACATCGGACCCCGCTGGCATTGTCCCGGGAAAGTGTTCTAGCTTCTGGCCAAATAATAACCAGAGGGTCCCGCTTGCCAGTATCGAACCCAATACTTGGGCTATTATATAAGGTGGCACCTACAAGCAAAGTTTTTGAGTCAGAGAAGTACTAAACAAAAAGAAGAAGATGGAATTCTGTTTTCTCTTATGCTTTTGAAATAATTTTGGAAATGCAAAATCATATCCTGCACAAATAAAATGTAACAGAACCATTTTCATTTTTAAAGGAAAAATAAAACAAAAAAATTAAAAAAAATTGGAGGGTTGAAAAGAGAAACCTGTTTCCAAGGAAACCTTCCACAAGTGGCAAAAGCAATGGAGACAGCAGGGTTGAAGTGTGCACCAGAGATATGGCCCAGAGAGTAGACCATGACCATGACAACAAGGCCCCACACTATGCATATCCCAGGAAATGTTATGACTCCAGTGCTTAGGTTTATTGTCACTGATGCACATCCAGCAAATATGACAAAGTAGGTCCCAAGTACCTCTGCTATTAGCTGCATATAAAACAAAAATTAACATAGAATTAAAATATTTTTTGTACAAGAATGACATTAAGACAAGATCCATAGTCAGCACTAACAATTATAAATTAGAGATATTGCATCATTTAACTAAGTTTAAGACAAACAGTTGTACCAAAATATTGACCAACAAATAACAGTATTATTATTACGATTCACGAAATCGTTAATTAATATACTTTCTGGAGAAAATAAATAATTTCAAACTACTGTTAACTTCCATTATATGTTATTTTTTAAGTAAAAATATGATAAATATTGGTACGTACGCCATCTGTCATTTAACAATGAAAGGCCAAAGCTGAATCTAGCCACACAACAGCAGTTCAAACTTCTAGCTTGCTTAAACAAGGAAAGGTATTTGTCAAAACCCTCATTTATGAATGAGATACTTTTCAAGGGACCAATAAGTGCACTCTTAATCCTTAATAAGTTAATATAGGAGCAAAATGGATATTAGTTTTGTAATAAGTAGATAGTAACTAGCCAACTAACCTAATTTTTGTGACATATATACAAATTCAGACCCAGACATACAGTCATATAAGACCTTCAGTTAGGTCAGAAAAAAAGGGGATATGTTTTGAAGACAAAATGTGTAATAAATTTCACTCTTACACGGCTTAGAATGAAAAGAGAACAAGGAAAAAAAATAATCCAACCAGCTCTACAAGCAACAAAATACCCACAGAGAAATCAGACTGTTGGTACCGGAGCATCTTTTGCCATTAAAGGGGTGGCAAAACAAACAAAGAAAAAGAAAAGAAAAACCATAGCTCTAATCAAAAGTTCAAAACATCAAAAAACCCAAACGGATCAAATGACACTTTTTTATTAATTTCTTTTAATCTGATATAAATTAAGCGCCCAATTAATTATCATGATCTGATGGTCTATGTGCAAACAATGGCACATTTGTGCCATATATAATTCTTATGACAGCGGCTGTGGAGTCCTTGAAAGGGAGCCCAAGGATCAGATTTGTGTTTCTGTTTGGTTTAACCTAGATAATATTATCCTTAGGTCAAAATACATTACAGGTTATTTGATTTTTCATGACAAGAAAGCTGAATAATTGCTGATACTTAGCATATCTATGCTAACCTTTTGAGCGAATTGCACAGATAACATTCCAGAGTTGTCTCTTGGGGTAGAGCTTTTCTCTAGGCATCTTCCTTCCTCCATCACCACCTCATCATGCACCAATCCATTTGCTCCAGAGATCTCTGATTTTCCTCCCATCTCTCTCTCTCTCAAACAACTCCGCTTAGAGAAGAATTAAATGAAAAAAACTCCGAGAAAAGTGAATGTTATGTAAAAGAGAAAATCTAATTGAGATCAACCCTTCTTGTATGCAGAGAGATGAACTGGCGTAGGTTCCTATTTATTGGCCTCGAACCCAGGAAAGTGGATGTTTATCTAATAATTTTATCCGATTTTGGATTCTATTTTTATTTTCTTTTATTTTATCTCTAAATTGACTAGTAATATGTCACATTAGTGGAAATTTAAGCGCTTGACAGGGTAGAGGGGAGATGGAAATAAGTTGGAACAGAGTTAATAAGTAATCGGTTTGCATCCGCTGCAATCATTGCCGGGCTCCGAGATCCATGCTATTCATTTCGTTGTCGTCCGATCTGGATTGAACGGTCTAGATTGAGTGGTCCATGTTTAATTCACACGCTAGTACGCTACTTAATCCGAACCGTTTTCTAAATTAGAGGGTTAGACTAGGGATAGAGCGCGACCGAGGCCATACGGCCATGCCAACTGCCAACTTTGAGGAAGGGAGAGAGAGAGAGAGAGCATTGAAAGCTGATCCAACAACCCACCAACGACAAATTAAAAAAAAAGTAAATTATTTAAGGCACTTAAACAGACTACTGAATGCTAACGGACTGGCGAAAGAGGCGATTCAATGCATTGAGAAATAGGAGGAACAGGATAAACTTGCTGCAGGAGTATAACGGTACCATCAAATAAGGTTAAAATATCTCATTTATGCTCTGAATTCTTATCTTCGTTTTAAAAATTTAAACAATCGATTCAAACTATTCAAATTCTATAATTTTTGAATTTTTTATTTTATTTTTTAGATAGTTACAAATTTATTTATTTTTTAATGGTTCATAATATTATGAAAATAGTGATTTTGTACATATCGAAAAAAAATAAAATATTTTCAAAAATTAAAAATTTGGTCTCCAAGCACATTTTAATATGAAGATCAGATTGAACAGTTCAAATCAATAAAGATGTAAAGCAGGATTGAAACACAAAATTAAATTGTAGACATAAATTAAGCATTTTAACCCTTCCATAAATAGTTAAATACCAAGGTATGGTATCCATTAAACAATAGTTTCAATGAAACTGGTGGTCATGACACTATTTAAAAAGTATATAAAATTTTAACGTTGGATGTGAATGGGGCATTTCATTTGACGTTTGGATTTTAAATTTTATGTAGGCACATTTGAAATGTCAATTATTAGAATTAAAGTCCACACTTAATTCAAATAAAAATTAAAAAGTATTTAAAGAAGTAATATCTCCATGATATAACTTCCCTTTTCTAAAAAATAATCCTCTGAACTGAATTTAGATAATTATTCCCCTCCCTCTCCTGCTAGTTATAAATTTCAACTATTAATAATAAAAAGGTAAACTTTCATGAAGTAAAATAAAAGAAAACTAAATATACAAAATTACCAGAAAAAGTAAACAGACTTGGTAAATTAAGAATAGATAAACATTGGCATAATAAAATGGTAAAGCAAAGGATAATAAATTAATAACTAGTATTGTACATGTGCGTTGTAACGGAAACATATTATAAGATAACAAAAAAATCTCATATAAAATGACATATTTTCATAAAAAAAAAATTAGACTAAATGACAAATAACATTTCGGTCCGGTTCCTTTTTGGATTTTCTGTGGTACTGGTTTCACAAGTTTTCATATGAGCCGCCGCAAAAAATTCAAAAAGGGGACCGGACCGAAATAGCATTTCGGTTCTTATGGTTTTTGTAAAAAAAAAAGGAATCATGTTGGTTTTGTTAAAAAAAAAAAATTAATTATGGTTTATAAAAAAATCCTAATTACGTGGCAAATGGCAATGGATGGAACCAAGCATTAGTATCAGGAGATCACTTAAACTTTATCAGAATACATCATAAATTGAACATTTACTTTTCGATTTTAAATTCTTTTGAGTTTGGTTTTCTAGAAGATTAAAGTGTCACCCATTGTTAGAAAAGTTACCGCACCAAGATATTTATTTTATGAAAAGGGTTCAACTTTCATTTTTTATTTTATGTGTCTTCAACGTATTTTTATTTTTAAAAAGTTTAATAATTTAAAATTTAAAACTTAAAAATCAAAACTCAAAAGTTACCTATGAAAGTTGACGCGGAGACAAGTGCAGAAACTAAAAAAGGAGATTATATAATTAATGGGGACTATAGTACGACCTTTCTCTACTGTAGTTGTGGGGACAGAGAGAAGGCAGGAGTGGGGGAGTAATATAATTATTCTTTTGTATTCAGCAATATTAAACTTGAGGGAGATTGGGAAGGGTTACAACTTACAACCACAATCCACCTAAATCTTTGATCATGTATTATTAAAAGATCCCAATACATATGCAATCATTATATATTAAAATTTAGTAAAACGGCTTCAAACTCTCTTAATTTTTTTTAAAAACTGATTAAAAGAGCTTTTGTGTGTGACAGAGGCACGTGGGTCCAAAAGGTGATACTTGTAAAAAATAAAAATAAATCAATTTTTTTGTCACTATATTTTTTCAGATTTTTTTTTTTTTTTTGTAAAAATACGTTTGTAGTCCAAATAATTTGTAAACTAATTTGCCAAAGAAATGAAAATTATCAACTCCGACATGTCAAATAATTTGCTTTCTAAAAATAAATTTTATTTTGTGTATAATTATATAATTTGTTAATTCTAAAACTTCACGCAAATTAGTACCATAGGAATTTAATAAAAATACAAAGCTTTCACTTCACATATGAATAATGTGACAGTCAGATAGTGAACATATGACTTTTCTAAGAGTATGACTTTAGTTTTCAGTTCACATACGAATTTTGTAATTTATATTAAAGTTTCATGCGTTGAATTTTTTCATGAGGAGATTTCAAATGCCTCCATTTTTTGTGTTTCAATTATGTCTTTATTTTTTAAAACTTTAATAACTCAAAATTTGAAACTTAAAAGTAAAATAAAATAGTTGGATATGATCTACATCATTTTATGTGTAAAAAATTATGACATTTCAATTTTGTTTTAGTTGTCATCAAGAGCTTGTAAAAATATACTAATGTGGATAATTTCTTATGTTGATTTTTCAACTTATTAATTCACATAAAAACAAAATCGAAATGTCATAATTTTTTTATGAACACATAGATAAAATAACATAGATCACATCTAACGGTTTTATTTTGACGTTTATAATTTAAATTTTGAGTTATTAATATTTTAAAAATGAAGACACAAAATAAAGACATTTGAACCCTCCTTTTTTTTGTACCAGATTCGTGTATTCATTTAATGAACTCAATAATCAAATTTGCACAACAAGAATAGTCAAAAAGAACATATTCTTTTTTTGTACCAGATACGTGTATTCATTTTATTAACTCAATAATCAAATTTGCACAACAAAAATAAAGAATAGTAAAAAAGAACATTATTCGACGACGGCATGGAACCAACCAAACTCAAAAAGAACATTTTTTTTTAACCCTTCGGTTTTTTTTGTCTCCACCACGCCTACATTTTTAAGCTTAAAATTTAAAATTTAAAGGTTAAAATAAAACCGTTTGATATGATTTACATCATTTTATCTATGCACATGTAAAAAATTATAATATTTCAACTTTATTGTGTTTGTCATTAAGAGCTTGTAAAAATGTATTGATGTGAATAATTATAGACGTTCATTTTCGAACTTTTTGATTCACATAAAAACAAAATCAAAATGTGATAACTTTTTTATGAATACGTAGTGAAAATCATATAGATCACATCTAACGGTTTTATTTTTACGTTTATATTTTAAATTTTAAGCTATTAAAGTTTTTAAAAATGAAGACATAATGGACTGAAGGCACAAAAAATGAAAATATTTGAACCCTTCTCATAAATAAATACATAAAACATGTACCAACGATTTTTACAATTTTACTTAAAAAAAAACTTAGCAAACTTGAAAAATAGAAAAAATATGTTTGAAGGAGCATGCATTTAATAAAACGAGATTTGGTGAAAAGTAAGATATATAGATATGATTTTATTTATTTATATTTTAACGGTACCAATAAAAAAAATTATTTTTATGCCAGATTTAGCTAATGCTATTAAAAAAAATTAGACATAAAAAGTAATTAAATAACAAATGATATAAAAATATGACTTCAATTATAATATCCCCGGAAAGACCTTCGCAATTTTCCCACGTGATTTCGTAAAAAAACTCACTATCTAAGAATGCAGGCATCTTTCAAGCTAGAATCAGTGTTGTAAATAACAGTATGCGGTCGTCGGACAGACATGGTACTGCTAAATGATTAATCGGAAATAATCGAAAATAATTAGTCATAATCGAAAATAATCGGCCGATTAGTCGGAAAAATTCATGACGGTTTGGTCACTGCTAACGAATAATTGGCTAATTAATCAGCCTAAACGGACGTTTTCTACAACACTGGCTAGAATAAAGACTTTATACCCCGAATTTTTTATTTATATCCAAAAAATAAATCAAATTACAAAAAATACCCATGTTATCTTGAAAATTCGAAAAATACCCAAACCGGAAATTTTTTTTCCGGATTTGGCCTCTAAACCCGGAAAAAAAATTTCCGGAAATTGAACTCCAAAACCGGAAAAAAAATTTCCGGTTTTAACATTTTTTTTTTTTTTTTTTTTTTTAGAGTTTCCGGAAATTTTTTTTCCGGATTTAACTTTGTTTTGTTTTGTTTTTTTTTTTTTTTTTTTTTTAGAGATTCCGGATAAAAAAATTTTAATTTAACAAATTATTTTATTTTTTTTATTTTTAGAGATTCCGGAAATTTTTTTTACGAACTAAATAAATTTTTTTTTTAAGAGAAAAATAGCTAAAATACTGAAATCTAACGCTACAAAATCGAATTGTTTTTTTAAATATTTGTTTCATTAATTTAAAATATTTCAAAATGGTGTAGAATAATTTAGAAATTATCAAAATAGCTAAAATACTGAAATCTAACACTAAAAAATCGAATTGTTTTTTTAAATATTTGCTAGATTACATTTTTTTATATATAATTAGCATATTTATACTAAAACAAGCCAAATTACTTGATTTATGCTGAATTACACTAAATTACAATAATTATGTAGAATTATGCTAGAATACGGTAAAGTACGCTAAATTACGTACGAATAGGGATAATATCTTCACTGAGAGGCGAAAAACGACGACGAAACTTCAAACGGTCATAAAACAGCGCTCGAGTGTCCAATTTCAGCAAATGACCACTTTTCGGAAAGCTTGCGAAAATGCGCATGCGTCCGGACTGGCTTTGCCAGTTTTCCAAATTCAGAATCGCCAAAAAACAAATAGAAGAGCCTCAAAACTTCAGTTGAAGTTTCCGATTAAGATTTTCATTTCTATTATTCAATCTACGTAGCTCAGTAAATTAGTTATGTAATAAACTTTTAGAACACCAAATTTTATTATTTTTGGAATTTTTTTTACTATTTTTTATGATTTATGAAAGATGCCACAAAATAAGCCCCATTTATACGTAATTTAGCGTAATTTATCGTATTTTAGTAAATTTACCGTATTTTAGCACAAAATCGGCCCTATTCGTAGTAAAAAACAATTCAATTTTTTAGTGTTAGATTTCAGTATTTTAGCTATTTTGATAATTTCTAAATTATTCTACACCATTTTGAAATTTTTTAAATTAATGAAACAAATATTTAAAAAAACAATTCGATTTTGTAGCGTTAGATTTCAATATTTTAGCTATTTTTCTCTTAAAAAAAAATTTATTTAGTTCGGAAAAAAAATTTCCGGAATCTCTAAAAAAAAAAAAAAAAAAAAAAAAAAAAATTTGTTAAGTTAAATTTTTTTATCCGGAATCTCTAGAAAAAAAAAAAAAAAAAAAACAAAGTTAAATCCGGAAAAAAATTTTCCGGAAACTCTAAAAAAAAAAAAAAAAAAAAAAATTTTAAAACCGGAAAATTTTTTTCCGGAAACTCTAAAATAAAAAAAAAAAAATGTTAAAACCGGAAATTTTTTTTCCGGTTTTGGAGTTCAATTTCCGGAAAAATTTTTTCCGGGTTTAGAGGCCAAATCCGGAAAAAAATTTCCGGTTTGGGTATTTTTCGAATTTTCAAGATAACATGAGTATTTTTTGTAATTTGATTTATTTTTTGGATATAAATAAAAAATTCGGCTTTATACCGTTAGGATATGCATTTTTCTTCACTAAAATAACAAACTAAATTGTGATTTAAAATTTCTTTATTCTACCGTTAGAGATAGCTATTAACATTTCTTTAAAATTCTAGACTCATTATTCTAACTTTTAAAAATACATACTTCATTCAATTAGATTAATATACATCTTTTTTAGCTAAAATGCATACTTCATTCAAATTGAAATAATATTTGAGTGGTACAAAAGAGGAGGGATCAAATTACACCTTTTTTGGTGACACACTTTGACACCTATCATTTTCAAAGTCCAAATAGTCGATCCAAACCGTTCAACATGATGGATATATTAAAATGTGCTTGGAGATCAAATTTTACATTTTTTTTGAATTATTTTACTATTTATTAAGATAGTTACAAAATCGTTGTCTTCAGACCATTGAAAAACAGCGATTTTGTAACCATCTTAATAAATAGTAAAAAAATTCAAAAAAATGTAAAATTTGATATCCAAGCACATTTTAATATGATGATCATGTTGAATGGTTCGAATCGACTGTTTGAATTTTGAAATCGCAAAATTAACCTATAAAAAAAATGATGTCATGATGTGTCACGAAAATAGTGTAATTGGATCCCTCCTCAGTACAAAATATATAATTGATAATTGTTAAAAACTTCTAAAGATGTACACATCATGCAATAGGAACACACGCTTTTTAAACTGAATTGAATTGACACTTAATAGCTTAATAAGTCTTCATTATTTTTATTAAGGTGGGACCAAATTATGGGTGCAAACGGATCGGATAATATCCGACCATATCCAGATCTGTATCCAAAAATTAGATACGGATATCCGATATCCGAATATCCATGCGAATACGGATACGGATATGGTTTTGAATTTTAATTATTCGTATCCAAATAGTTAATATATATCATACAGTTTTAATATATATTACAAAAATATTTATGTATATATCTAATATCCGATCTGTATCCGTACGTATCTGTCTAATATCCGATCCGTATCCGTATCCGAAAAATAAAAGCGGATACGGATATGGTTTTACCACTATCCAATCTTTATCCGATCCGTTTGCACCCCTAGACCAATTGCATGGTGTATTTGGAAGCAGAGACTTGAGGAATAAGTATACACCATAAAAATTATAATATTATCCAAACCAACAATTAGTGATGTAAAGAAGGCTTGTATCAAAAATCTAAAATTATCAAAATGCCACTTTATTCTTGCATTACGATTAATAATATATGTAGTAATATTAATATATAATCAAATTATGCTAAAAGAAGATGATATTGCATGCATTTGATTTACTTCCACCAATATTTTGTGTAAAATCCATGTTCGAAATTTGTTTGCCGAATTTATCAATACTGATCAGATGTTTGACAGATATGAATTAGATATACATTTTTTTTTTATAATAGTAAATAACATAATTTTAATTTTTTTAGACTATATAATATATATCTACTCTTTGAATATAGATAACTAAAATTTAAAATCATATCCGTATTCAATATAGATCGGATATCTATATTTAATTTTTGAATTCAGATCCGGATACTAATATCCGATCCGTTTGTACCCCCTAAGTTACAAATCACCAACCATAGTGACAAGATTCGCGTATAATATCCGAATTATATCCGAATAATTCGTTTTTTGGTGCTGCCGAACCGAACGCCGAATTATTCGGTTGACCGAACTTTGACCGAATTATACCCGAATAATTCGCGAATTTTACGAACTTTTCCCGAATTTTACGAATTATTCGCGAATTTTTCCCAAATTTTTCCCAGAATTTTTTTTTTTTTTTTTTGCTTCCTTGTAGGACTGAGATCTCTGATCCGGAGTATTCCAAATCATTCCCGAATTATATCCGAATTATTTCCGAATCACAAATTTTTGACCTCGCCGAACCTTTCCCGAACAATTAAGTTATCACTGTGTCACCAACCACGCTGTTGAAATTTGCAGTGAGTAGGCTGACTAGCACTAGCTGATGCATTTAATGGCGTCACTTTCTATCACGGATTCGACATTTCGACCGCATTAATAGTTGATTCAACCCAGAAGTTAATTTGGATCTCAGCTACCATGTGAAATGCACTTTTTCATTTATTTGACCAAGTTAGAACGAGATCCACCGACATTTTTATTTATATCCAAAGTTAATTACAAAATAATAAAAATGTCCAGAGCTGTTTGGTTTTATTAAAAATGTCCAAACCGGTCCGAAAATGGCCGGTCCTATTTAAATAGAAAACCGGCTATTTTCTGACCGGCTCCCTATTTTTTTTTTTTAGAGAGACAAATAGCTAAAATGCTGAAATATAACACTAAAAAATCGAATTGTTTTTTTAAATATTTGTTAAATTACTTTTTTTTTTTATATATAATTAGCATATTTACACTAAAATACGCTAAATTACTTGAAATTATGTTAATTTACGCTAAATTACGCTAAATTACAATAATTATGTAAAATTATGCTAAAATACGGTAAATTACGCTAAATTACGTATGAATAGGGATGATATCTTCACTGAAAAGGCGAAAAACGACGACGAAACTTCAAATGGTCATAAAACGGCGCTCGAATGTCCGATTTCAGCAAATGACCACTTTTCGGAAAGCTTGCAAAATTACGCATGCGTCAGTGCCCGCGATGCCGGATTTTGAAATTCATAATTGTCAAAAAACAAAGGGAAGATCCTCAAAACTTCAGTTGAAATTTCCGATTAATATTTTCATTTCTATTATTCAATCTACGTAGCTCAGTAAATTAGTTATATAATTAACTTGTAGAATACCAATTTTTATTATTTTTGAATTTTTTTTTACTATTTTTTATGATTTACGAAAGATGACACAAAATCGGCCCTATTCATAATTAATTTAGCGTAATTTACCGTATTTTAGCATAATTTTACATAATTATTGTAATTTAGTGTAATTCAGCATAAATTAACATAATTTCAAGTAATTTAGCGTATTTTAGTACAAATATGCTAATTATATATATAAAAAAGTAATCTAACAAATATTTTAAAAAATCATTCGATTTTTTAGTGTTATATTTTAGCATTTTAGCTATTTGTCTCTCTAAAAAAAAAAATAGAAAAGCGGCCATTTTCTGACCAATTTGGACATTTTTAATAAAACCAAACGGCTTTGGATATTTTTATTATTTTGTAATTAACTTTGGATATAAATAAAAATGTCGGCGAGATCCACAAACAAACGTGGAGATTTTAAAAGTTGCATGGATGTTTTTATTTATTGTCAGCAAAATATTTTTTTCAAATAAGTACAACTTTCAGAAGTCGAAAGTTTGTACTCGTGCCAACGAATGACTTATTTTTTATTTATCAAACGCATTTGCAGACATCCTATTACCAAAAGTAAATTCATGCATAATGACCGGGAAGTTTTAGAAAGAACAAAAATCGCACTTAAAAATTTTTAAATTGTAAAATAAAAAATGCCTTAAAAACTTCCACCGCAAGACTTCTTTTATTAGAATGAAACTTTATTTTTAATTTTCAAATTCCGTATAAAATGAGTATATATGACTAGAACAAATGACAAATTCATATCAATTGAATAATTTATTAAATAAATTTATATACCTCACAAATTTCATCAAACAATGTTACCATTATATAATATCAATTGCAAAAACTTAATGTTATGGAAATTTCATTCCCCTCAATGAAAACCAAGATGAAAATATATGTTGTACTTTAAATTTGAGAACTCTTGGCGTGTATTAAAACAATGAAACAATTCTAAATTGAAATTATGAGATTTGTATAAACCGAAATTTTTAAATATAACACTGTTAAAAAAAAAATCAAATAACTGATGTGTATTTTGGGTATATGATTTGATCTATTTCGTACACTTTTTTACTTTAAATTTATAGAACCCTAAATACGCAAAATTAGATTAAATTGCAAACGTACAATTTACCTTTGTAGTAAATACGGATGTCAATCCAAAGACTAACGGAATTATAGTTTCTACTAAAGTGATTAATTCTAGACTAGTGCAAATAAGTAAATTCACTACTCAATATGTTCTCTAATTTCATGTTTTGTCTTGATGAGAATTCTAACTAAGTTGACATATTTCTATTTAGAAATCAATACTTTTTGTGTTTCATGCCTATCATGTTAATGTACCACATCTTAGGGTTGTCACTACCTAATAGGGTTATTTAATTGAAAGCAGTCACTACCTAATAGGGTTATTTAATTGAAAGCAAAATACTACCATTACTTCGTACAAATAACTAGGTGTACTCTAAGTGTCCCAATTGCAAAGTACTTGTAATTTGGTTTTCCACAACTTTCCATGTCCAACCTTTGGTTCTATTAGTCCGGAATAGACTTGATTTGGTCCATCTCATATATTATCCCTAAGGTTATTCATATACACAATTTGGTCTTATGTATATCATAACACCCTTGAAATTAAGAGGTTGTCAATCTCCATAAAGTGTGGTTTCAAAATCACAAATTATGCATTACTCATAAATAAATAAAGCAAAAACCAAAGCATCAATTCAAAATAATCATTATAAAGAGAACATCTAAGTAAATAAACTAACACAAATTCATGATACAACCTAAGCCCCTATAGAGAAAACTAGCATCTCATGGGTGCAATAATAAAAACATTCATAATAAAGTGCAAAGTAAACAACACAAATAAAATAAGTAAATAACAAGGGAAATAGAATACATCAATTCCCAAGCAACACCTCAGTTCTTTTTTGTAAAGTCTCCTTGGAAGTCGCCAAGTCCGTTTACGCTTCACCGCCTTGAATTCACTTGAGAAAGGTGAGAAAATTATAGAGGAAGAGATGCCAAGGATCGATGGAAAAGAGATGTATAATGGAAGATGGCTTGATACCTTCTCTGCTGCTTGCCTCCTTTTTTTTAGCAATTTTTGTGACTTTGGAAAGCAATTAGACAAAATATGGAAGTGAATTGGGCAGAGATTGCGTCATTAAGGCATGAAATCCTGTGAAATTGTGCCTGGGTGGCCGCACGAACTACGTCGCGCTAAGATCTGGTGATTTCTGCGGCCGCACAAAGTGGAATGAGACCGCACTTTGCCTCTGTTGAATTCGTGCTATTTTTGTCTGAGTGATGTAGCCAACCGGTGCGACCAGAGGAGGTCGCACGGATTCTGCTTATTTTTGCTGGCCCTGCTAAAGGTTTGTGCGAGTGCTTGTGTGGGCATAGGGGGCGCACGGATTGGTCTGGGACTCTGGCCGCACCAAGGCTCTGACTTGGCTGGAATTAGTTTGTTAAATCTCGTGGCTTCTTCCAAAGTGGGTGCAGCCGCACAAAGTGCCCCAAAGGCCGCACAGATAGTGTAAATGCTCCAAAATCTGCATTTTAATCGAACAAAGGTAGTAACTTGGTTCTTGGTGCAATTCTAGACTACATTATATTAAAATACAAGGAAATGAGTCAAGTTATTGCGGTTAAACCCATGCTAAAAGTGTATATAATTGAGGCTTATCAATAACCACTGAATCTTATAAATTCCAGATTTGACACATCCGCAACCTCAAATGACGGACACCAAAGGGGTGTCCACAATCTCAAGTTGCGGATAGTTTTCTTTTTTTATTTAACATCATGTGTAGAGCCAAAAAATTGATTCCTTTTTAAAATTTTCAAAAATAGAAAGAGTAACTTATAATTTGAATATATTAGATGGAACATCAAACAAAATAGATAAAGTATCTTATAATTTAGTTGTACTAGAAATATACAGAATATTTTTCAGACATGTTTTTTTGCGGCTGTTAAAAAAATTAAACTATTTCTTGGTGTGTTACTGGAAAAAAATAAAAATATTTTGGATCTCAGTTATTGATCCCGGTTCAAAAATCACTTATGGATATATAAAAAAAATCGTAATCCTTTCAGTACATTCCAATTCTAAGATACTTCATTTATTTCTCTAGAAGTTATTTTATAAATATATTAAAATATATGAAGTGCCTTAGAATTTGAATGTACTATAAGGACTACGATAGTTTTTTTAATATACCCAAAAGTGATTTTTGAACTGGGATCAATAACTCAGATTCAAAATATTTTTTTTTTCAGTAACACATCAAGAAATATTTTTATTTTTTTACAGCCGCAAAAATTCTGCTTGAAAAATATTTTGTAGTACTTCTAGTATATTTAATTATAAGTGGTTTATCTATTTTATTTAATGTTCCTTCTACTGTATTTAAATTATAGGTTCCTTAATTTATTTTCAAAAATTAACAAAAAAAAAAATTCGACTATGTCGAATGGTGTCAATTCAAAAAAAAAATTCAAAAATAGATGAAATACCTTAGAATTTGAATGTACTAGAAGTACCACGATAAATTTTTTATATACCCAAAAGTGATTTTTGAACCGGAATCAATAACTCAAATTCAAAATATTTTTATTTCTTTACAGTAACTCACCAAGAAATAGTTTTTCTTAAAGCTTCAAAAATCCTACTTAAAAAATATTTCGTAGTACTTCTAGTACATCTAAATTATAAGATATTTTATCTATTTTGTTTGATATTCCTTCTAATATATTTGAATTATAAGTTGGTCCTTCTACTTTTGAAAAATATTTGAATTATAAGTTGGTCCTTCGGACTGAAATAGCATTTCGGTTCTTATGATTTTTTGTAAAAAAAATATACACGTTGGTTTCGTAAAAAAACAAAATTTTAATTATGGTTTATAAAAAAAATTCCAGATGTGAACTGTTTTTTTTTGTGATTTATTCTTCTTTACCTTTTTCTGGAGAATTTAGCCTTTATTTTCTGTTCCCAACCTTTCTGGGTCTCCTCAGACATTCTGTTGTTGACTCATGGTAATATGAAATGTACTTAATTATATTATATTTTAGTGGTCCGTTCTTTATTAGTTAGCTATCTACCATGATTTGTGGTCTAAAATAACTGCATTTTGTTTTCTACTTTAATAACTTTCTGACAATGATCTCAAAATAACCACGTGGGTCCTAATTAATTACCATAAAATCAAAGTAATAATTTTATCATGCCATCGATATTGCACAAAGCATAGTTTGTCTTTACCTAACATTCTCATAATTTACTTGCATTGAATTTTGAAGTTTATGTTTTTCACATGAAAAATATGATCTACTACAATCTATACTAAATCATATTTTCAGCAAAATAACAATAATTGAATTAAACTCGAAAAAATTAGTGAACTGCTTTGTAGGTTGGACCATAGTGACAAGCCTCCAATTTTATGCAGTCAAAAATTCCAAAAAATTCCAAAAAAATAAATAGTAACCAGCTTAATAAATAGTAAAAAAATTTCAAAAAATATAAAATTTGGTCTTTAAGCACATTTTAATATAGATTGAACATTTAACAGTTTGAATTTGTTGTTTGAACATCAAATACTAAAATATGACCCGTAAGCACCTCGCCGAAGTGCTTCCGGAAGCAAATTAGCCATGCTCTATATATATAGAGAGAGAGTGACTAAGGTCAAAGTGGTAGTTTCTAGCCCCCGGTGCTACCAAATCGTTTTCGGATTTTCAAAGTCCAAACGGTCGATCCGAACCGTTCAAGTTGTTCTCCATATTGAAATCTGCTTGGAGACCAAATTTTACATTTTTTGGAATTTTTTTACTATTTATTAAGCCACTTTGAAAATTGCTGATCACATGGTCCAGTAAAAACAGTGCAACCAAATTCTGGACCATGTGATCAGCAATTTTCAAAGTGGCTTAATAAATAGTAAAAAATTCCAAAAAATGTAAAATTTGGTCTCCAAGCAGATTTCAATATGGAGAACAACTTAAACGGTTCGGATCGACCATTTGGACTTTGGAAATCCGAAAACGACTTGGTAGCACCGGGGGCTAGGAACTACCACTTTGACCTTAGTCACTCTCTCTCTCTCTCTTTATATATATATATATATTAATAAGATAGTGGTCTAACCTCCAATTTTATATTTTATTGATAAATTAAAAATAAGATACAATCAAAAGAGTAAAAAAAAAGCAAAAAATTGCTTAATGAGTATTGAACAAAGATAAAATAAAAATTACATCTCTTCGTACCACTTGACTAACCAACTGAAAAATAAAACAAAAATTGTCTCTAAAAATTCGATTACATCGCTCTCTTCATAATATGAAGATGACAATAACGAAGACTCTTCTCAAAACTGCATTGAGTACTCTTCTATCCATATATACTTTGCTAATGAAATCATTAACTCAAAAAGTACAACCGAGGTTACTGTACCATATTTTTTGTGACAATTTGAAGTTCGTTCAGATATTCATCAAAAAAAAAAAAATTAACTTCTTTAATTATTTGAGTAAACCTGAAACATATATTTCTTATCTAAATCTATAAACAAATGTTTTTATTTGAACAACCTTGGATATTAGATGTCAAGAGAATGTCAATTTAGATTTTAGAACAAAGATGCAATATTAGTTTCTGAATACAATATTATATATGTAGCTAAACAGAGTCCAAACGGACCATAGTAACAATATACGCGAGAAAAATGCACAAATAATTTGCGTTTTATTCGTTTTTTTTACGTTTTCGAACCGAACTCTAAATAAAAAGCAAAAAAATATATAATACGTTTTATTTGTGAATAAAATGCGTATCACGAATTATTCACGAGAAAAATACGAAAAAATGCTAATTTTTTTGTTTTTTTTTTTTTTTAAATTTTGGGTTTTTTTTTTTACTTCCATGATACCGAATTATTCTCAAATTATATCTGAATCACGAACTTTTGATCCCGCCAAACCGAGCCCGAACTATTCCTTTTTCAAAATGGTATGTATGGACACTGTTTCGTAGCAAATACATTTGTCAACGACTATGGCATGCGTGATGGACCCATTAAATCAACGATATTCCCACTTTTTCTTGGTGCCATTCGGTTAGGGTAACAAGCATAATCAATTGAATATTATTGATTATATTAATTAAATTGTTATATTGATTGAGACTTGGTCTGCTCTTCACCAGTACAAAAAACTTCTTCACTGACCCTCAACTACTGACTGTTTTAATATGTAACAGTCAATGTAGAGACTGCGTGGCAAAATCGTAAATAAGAAAAACTTCAACACTGATTGTTCAATTGTAAACAACTGTCAGTGAACCAAAACTGACTGTTTTCTTAATAAAGTGTCGGTGTAGGGTATGAGCAACACCAACTCTTCTATTGAAAAACAATCAGTGTTGAGCAATTTATCAATACTGGCTATTTTTTAAGGGAAGCGTCAGTGTTGCTCATACCCTACACCGATTCTTTTTTTAAGAAAATGGTCAGTGTTGAGCAGTTCACCAACACTGACTGTTTTTTAAAGAAAGCGTCAGTGTTGCTCATACCCTACTTTGAGTTAATCAGCTGTAATTCTTTTGGACTAAATTAGTTTAGGTACTATGTCAGTGTGGTCCATAATTTTGAGGAATTAATTAAATTAAACTTTGGAATGACAAAAATATCTAAAAGTAAGGGATTAAGGCTGCTTCTTTTGTATGCTATGGTTATTTAGTTATTCTAATTATAGAGTAGAACTAGGGTCTGATGTGCTCACCAAACTCTTTAGTGAGTACAACTCTACATAAACTATCGGATTCACTTACAACGAGATGAATCCAACCGTTGAAACCGATGTACTTTACGAGTGATGCGTGTACATGCAAAATTTTGAATTTTTTGAATTCATTTAGTCTCAAGTCAAGTGGTCAAAATTGATGAAAAATGAATGATCCAAAATGAAGTTGTTTTAATGCATTCAAAAAATTCTCAAATTTTGACCACTTGACTTGAGACTAAATGAATTCAAAAAATTCAAAATTTTGCATGTACGCGCATCACTCGTAAAGTACATCGGTTTCAACGGTTGGATTCATCTCGTTTGAAGTGAATCCGATAGTTTATGTAGAGTTGTGCTCACCAAAGAGTTTGGTGAGCACATCCTAGTTCTACTCCTAATTATATACATCCAAATTTTATAGTACATCTGTTTATTTAAAATTTGTAGATATTCTTCTCATTATTGAAATAGGTGTCTATCAAACTTTGACCAATTTAGAAAATTATTTAAAATTTCTAAAAATAACTTTGAGTTTATAATTGTTAAATATAAATGGATATTTTATGGATGACAAATCAAATTTTAAATCAACTTAAATTTAATGTGCGTCTTATTTTAATTATTGAGAACACATCTGATTTTTTTATATAATATTTTCTAAGATATTATATGGAAGTACCATAGGTAATAGGTAGGTTTGTACCGTATCGTGTCGTGTCGTGTTAAGCCGTGATCAAATTCAAAAAGACGGTCACGACATGCACGTTAGTCATGCTATGATCACACGTATCATTTTCAAACATAACTAGTCACGTTTGTTACTTTTGGTCAGGTCAAACTATTTTGTTCGTAATTTATGTTAGTTTATTTCAAATTCACCATTCGATCAAGATCTAACGGTCTTGATCATACGTGACTCGTGTGACCTCGTATCATGTGCATGTTGTGCTAATTTTCCGAAAAATAGTTGTCATGACACGGAATCTGCACGTGACTAGCACATATATTGTGTTGTATCGTGACAAAACTGTGCCGTTATGTATATAATTATGATGTGGTACTTTTATGATGTGGTACTTTTACATCCTAAGAATATGTAGAATTACATGCAAGCTAAAAGTTTCTAGATTGATAAATTTTACCACTTTATATAATTAAGCTTCCCAAAATGCTAAGTGCATGCACTAAATAAGTGTTAGAAGGGCAACATTTTTCTTCTTTTGAAAAAAATTGGTTATTTGTGACCGGCACATGTATTGTATTGTGTTGTGTTATAATAAAATTATATCGTTATATATATAATTATGACGTAATTTTTTTACATCCTTAACAATATATTAGAATTACATGCAAACTAAAAGTTTCTAGATTGATAATTTTACCACTTTATATAATCAAGCTTCTCAGTTAGATGGGCAACATTTTCCTTGTTTTGAAAAAAGTTGGTTAATTTCTTTGACTTCTGATTGAGAATGTTCATCTAAGCTTCTAACAAATCATAAAACTCTACCACAGTTGACAGTTCGTTCATGCTTATAATTAGTTGCTCTCTTGATGCCTCTCTTTCATCTTTTTTTGCGTGTCGATTCTTTTGAATTTGTGTATGCTTAGACCCCTAAATTTCGTTGGTCTTAAAAGTCTTTTTGTGATCATCATTCTCATGCTTCTAGTATACTTTTGACTGCATACGAAAAATTTCCCATTTTTTGGGCTATATGCAATGATTACCATCTGTTCGTGCAAGGGCTGTCAACGAGCTGGCTCGGATCAAGCTGGGCTCTAACTCAGCTTATTAATTCTGGACCGAGCTCTTATCGAGCGAGCTGGACTTAGGACATCCGAGTTAAAACTTCAGCTTGAAATCGTAACGAGCCAGTCTGAGCTGGCTCGCTGGGTTTGGCTGTATCTTGTTTTAACCGAGCTGAACCAAACTGAACCGAGCTGGACCAAGCTAGACAGTATAAAATGCACACAGATTCATACAAATTCACAAATTGATGCCTAGCCAAGCTAGGCCCCAGCTTGAACTCGTTAATTCTTGACCGAGCTAGTGGCGAGCTGGCTCATTAGCAGCTCGGTCCAGTAACGAGTGAACTGTTAGCGAGCGAGTCAAGTGCGAGTCACGATCGAGCCACGAGCTACGAGCTTGTTTGCCACCCCTATTCGTGATTTGCATGATTTGATCAACGGTTTGCAAGTATAGCATAAAAGCATAATATCATCTCATTTTAAATACCTTCTTTTTGCCAACTTTTAGTTGAGTGGATTCGATCTTTACCTATATATGCAAAGAATGACGCATAGGTCATGGGATCTACAAATACCCTAGGGCTTTCCCACAACTTTGCACAGAACTAGCACTTTTTAAAAATAGTTATAAACAAAAATAATGGGTTGGTAAATTTTTCAAAAAGTCATCAAATCTTTGACTTCAACTGTGAAGCAAAAGGTCTTGTTCAGTTAAATAAATGTGTTGATATTGTCCTAACGAATCGTGCTTTATCATTTTAAAATGTCACCAATTCAAATCTACGCTAATATACTAACATATGGCTCCGTATTATTGCCGAAATATTTTAGTTACTACAAGTGAAAAATATAAATTAAATGATTACTATCTCGCCCAAGTTATTTTCAATCCTACAACTCACGCGGATTCAGTTCGTACACCAAATTAGGATGGTGCGCGGACTGGGTTGACGCACCAACAGGTAACTGACTGGATTGGCGCACAAAATTGGTGCAAAATTGGTGCTCAAACGGGGTGAAACGTACTGAAGAGCAGTAAAAATTTCGGAACAGTTGGTGCTCTAACCCAGTCCGCGCACCAATCCATTTTGGTGCGCGAACTGGATCCGCATGGGTGGTAGAATTGGAAAAAGCTTAGACCGAATGATAATCATTTAATTTTGATTTTATGCTGTGATAACTAAAAAAATTTCGGGTATTATTGTTGTTCATACCTTGAAACAGAAACAGGGTTAATGGCTTAATGCTATTGATCCTAATCTGAACCGTTGAATCCAAAACATAATGAATTTGATTTAAAGCAGCACTTGGAATTTTAGAAAGCCCTCAATCTTTGAAACCGAAACTAGACTTTAAATAGAAACTAGAGTAATGGGGTGTTCCTAAGTTCAATTTTAAAAACTATCGGATAGACTTTAAATAACAAACAAATTCAAACAGTTCAAACGGATCTATTTCACAATTAATGTGTTTACATGTTAAATTTTGAAATTTTGAAATTAATATAGTATAAAGTCAAGTGATAAAAACATAATAAAAAATTAAATAAATACATTAAAATTAATTTATAAACTTTTTATTTAATTTTAACTGTTTAAATTTGTTATTAAAAATCATTCTCATAGATATTAGAGTTAAATTAATTAAAGAGCTCGGTGAACTTAATAACACCGTGATGTTTTAAAATGTTTAGGGCCCGTCGATGGGAACGGGAACGGGAACAAGAATTGAACTGATAAAATACTGTGCGCGTGGGGTTTTTTCCACGAAGTCTGAGTGAATTTTTTTTTCCCACGTGCACAGTATTTGGCCAAACAGGCCCTTAGATTTTTAATGTTTCAAAATCTGGGGGATTAGAGTACATGAATACAAGGGACTGAGATGTAGGGGTATTAAAAGGGATTAAGATTGATCAGAGATAAGGTAACCTTAGGGGTGTCAGCAGGGTAGATACGGATTGGGTGGAGGTATTTTCATACCCGTATCCGTTATGATAACGAAAAAATCTTTATCTTTATTTGTCTTTACGAATACAGTATGGGTCAGATAAGTGAGATAAAAAAGTGTCATCGACATTTCGATTTGTGCTTTCGATAAAATAATTTTCAAAAGAAAAAAAAAGAAAAAAAATTATAATGAATACAACTAATTTGTATTATGAAAATTTAATAAAATACAAAACTTTATTGTATCATGTATCATCTTCATACAAATATATATCTATATATACAATTTTATTTTAAAATTATCTTATAGAATAAGAGATAAGATAACAAAAAAAATTATTACTCTTACTCGTACTCAATAAGCTAACGAAAAAAAAAATATCATCCTTACTCATTTTTTGGATACAATGCGGATCGGATAAACGGATAAAAAATCGCGCTTTATAATTTTAAAATGTCACTAATTCAAATCTACGCTAATATACTAACATAATGGCTCCATATTATTGCCGAAATTTTTTTAGTTACTATAGTAAAAAAAAAGAAATTAAATGATTACCACCCGCCCAAGTTATTTTCAATCCTACCACTCATGTGGACTCAGTTCGTGCATCAAATTGGGGTGGTACGTGGACTGGGTGGGCGCATCAAAATTGGTGCTCAAACAGGGTGAAACGTACTGAAGAGCAGTAAAAATTTCGGAACAGTTGGTGCTCTAATCCAGTCCGCGCATCAGTTGGTGCGCCAACCCAGTCCGCGCACCAATCCATTTTGGTGCGCGAACTGGATCCGCATGGGTGGTAGAATTGGAAAAAGCTTGAACCGGATGGTAATCATTTAATTTTGATTTTATGCTGTGATAACTAAAAAAATTTCGGGTATTATTGTTGTTCATACCTTGGAACAGAAACAGGGTTAATGGCTTAATGCTATACTGATCCTAATCTGAACCGTTGAATCCAAAACATAATGAATTTGATTTAAAGCAGCACTTGAAATTTTAGAAAGCCCTCAATCTTTGAAACCGAAACTAGACTTTAAATAGAAACTAGAGTAATGGGGTGTTCCTAAGTTCAATTTTAAAAACATCAAACAGTTCAAACGGATCAATTTCACAATTAATGTGTTTACATGTTAAATTTTGAAATTTTGAAATTAATTTAGTATAAAGTCAAGTGATAAAAACATAATAAAAAATTAAATAAATACATTAAAATTAATTTATAAACTTTTTATTTAATTTTAACTGTTTAAATTTGTTATTAAAAATCATTCTCATAGATATTAGAGTTAAATTAATTAAAGAGCTCGGTGAACTTAATAACACCGTGATGTTCTAAAATGTTTAGGACCTGTTCGGCCGTCAATGGGAACGGGAATGGGAACAGGAATTGAACTGACAAAATACTGTGCGCGTGGGTTTTTTTCCACGAAGTCTGAGTGAATTTTTTTTTCCCACGCACACAGTATTTGGCCGAATAGGCCCTTAGATTTCTAATGTTTCAAAATCCGGGGGATTAGAGTACATGGATACAAGGGACTGAGATGTAGGGGTATTAAAAGGGATTAAGATTGATCAGATATAAGGTAACCTTAGGGGTGTCAACAGGGTAGATACGGATTGGGTGGAGGTATTTTCACGTTATGATAATGAAAAATCCTTTATCTTTATTTGTCTTTACGAATACAGTATGAGTCAGATAAGTGAGATAAAAAAGTGCCATCGACATTTCGATTTGTGTTTTCGAAAGAAAAAAAGAAAAAAATTATAATGAATATAACTAATTTGAATTATAAAAATTTAATAAAATACAAAACTTTATTGTATAATGTATCATCTTCATACAAATATATATATCTATATATAAAATTTTATTTTTAAAAATTATCTTACAGAATAATGGATAAGATAATAAAAAAATCATTACTCTTACCTGTACCCGATAAGCTAACGGAAAAAAAAATATTATCCTCACTCATTTTTTTTAATATGATACGAATCGGATAAATGGATAAAAAAAAAGGTGTCATTGCCCCTAGCTAGGGCTGATTAATGAGCGAGCATGAGCGAGTTAGGGTATGCTCATGCTCGGCTCATTAGCTTAATAAGCGAGTTGTTAATGAGCGAGTTAGAGCGAGTTGTTAATGAGCATGTTGTTAATGAGCGAGTTGCCGAGTTGTTTAAAATACATCATTCAAAAATTAATTTTCATTTATAGAATTTAACAAATTGTCATAATCCAACCTAATTAAACAATACATAATTTAACAAAATCTAGCAACTCTTCCTCTTTTGCATATTTGAAATTCCAACCTAATTAAAATTCCAAGCTAATTAAACAATACATAATGGATATTACGGATGGTTCTGGGGCCTGCTTTCTTTAGCCAGCGATCCTATGGCATGCATGCTTCAAACTTGCTTCTTGGGCCATTCCAAAAAAAAAGAATCAAGGGATTAGATGTGGCAGGATTTATGTAACTCAGTTCTTAATGAGCTAATGAGCGAGTTATGAGCGAGTTGGGGTATGCTCATGCTCGGCTCATCAAGTAAATGAGCAAGTTGTTAATGAGCGAGTTATAGCGAGTTGTTATTAAGCGAGTTGTTAATGATCATTTAGCGAGCGAGTTACAAGTTATGAGCAATTTACGCACCCCTAACCCTAGCTAACTGGGAGTATCATGTGAGTGAGTTTGCCTAAGGGCGTGATTCAAAAATTCAAAAAAAAGAAAAAGAAAACGGGGGAGAAATTGAGGAAAGTTTCTCTCTATAGATCCATACCCATTGGGCCATAGTACCATAGGCCCATAGCCTGAAATTAAGCGGGCCATTGGGCCCCCTCCGGTTCAATTTGTTCGAGTGCTTTATTTAAGACAGGAGGCTCTATGTGTGTTTGCTTCTATGGGTCTTGAGGAATATTGTTTGTGAAGAGCAGCCCAGCCCGGAATCATTATAGATTCAGATTTCCCCAACATCTGACTTTATTATATCCCCAGCTTTGCAATCGTCTGCATTAACTCAGATTTTGAGGTAATGTAGAATGAATCCAGATCGTCTGTTTGTATTGGCACGATATTAAAAAGGCTTTGTGTATTTCACCTCGGACCGGATTCACCTGTTCTGATTGGACGGTCAAGATGTATTAATTTAAAATCTAAGTTAATGCAGAGAATATGGTTCATTGAGAGGTGTATTCCTCCCACCCAGTGCAATATCTGACTGAGTAGAATGAGGATCTGAGTCATTAGTTTTAATCTAGTACGAATCTCAAAATAAATCTCTATATTCGGTTGGAAGTTCGCTAACACTTATTGTACTCGGTTTGTTACCTGAGAGGATACTGATCAGCTTTCTCGAATGGATCAATATTTAGATGATGAATCCCTAGAAATAGAAATAGGCAAATGCTTCGGTGCACACAAGGACCTATTTGTAAAATGATTCCTATTTTCATTTTCAAAGTTCAAACAGTCGATCCGACCGTTCAACATTATCTCCATATTAAAATGTACTTGGAGGTCAAATTTTACATTTTTTTGAATTTTTTTACTATTTATTAAGTATTTTACAAAAACTAGTCAAATTCAGACCATTGAATTTGTAAAATACTTAATAAATAGTAAAAAAATTCAAAAAAATGTAAAATTTGACCTCCAAGTACATTTTAATATGGGGATAATGTTGAACGGTCGGATCGACTGTTTGAACTTTGAAAATGAAAATAGGACTCATTTTACAAATAGGTCCTTGTGTGCACCGAAGCATCCCTCATAGAAATATACATATCTAATTGTCAATTTTTAGTATTTTAAGCGTGCATTCAACGATATTCTAAACGCATGCATTCGTATTTGGAACATAATTGTTTTATTCTTTCAAAATATAATAATTATTATATTTTTATAAAAATCTCAAATATATATTGAGAATGTTCGGATGCTATCTAATATTCCAACGAGAGATTGTAATAGTGTTTGATGAATTTAATCCATATCAATTATATATTATGAGTTTGATTATGCTACTTGTAAGGATACATCAAGTTAAGTTGCTCATTAAATTGGTTATATATTAAACTTGTAGAATATCAGTTTTTACTATTTTTAATATTTTTTTATGATTTTTGAAAGATAGCTCTTTTTTACATGACAATAATGCATCAATATGCGCACAAAATCTTCATTTTTTGACCGTATGACTCGATACTAAATGAATTCAAAATTTCAAAAATTTATATGTAAACAAAGCTCTCAAAAAGGATATCAGTTTGAATCTGTCGTTTGGACTTTGAAAACGGATATAAGACTTATAATCATATGCTCTCTACCTAGTTTTTCAAAAAAAAAAAACTTATAAACATATGCTCTGATATACTTATATAAGTAGTGTAGCCGGATTCTATATACAGAGAGAAATTATGTGCTAACTTTTTTCCTTCTTGTTTTTTTTTAATAAAAATGTAACATTTAAATTGAAACAACAAATTTAAACCTGTTATTCTCATTATGTACGATGAACAAGTTAAAACTCTAATATTTCAGAATTTTCGACATGAAGTAAAGCAAAATCAACAAATCCAATACGTCTTCTTGAATTATATATATTTATAGAATGCATAATTTGGTAAATTTTAGCAGCGTTAAATAGATATTTTAGTAGTTCATGAATATGTGGAATAATTTTTAGTTTTAGATGGATAAAACTAAAAAAGTGATTAAGAGATTGAGTGAATATGTCTCCGCTTCACCTAATTTAGACGTCCAAATAAGACTTAAAATCATTGCACAATTAGTAAAGCAACTTCTCACCTCTGGTTGGATGCGAATATTTAAAATAATACAACATATAGGACTAAAGCAATGTTTTGAAAAAATAGTTAAAAGGGAAAAAAATAGGAGAAAAGATAAGATTTGATCAAGTCAAAATCTCTCTTTCAGAAGGGCATATGAGCAAAAGTCCCTTTCCATTCTCCTTTTGGAGATGGCAAATAATTGTTCCTATAGGTTTACTTCCGAATTGTAGGCTTTTATAGCTTCGTGTGGTTTACTTAGTCCTTCCTTCAAACAATCAAATTCCTCTAAAATCCCCAAACTTCTCAATCATCATCCCTAATTTCAGGCCAATTTTCTCTGCATCTCCAATTGATTCTTGTTACAGCGACGCTAATGGAGGAATCCGACATGCTATTCCCCTTTTTCGAGCCTGACGAACCGCAGCCAGAATCCGATAAGGCTACAAGTCCGTCAGAATCGGTTGAATCCGGAGTTTCTACCTCTGTTGGAGGGGCGCAAGAAGAAGAACAAGATTCTTCAACGGATGAGGTCAATTTGTTCAATTTATATCATATAATGTGGAAATTTTGTTTCAATTATGCTTATTTGTTTGAAAAAGTAGCTTAATCTAGTTTTAGTGCTGAATTTATGTATATCTAGGGTTGTTGATGCGTTCTTGGTCTCAGTTGTACTGTAATTTAGTATTCAGTGCCCTTGGAGTTTGGAAGTTGCTTCCTTTGATGTATGTAATGGCCCTGCCCAAAATTGGAACAAGTAGAAGTAACCTTGTAGTAACTACCGCAGAATTGTACTAATTGGTCCAATTTAAGGTTGAGTGTAAATTTGACTAATTATTTTTATGTCTTTTTGTTACAAAAACCTTTGATCAAATTACTCAAGTGCATCAATTTCATCCATGACAATTATCCTCTAATGGTAATCAGGCTGAAGATTCAAGAAGGGATGGACAAACTGAGATTGATTCACCTTCAACAACAGACAGTCCAGAGAATCTGGATTCAGACAATGCTTCTGATCCTCAAAATGACCTCAGAGCTGAAGAAAACGCATTGAACCAACAATCAGGAAAGTACTTCTTCTACGACCCGCCTCTGTATGAAGAAACTGGGATGTGGATTCCTGTCTCGGTGCCCCCAATGACTGGTACTGGCCACGAGGACTGGCAACGCGGCTTTGGCTCCGAAGGCGCCTACTTCCCTGACGAAGAATTCAGGTGGGACCCTCTTGAACCGAACACACAGATGACCATGTGGGATGTGTTTGCAGAAATGTTAGGAGCTGCAGGAGGCAAAGTTTCCTCTCTCATCTCATTAAACAATATTGTGGGTCATCACATGTCATATATTTCCACTTCTGTCCCTATGCCTACGGATGCGCTTCAGGAGGCATGGAAGGAGATGGCTCAAACCCTAACCGATGCCCATTTTGGGTATGCGAATGGGTTGCTTGAAACAGAGCCTGTCAGATGGCTGCCAGACAGTGTATCGACTGCTTGCATGTTATGTAGTGCAAAATTTCATCCTATAATATGTTCAAGACACCATTGTAGATTTTGCGGTGGGCTTTTCTGTAGTGACTGCTCCAAAGGTAGGAGCCTGTTGCCTCCCAAATTTAGGGCTACTGAACCTCAGAGAGTGTGTGATGTGTGTTGTGTGAGGTTGGAAGGTATGCAGCCATATTTGATGGGCCAGGTCAGTCGAGCATCTCAGCCATTGATTCATGATCTCACAGACCTGAGTACACTGAGGTCATGGCTTAATTTCCCATGGGCTCGCACCATGGAATATGAGATATACAAGGCTGCTAACTCAATACGTTCTTATTGCAAGGTACATTTTAGTTTGGGTGGACCTTTTACGTTGTTCATTTTCATCTAACTAGTACATATTTGTTTTAGCACTGAATTATGATGCCACCTGGTGCTGGTATGGCAGGCTGAAACTCACTAGCCTACTAATGTTTGATTTCAATGATTGTTGCTCAAAGCTCCAATTTCTTAGCAATTAATTAGACAGACAAATTTCTTGAATATTGTAAAAGATGATGTAAATGGCAAAAGAATGGGAAATGAAAAATAGATAAGAAAAACATTATTAATCCATAACTGAGAAAAGGGAAATGCAGGAAAGAGTAGTAGTACTCTATACGAAGTTTTAAGTTTTTGTACCCCCAATTTGAGGGATAATATCCAACCTTTTCCATTCCTACCTTCCCCTCCCCTCCACCTCCTGTTACTTCTCTAGAGCATAGCCTAAAAATCGTGAAAAGAAGTAAGTTATGTCCAGTACCCAATTATCAGGATGTCTGATACATCCAATAAATGTGCATACCAGTAACAGCTAATGTCAGGATCAGCTAAATGTTCCTGAGTTTGAATTAAACTTGTGTGAAGGTGGGGAAGATGAAGCCAGAGCAGTCCATCCCTGACTCAATCCTTAAACAAGCAAAGGGGCTTGCTATAATAACAGTGGCAAATGTGGGGATGATGGTGACGTACAAAATTGGGACTGGGCTGGTAGTTGCACGTAGGGAAGATGGCTCATGGTCTGCACCGTCAGCGGTCTCCACTTTCGGCCTTGGCTGGGGTGCTCAGGTGAATATGTTTATTATTTTTCTTCTGGTCATTTATTTGCGTTTGTGGAAATAACTGGCTTGTGTATATGTAAAAAATTAAAAGATGTTCGAAAGCAAATCTTCATCTACTTTTTTGGCTTTCCTGTATGACTTTGTTATTTGTGTCTTGGGTTTGGGTAGCCAAAGTCTTGTGGATGTTGATTCCTATAATATCGGATGAGTTCACTGTAAAACATCAAAATTTAAAGTAACATCCGAAGCACAGGATCACTCATTTCTGAAGAAATGCTTGTGAAATACCTTGGATGGCCCTATTTTCATGTCCTGAAAAAGAAACCCAAACTAACACACCTTTCTTAACAAGCTATGTTTTGTTTGCATTAATGATGAAGAAAGGAAGGGTGCTTACTGCTTAGAGAATTTTCCTATGGGAAAGTTTTTGAATAATGGTTGAACAGTAATTTCTTCTATTTTTCTGAAAAGTTGTTGTAGAATCATAGGTCTTTATATGTTTTTGTTCAATACGGTCAATCTATTTCTCTTTTTGTAGGTTAATGCATTTTAGTTTTAGCTCTTATAGAAACAAAAATTTTCTTGCCAATTATATATCTTACCAACACAAAGATGTATAAGAGCAAAAACATTGGATTTCTTTCAGTCTGTTCTGACCTTTTGGGTTGTTGCCTTGTTGGATAGGCTGGAGGTGAGATAACAGACTACATAATTGTGCTGAGAAACAAAGAAGCTATCAAAACTTTTTGTGGAAATGCACATCTGTCGGTGGGGGCTGGTGTCAGTGCGGCTGCAGGTGCTGTGGGTCGTGCAGCTGAGGCCGACCTACGTGCAGGAGATGGTGGCTTTGCTGCATGTTACTCATATAGCTGTAGCAAAGGTATTCCGTTCTTCCAAATATATAAGCCCCATTTTTTATTACTCACTCTAACAGAGGCTTAATTGTGTTTATACCCTTGCATACTCTCAAAATTTTGAAATTTCCTTTAAAGCAAGTATTATCCAAATAACATGATGAATATGAAAATACTAGTTTGCAAAATCTCTGATGTGTTATGTGTTGTCTGTAGGGGTGTAATGATGCGATAGGATTCTAAGTGTAAGCATAGGATTTTGCATTAAAGAAGGAAACAAAAAAAAATGCGATAGTTAACCTCTTGCACAATGTTCAATCAAATAAGGACCTGAAGTAATAAATAAATTAGAAAAAAGGGAGTAATAAATAGGAAGTTGAACCATAGTTTGCACATGATACTCCTGTTATTAACTACAATTCTTCTGAGAAGCACCGAACCTTGTTATTATCACAGGTGCATTTGTTGGTTGTGCATTGAACGGTAGCATGGTCACGACCCGATCGTCAGAAAATGCTCGATTCTATGGGACCCAGATGAAGGCATCAGACATCCTCCTAGGGTCAGTTGCACGGCCACCAGCTGCTGCCATTCTTTATCAAGCACTTTCTAATCTCTTTGATAAGATAGAGAGATCGCAATCTACTCGGTACAATATATACCCAGTTCTTAGTACATAGCTTCAATTGTGTGGGTGGTGTCTTCTTAACCACGCATTTATTCATTGGTGAGATGGATAGTGTGGCAATTCAACAACAATTGTACATCATCTATACTTTGGATGGAACTTTGGATGGATGTTCTGTAAATATCATCTTATACAAAGCATGATTTAGTGTATTTTTCTTTTCTATTTAGAGTGCTCTTAATGCCTAGTCGAACACTTAAACCGTCTTATCCAGTTCCAGCAGCTGTACCTGTGCTCCGTCCCAGTTTAATGCGTACTGGCTGTAAGCATATGCTGGCCAGTTGGTGTATCTTGTGCTTTCATCATCATGGGTATTTACAATTTGTTTAAGGTACCTCGTGGGGATTGAACTGTACATATTGCAACTCGGATAAACAAACGATCTTTTCTGTAAATATTATTCTACATTTTATAAGATTTTAAGAGGACTATTTACTTAAATCATGGCAAATATTATCATGGGCAAGGCGTTCTAATTGGGAAGGCCTTAGTAAATTGCAGTTACTAAGACCTTAAAAGTTGTTACTCAACTGCTCCTATATCCTACAAGTCCATTCCAGTCCTTTCCAAGTAAAGCGTAATGCCCACCATAAAATTGTGCAAATTCAAGCCCCTCCGAGCAAATTAGGCAGAACCATTTATTCATCAGGAGGAAAAATTGAAGGGAGAAAAGGGATAATTGTTATATCCATTCAACTTTCATGTACATTCATTTGATATTTTGAAGCGTTATTTATTTCTTAAATAGCTCGTGTATCAAATTTAATCCGATTTGGTAGTTATGTAGCTTTTTTATCAAATAATTTTAAACTGTTGATAGTTGGGCTTTAATGAATTTATAATGGATGACCAATCAAATTTTAAATGACTCAAATTTGAGGTATTTTCTATTTAAAATATGAAGGATATATTTATATTTTCTTTCAATTTAAATAATATTTGTAAGAGAGTTGGACTATTGTGCTTCATGAAGGACTATATTTTACTTCACATTTATATTTTCGTTTTCAAAGTTCAAACAATCGATATATACCAAATTTTATATTTTACAGAATCTTTTTTACTATTTTTTTGGAATATGTAGAAAATTCATTGATCAGAAGGTTTTGGACCATGAAAAACAGTGATTTTCTCAATATTTAAAAGAATAGTTAAAAAAATCTATAAAATATAAATTTGGACTCTAAGCACATTTTAATACGAAGATCATATTGAACGGTTCTGACTGACGGTTTACACTTTGAAAACGGACATATAAATGGTTAAGTAAAATATAGACCGTCATGAACTCTTTGTAAATATAGTCCTTCATCAACGGATATATTACAAGGAAACACAAAATTGCTATGCATGAGCACGACCATGGAATCATTTATGAGCAAAATCGAGCACATACGTACGATATCAAGTTATTTATAAATCGGGGTTCAACATCACGTTTTGGTTGCTGCCTTGCTGTTATGACCATCTTTCCCAATGTAGGTCCGCTTTTAGTTACAACACAGCAATCTATTTTTGTTTAGTTCTTCATTAAGATACTTGTGCATAATTAAAATACAAAGTGAGGTTAATGCGGACAGCTAATTTAGCACTGCAGAATTGCGGATATAAATATGCTGTTATTCCAAAGGTATCACAGGACCCTGTTATTCCGATCCCAACCGTTGACCTTTGTTGAGATTCAAGCACAAAAAAAAATTTCCTTGAGATTCGCGCATAAAAAACTTTGAACGGTTGGGATAAGAATATCAGAGTCCTGTGATCCCTTTGGAATAACAGCAGATTTATTTCTCAGAATTGCAAATATGTCAAGGCAATCATGAACTAAAATTACCAACATGGCGAGCCGACATGTACTGCAGTTTACAAAAAATTGTGCCATATAGTCAAGAAGAGTTTTGCTCCATCACCAATAGACTTGAAACATTGATTCCATGAACAAAAAAAAGATAAAATTATAAATATAACGGCCACAAATTCAACCAACATCACTTGCACAGGAGCACCTTATCATGCACAACAAGGCCCGCTACTTTGTGCAATTGGACTGCTGTACTATTTTCCTTACCATTTTCTTCTATTTGAGGGAAAAAAAACATAACTAAACTGAACATATATTTTTTTCATTAAATAACACCAATCCAAAAAGGGTTGGATCCTTTTGTCCTCCAAGACGTCTAATTCCCCCTTCATCCCTTCTATAACCACCAAACTAAAAAATTGAAAAATGAAAGCAGAAGAAAATAAAAAAGGTATGAAAACACCACCCAATTTAAAAAACAAACTGACCACCTTCATGTTGTCACTGAACCCACTATTGCAAATTGCAATCAATCAGCTCTAGTGTTCGAATTCCCAAGGGTCAACTCCAACTCGTCAGAACCACAATCCTCATGGATCCTCTCCCCTTCCCAGGCCTTTACCAGACCAGTAACCCGCTTATCATCCTCATTGCTACCTGACTCGAACACAAACTCGTCGGACCCACTATCCACCATCTGCACATCATCCCTTGGAAGTGCCCCACCTCCTCCCATAATGGGGGAACAAGTCCCACTCTGACCGGGCGTGCACATCCTACTAGAAGAAGCCCCACCTGTTAATGGGCCTTTAAAAAGCCCGAAAGGATTTGGTGCAACAAGGTTAAAAGTAGGAGAAGAGGGCCCCGCAGAGGAGATTTGAAACCCCGCAAGCCAAGCTGGGTCCGGTACGTACTGCCGACCCGGGCTCGGGGGTGTTGAGTTGGGGAGAGAGGCATAATTTGAACCTGACCCAGTAACCCAAGAGGATTGAACAAAATGGCTATTTGGATTAGAGTTCGAAATGTCCCAATCGGGTTTGATTCGTGGGGTGTGGGGTGGTGACCCGGATGGTGGGGTTATGGGTGCGCTGATGGACCCATTACCAATATAGAGATGGTGGGGGTGGTATTGAGGGAACTTCGATGAAGCAGCGGAGTTGGAGAGGTTCTTGAGCCATGGGATGAGAGATGTTCCCTCAAGATTGGTGCTCATGAACGGATTGTTAGGGTTTGATGCCATGTGTGATGAAGAGGAGGAACTGGGGAAGGAGGAAGAGGCTGGGCTGTGGTTGTAAGAGGTCCGTGGGCTTGGCTGGTATGAAGTGCATGGGCTGGGATCGGCCGAGCCACCAACCATTTCCAATCTCTCCGTCACTGGAGGCTTACAGCCCTGAAAACAAAATGCAAAAGTTATCCCTGGTGAATTGTAAGCATATCTGTTAAAAAAAGAAGCATTATTTCCATATCCTTCTTAGTATTATGTGAGCAAAGCAAAAATTAGGATACATAATCGCACAATTAACAAATTGCTGAGAAAACTGGGAAATTAATTTAACAAATTATTGTTTTAAATGCAGCACCGAAGAATGGTGATGATGAATTCAGCTGTCCCTTAACCTTTTGCAGACGGCTTTTTTTTTTTTTTTAATTGTAACCCGTAGGCTTTACTTCATTACTTAAAATCATCCTTACAATATGCCAAAATAAAAAGGAAATAACCAGTAAACAAACAACTAAATACCAGTAAACTAGAATCCTAATATCAGTAAGTGAAAAACTAATACCAGTAAATAAAACCCAATACCAGAAAGTGAAAAGCTACTAATAAAAGCCTAAAAAGCAGGGATAAAACATCAACCACACCCAAAACGGGGAAAAAATAAAAGGAACCCTGGAAGGTGTACTAAGGAGAAAAAAAAAAGGACAGGAATGCTGCCGCAGTTGAGCAAGAATCAGGAACTAAAATTCATATGATAACATTAGAACCCAACACAACTACCACCTAGAAAAAAATAATAACGAAAATGATGGACTTATATTAACTTGCCCAAATTGCAGGGATCAATAGAGAATTCCCCCACTAGGCATGGCTCCCCACGAAATTCAGCTAATTATAGTGAGGATCAACCTACAAATTTCCTAAAATAGCTAATATTTTCTTAATATCTTCTCCCGCTCGAAATTCAAAACAATGCAAGAATCAAACAAAACCTGGCGATAGGTAGTTCCGTCGGGCTCAACGGCCCATCCCGCCTCGTTGCACAGTGCCTTCAAGACCTCGTTGTTGTCACAGTGCTTGGGAAGGTTGTAGTTTCCGTACATCCTTAGCCCAGCGTATATCTTGGCCGCGATTGCTCTCCTTCGGCGCTCCCTGCGCCGGTTGTTCTCCCTCTCCCGCCACGTCGGAACACGGGTTCCTGACGTCATCTTCCCGGCGAATGGCTCTCCGCCCCTTCGTACGGATCTGATCTGAGCTGCTCTCTGAGGCGAGTTTGGATCTGCTACTATGCACGAGCTAGAGAGAGAGGAGGTGTTTTCTTTTCTTTTTGTGATTACAATTTATTTTTAAAGAGAGAGCAGGGTTGGTTTTAGACAAGGACTGGTCTAAGTCCAATAAAGAAAGGCTGCCACTTGATTGGGATTAGAGAGTGCTGTGGGGGCATTTAAACAGGGTGTTTTTCAAAAGTACCCTTCAACCATGAATAATATTTCTATGAACACCCGGAATAGCTTAAGAAAGTACTTGTGGAGTGTAAAGGGTAGAGTAGTAATTAGCAGATGGGTTACTGCAGTTGAGAAAGACTTGAGCATCATTGGATTTGTGTCAAAAGTAAAATTTTTGCTTGCACCTACCATTGGCGTACATGTAAACCACAAATACGAATAAAACGCAGTACCGCGTCCAACACGAGTGATCTTTGATTCTGTTACATGGACCAGGTTTAACCCACTGTGAAATGATAACGGAGGAAGACTGGGTTAAGCACGTGGTTTATATCGTACGTTATGCAATTGCGCTGAAACTTTTGCGAATCAATACGGCTCATCATGGACAATTTATAGACCTGGTCTATACTCAAACTTTATCTGAAAACAGAGAAGAAGGGAAGACGCGAGTTTCAATAAGGTGCGCGTCGGAGACATGAGAGGAAAGAAAGGAGCTAGAGTGGGGTCCACATGAGGCTATGGTCACTTGTCAGTTGCTGACAGAATATAATAATTGGGATCAGGACCGGAGCCATGGACCGCTAGCGGTCCGGTTATTCGATTCCCGGTCGAGGGGTTGAACCAGTCTTGGCGGGAACCACGTGAACAGAAACCGTGATGTCAAAATTCTTCAATATTCTCCAGTTCCACCCAACTGGAGTCTCCACTCCATATCAAGTTCACATTAATTACTTGTATCTATGTAAAAAATTTGTTATAATACATTTTGTTAAATTATATCAAACATACATAGTTTTTAGTTAATAATTTTTAATCCTAAACTAAGAATCATATTTGTATTAAGAAGTTTATGAACAATCTACTAGACAAAGAATTTTGTTTTGTTTGAACTGGAAAAATGATTACTATATAAAAAAAAGGTGAGAGTGCATGTTTTGGACTGATGAAGCCACGTTTTGCGGCGAGCCGTTTCTTTTCTTTGTTAGGACGGCAAGTAATACACTCCTCTTTTACATCTTATTTATTTGAACTTGTATTTTTCTTAGCACTTTTGTGCAAGGAATTTATCTGATCACACAAAATTCTCGATAAAACGACATTTTTACAAATTCCAAACAGATAGTTACGTATCACACTGTGGTTGGATTTGTTGTCTTGTACGATATATAAAGCGGGAATAGAGGTTCTCTACTTCAAATATATTTATTAAGTTTGTTTAACTTAATTAATATTATCGGGGTGTTAATTTAACATATCTAACATAATATTTGAAAATCCCTTTCTCGATCCGCTCTCATTTTCAAATTAGAATATAATAATTTCTACTTTCATACAATATTTTAATTATATTTATATTGTATCATATATTCTCTCCATTTTTATTTATACTCGTTAGTTTTTAAATACTATATATGTGTTTGGTTATTGTGACTAATTAACAAGGTTCCAATTTTATTGAAAAACAAAACATTATTGTACTGAGTAAACCATCATTTATTCGGAGCAGAATTTCAATATGAAATAAGAAAATAAATATATCTTAATTAATATTATTTTGATTACTTGATCTTTTCTTGAAATAGATAAAAATATATAAATGATAAAAGACAGAACAGAAATATATTAGTCACTATTCACAGGAGTAAAAACTGCAGCAGTAAAAAATTACAACCTTTAAAATAGTAACTAGCTAATCCATGAATAAATCATGAAATTACAAAAGCTGTACCTGTAAACCAACCTCCAAAAGCAAAATTTAGCACAAACTACAAGAAAAGTGTACTTGGCCAGACCACCCGTTCACTTTCCCCTTGGTGTAGGAATTTTTTTTATAAACCATAATTAAAAAAAATATTTGTACGAAACAAACATTATTATTTTATATTTTTTACAAAAATCATAAGAACTGAAATGTTATTTCGGTCCAAATTTTTTTTTTTATTTCAGACCGAAATGACATTTCAGTTGGGTCCCCTTTTTGAATTTATTGCGGCGGCTCACATAAAAATTTGTGAAACCAGTACCACAAAAAATCTAAAAAGGAACCGGACCGAAATGTCATTTCAGTCCGGAATAACAAAAAAATTCGGACCGAAATGACATTTCGGTTCTTATAATTTTTGTAAAAAAAAATAATCATGTTGGTTTCGTAAAAAACAAAATTTTAATTATGATTTATAAAAAAAATTCCTACAACAACAACAAAAAAAAGAAAAAAAAAAACGGGTGACCGTTAATGTGAAACGGCTGAGGTCAAAACTCAGAACAAAGAGCACCACGGCATATATTAGTAAAGGGCAAAATGGTCATTTGACTTAATTCGTTGCATTGACCGTGAAGTGTTCAAAAAGACCGTTAAGCGTTACTGTCCAACGACTTCCCTTTTTATCGCGAAAAGTTTAAAACTTAAAGCACGGCATATGCAGCATTTAACTAAAAAAAGGTAACCCTCTGTTAGCATAAAATCCGTTCAGACCATCTCATATGCATTACCACTTACTTGTAGAAAAAGAAAAACTGAATTCTATTTTTCCGATTCTAACTATTCAAATTTATTGAGATTTGTGTATGAAAAAGTTTCTTTATCGAGATACACGAATGAAAAATTTTGAATGGGTGAAATCAGAAAAACAGAATTCTGCTTTTCTCTAAGAAAAGCAGCAGAGTTGGATCCGCATTACAATGTATAAGGTCTCTTATACATTGGACTATAAATCGTTAGTTTTTATTTATAAAAAAAAAATCAATTCAAACAGTTCAATTTGGTATTCATATTAAAATGTGTTTGGAGACCAAATTTTACATTTTTTTGAAATTGTTTGTTATTGTTTTAGAATTTTTGAAAATCGTTGTTTTTCTATGGTCCAGAAATTTCAGAAAAATAATGATTTTCAAAAATTCTAAAAAATAGTAGAAAATTTCCAAAAAAAATATAAAGCAAATATGATGGTTCCGAACAAACATCAGACCGATTTAGATCCTTCTCCTCTACAATCTCCATTGATTCTGTAAGCACTTCTGTAAATTCAAACTCCAATTGAAGTTTAGTGACATAATCCATAAACTAAATAAAGTTGTTGGGTTTTTAGTGAACTAAATCATTGAAATTAAATTACATTCCACTCTCTTTACTGATTTAAAGTGAAATTTTATAAAATGTATGCTTCGATTAAAAGGTTAATTAATATATTTAAACCGTCTAATGAAATCCGTACTAATTGGATAGGAGCCGAATTCTGAGAACTCAGGTTAGGATAGAACAGTTGGCTTGCTGCCTTTTATGAAAGAGAACAGACTCTGCTGCGAGAAAAGCAAAATTCTGCTTTTCCGATCCCAACCATTCAAATTCGTTGAGATTTGTGCATGAAAAAGTTTATTTATCAAGATACGCAAATGAAAAATTTTGAATGGTTGGGATCGGAAAAGTAGAACCCTGCTTTTCTATAAAAAAAAGCAGCAGAGTCGGATCCTTATGAAAGTTTCATTTGAGGAAGGATATTCATATATTTGTTTTGAAAGTTCTAACAGTCGATTCGAACAATTTAACATGATATTCATATGAATATGTAATTGCAAACCGAATTTTGTTTACTATTTTTTAAAATAGTAGAAAATTAAATGATCTGAAAATTCTGGACCATAAAAAAAATGATTTTCTACCTATCTAACAAATAGTAAAATAATTAAAAAAATGTATAATTTAGTCTATGTGTACATATTTATATAAAGATCATGTTGACAGATTCGAATCGATCATTAGAGTCTTGAAAACAAAAATATTGATCCGTAGTACCATAGCCTCACTCCTTAAAGTTTGTTGGACCGTGATTCCTCAAAACCCACAAATGATATCTGATTTACGGATTCTTTTTTAATATCCAAATATTACATAAAAAATAATACAAATACTCAAATATTCTCAAATTTTTTAAAAATACCCGGACTCCGAAAATTTTGATAGCTGAATTCTTTATTGGGCCGCCAAAATTCTCGGCGGCCGAGAAATATAATTTTTTTATTTGTTTGGTTTTGTTCCGTTTCTGTCAGAAACTGTTTTTTATATTTATAGTTTTTTTATATAAGTAGAAATTTTTATGATTTTTTTATTTTTTTATTTTTCTATTAAAATATTAGAAATATTTTATATATTTTTGAAAATAGATGGATACTATATAATTTAATTTATTAGAAATACTGCAACAAATAACCTCGGTCAATATTTTTCAGTCGGGATTTTTTTGCAGTTGTAAGAAAAATTAAAATATTTATTTGTGTGTTAATGAAAAAAAATAAAAAATGCTTTGAATCTGAGTTATTGATCCCGGTTCAAAAGTCACTTCTAGGTATATATAGAAAATATTGTGATCCTTCTATTTAAAAAAAAACAAAAAGTTTCTCTTACAAAAATCGGATGAAATAATTTCTTTTCAATTTTTTTTTTCAAAATGGATGTAATATCTTAGAATTAAATGTACTAGAAAGACCACAATATTTTATTTATTTACTCAGAAATGACCTTTGAACTAGAATCAATAACTCATCCAAAACATTTTTATTTTTTTTCCAATAATACACAAAGAAATATTTTAATTTTTCTTATAGCCACAAAAAATCTGGCTTGAAAAATGTTGATCCGAGTTATTTGTTGCAATCTTTCTAATAAATCAAATTAATAGTATTTTATCTATTTTCAAAAAATAAAAATAAAATATTTCTAATATTTCAATTAAAAAATAAATAAATCATATCATTTCTGATTTAATAAAAAAAATATAAATAAGAAAAACGTTACGGATAGAAACCAAACAAAAAAAAAAGTTTCTCGGCCGCCGAAATTTCGGCGGTCCAATAAAGATTTCAGCAGCTGAAATTTTCGGCGGCCTGGACATTTCTAAAATTCTTCAATAAATTTGGATATTTTTTAATTTTTTTATTTAATATTGGATATTAAAAAAAAATCGGTCTGATTTACAAATACTTGACCCAAAGTGTAATGGGCCATACCGATAATCCATTTGCGTTCTCACCGACACAACGGCCTTTCAAAATTTGATAGATTTCACTATTTGCAAGTTTTCATTTGACTTTGACTCTCTCACTATTTTCGGACTAGTTTAGTATAAAGTTAAGCGGTCAAAAAATGATGAAAAATGAACTTATTAAAATGAACTTATAAATCATTTTTTTTACAGCGTGACTTCATAATAAATTATTTAAAAAATTTAAAAAATTAATATGTAAACGCATCACTCATGAAGTAGATCGATTTTAACAGTTTAGATGCGCCGTTTGAAGTTAATCCGATAATTTTTTGAATTAAGCTCACAAAAGGAACTTGATGAGGTTTAAGAACACCTTAGTTCTACTCTGGTAAAACATATATGCTTTCTGACATATCGATTTTCGCGATTTTTGGACAATTTTCTGATTTTCTCCTAACAATTAATCTCATGTCCACGATAAGACTTTGCCAAATTGTCGCCTCGCTACAAGAGAGAAGCCATGTGTTTTACATCTGTAGTTGCTCTGCTTTGATTCAAGTAGTTTTAGCCATTTAGTATTTTTTAAGTGGGTTATTTATGTTTGGTATTTTTTAAGTGGGTTATTTATGTTTTAGCCATTTAGTAGAACGAACTAAGCTGTTTTAATCAAGGTTCTAAATAGCGATTATCGCATCGTCGAGGATAAGCTAAAAAAAAAAACTACGAATAGTGTAGCTATAGCGGAAACTATCATACAAAACGTTTTTAAAAAAATTTATATTTTATATTTTTACTAATTATCAACACTAGAGAATTGAGGCAATAACCAAATGATAACTAATCTAAGTCTATACTTTTTTCAATCATACAAATAAGAAAAAAAAAAAATCTACAAAGCAACATTCTTTAATAGTTTATACTTCGTATTACAAATTATAATAGACGAAGAGCAATTAATTGTTCAATTGAAACGAAGTCAATACCTATTTGATTATTTTACATATTACAATAATCGAAATTAGCTTTCACTTGAAACAAAGAGCAATAATTTTACCAATGAATACTAGACGAAGAGCAAGCAAAATGAAGAATTAATATTTGAATATTTTATGATATAAAATGAGAGACTAAATCACAAATAGAAACAGAAGCACAGAGTTTGGTTTAGCATACCTAGCATAGCGGACCATATAGCATCACAAGTATAAACAAAAACACAGAAGCCCATGCAAATTGCAAAAAATAAATAAAAAAGAAGTTCATGCAGCATAACGTGTAGCAGTAATAGCGGCCGTAGTTGAATTAGCTGATTTTTATCTCATAGTGTAGCTTTTATGGTCTGAAAAGGCTATAGCGTAGCTATTTAAAACACTGGTTTTAATAATCGTGCAGATACTGATTGGCTGGTCCAGATTCAAACAGAAATATCATGTTACCTTAGGTGATACGAATTCGTTGTTGACTTGTAGAACATTGTAGAACAAGGAGGCTTACAACTTTTTTTGGACATATCACAGCAACATTCATTTGTTGGATTAATAATTTAATTTTACAATGCCATAAGCCAAATAAATGCGTTAAATATTATTGCATTTAGAGTTTGTTTAATACAAGATCAACGTATAAAAAAAAATCAACGGTTGGTCAGTTAATAATGTCTATTAATTTTGTTCAGTTTTTTTTATCCTAATCAAATGAACTCCATGCACTGTAAAATAAGAGTAACGATTAAAGTTGATTTTTAAAATTTTAAAATTGAATAATTAATGCAAAAAATAAAATCATTGTCATGATATGTCACAAAAAAAGGGTTGTAGTTTGATCGCTTCTATTATAGAATTAGAAACTTGCCTGTTACAAGAAGAATTTTTTTTATAAATTATAATTAAATTTTTTTTTTTTACGAAACCAACATGATTACCCTTTTTTTTTACAGAAATCATAAGAACCGAAATGCCATTTTGGTCCGTTATTTTTTTTTATTCCAGACTGAAAGGGCATTTCGGTCCGGTCCCTTTTTTGGATTTTCTGTGGTACTGGTTTCACAAGTTTTCATATAAGCCGTCACAGAAAATCCAAAAAGGGGACCGGACCGAAATGACATTCTAGTTCTTATAGTTTTTGTAATAAAAAAAAAAGTAATCATGTTAGTTTCGTAATTTTTTTTTAATTATGGTTTATAAAAAAAAAATTCTTACAAGAACATACCGATTTTGTTGCTTTTTGTAGTGTTCATCTAAGAGAATAATTAGTATTACAAAATCGAGACTTGATATTTCTATAATTTAATTTCAGATGTTTTCTTTGTAATGTTGTACCGAACCTCATGTAATCATAACCAAATTAATTTGTAATGTTTTACTAGACCTCGTGTAATCATAACACGATCCAATTTTTCTTATCTCCATTTCTCATCCGCATATGAACGCAAATGGGCTAGGCCCACAGCCCACTACACGGACTGCATAGTCTTTTCGTTTGGTCGATTGTGGCGATGGAGGGATATTCATATGCATGCCTTTTTTTTTCTTTTTTTTCTTTTTAACACTCATGACATGATGATAATGATATAGCCAAAAGCAACTCGCCACACGTTGATTCACACGAGTTTCTCAGCAGAAAAAGTTGTGGGAGAAGGCGACACGAATCGATACCGTCCGTTGTCTGATCAAACTCAATGCATATTCAACGGTTCCGATCCATCTGAGGATCGATTCTCTGCCTGGCTTCTCCCAAGCCTCTGGCCTCTGCGGTAATTAAGATTTTGATGTGACCGCACCGGACAGTCTCTGTCGGATTTCTCAAAAGGAAAAATAAAAAGATTTTGATGTCACCTGTGGCCTGTGGGTGCGTAGGGGTGCAAATGGATTGAATATTATCAATTTATCTAATGTTCTAACATTAGTACTGATATGAATACGGATATGAGCTTAAATTTCAAGTATACGTATTTGAATATTAGATATATAACATATGGTTTAGAGGAGGGTTCCACTTATATCTTTTTTAGTGACACCGAATTACACCATGTACTTTTAAAGTTTTTAAAGTCTAAACAATCGATCCAAATCGTTTAACATAATGGATATATTAAAATGTGCTTGCAGATCAAAATTAACATTTGTTTGAATTTTTTTACTATTTATTAAGTATTTTACAAAATCATTGTTTTCAGACCATTGAATTTTTGTACCCATCTTAATAAATAGTAGAAAAAATTCAAAAAATGTAAAATTTGATATGCAAGCACATTTTAATATATCCATCATGTTGAACGGTTTAGATCTACTGTTTAGACTTTGAAAATGTAGGGTGCCATCCGGCATCACCAAAAAAAGAGTGTAAGTGGATCCCTCCTCTATGGTTTAATATATATTATGAAAAATTATGTTGTTCACAATTATAATAAGATAAATATTATGAATTTTGGTATTTTTTATAATTTTTTTTAATAAATAATAGAATTGAAAACAAATATTTGATTCATATTTATATCCGTCTGATATCTGATTCCTATATGATTTAAAAAATAAAAGTAAAAAACGAATATCTAATTCATATTTATATGAGTCTAATATCTGATCTTCATCTATATTTAAAAAATAAAAACAGATATAGATATAAATATGATTTTATCACTATTCAATCTAATCTGTACACCCCTCCTTAGGATGTGCATTTTTCGGTCAATATGAAGATATATTCAGTGTATAAAAATGCACCATAGGTCTACTATGCTTTATAATTTCGGTGTTATATATTCTTCATGATATCTTATCAAGATTGGACGTCAAGTTCCTTTTATATAACTACTTTTGATATATGCGAGTCACATTAAAAAAAACATAGTCGGCAGATATTTGGTATAACTTGCCTTGTGAAATAGGCAACATTTTTTCCAGACAGAAAGCAAAATCTCTTGCACCAAATGACATCACTAAATTATATTAATTTTTAGATTGACTATTAGTATAAAGAGGAGGGTTCAAATGCCTTCATTTTTCATCTCTCTATTTTTAAAAACTTTAATAACTCAAAATTTAAAACTTAAAAGTCAAAATATTAAATATGATCTACATCATTTTATCTATGTCCTCATAAAAAATTATCACATTTTGAGAAGGGTTCAAATGCCTTCATTTTCATAATCATATATATATATATGAGAAAGGTTCAAATGCCTTTATTTTTTGTGCCTCCACCATGCCTCTATTTTTAAAAACTGTAATAACTCAAACTTTAAAACTTAAAAGTCAAAATAAAACCGTTGGATATGATCTACATCATTTTATCTATGCATGTGTAAAAAATTATGACATTTCAATTTTGTTTTGGTTGTCATCAAGAGCTTGTAAAAAATGTATTAATGTGGATAATTTCTAAACGTTGATTTTTCAACTTATTGATTCACATAAAAACAAAATCAAAATGTGATAATTTTTTACACGTGCATAGATAAAATGATGTAGATCATATCTAACGGTTTTATTTTGACTTTTAAGTTTTTAATTTTGAGTAATTAAAGTTTTAAAAATAGAGGCATTGTGGAGGCACAAAAATGGAGAAGCAACAAAAACTGACTCTTAAACTTCTACACATAAAACATATGCATTTAATCAAAAGAAGATAGATTATGTGATTGGAGAGCTGAGATTAAATTCAAAAATTAATCTTTCAATCGTAGCCGTTGGCGGATCGGACACCCAACGTGCTTAATAATGGAATGGAGATAGAGTTTATGTTGTACAAGTATTAATTGTTTTGTCGATCTTACGGAAATATAAATTTTATCATTTTCATGACGTAGAATAAAATCAATGCTGACTTAAATCATTAAAAATTCAGATTTTATGCTGTAGTTGGGATAAATTGTATATACATAAAATTTTGAAGAACTATACTTGACCATTTACACAAAAGCTACAACACTAAAAATGGCATATATATATAGCTCATAATTGAAATGACAAGCGCTGCAAACAATATTACAATGAGCTTCACCTTTTGTTTTCACCTTGTATTTGTATCCACAACATCTTTCTATCTCATGTCGCACACCAGTTCATTAATTAAAGGCGAGTAAGAAAACCAAAAGAGAATTGTTTTCATACTAGCTAACTAAGAGGACACCTATATAATTTAGAATTAATTAAGCTCTTCCTATCCTTAGAGAATAAAAAAAATAAAAAAAATAAAATGATGTCCAACTCGAACAACTAATTAAATTATCTTCCACCTATATATATATAGGTTCGCTATTCTACTTATATAAGCATATGATGATATATGCTTATAAGTTATTTTTGTATTTTTAAAGTTCAAATAGTCGATCTGAAGCGCTCATCATGTTCTCCATATTAAAATGTGCTTGAAGGCCAAATTTTATATTTTTTTGAAAATTTTTTACTATTTTTTTAGAATTTTTCAAAATCATTTTTTAGAGAATTATTTATTATTTTTTTGAATTTTTATAGCATATTGAAACGCTATTTTAAAAAAATTCTAAAAAAATAGTAAAAGTTTTTCAAAAAAATGTGAAATTTGGTCTCCAAACACATTTTAATATGAAGAACATGTTGAGCGCTTCAAATCAACTATTTGAACTTTAAAAATACAAAATTGACTTATAAGCATATGCCATCATATGCCATCATCATGGAGCCAATGAGGTATGCGTGTGTTTATTGCCCCGACGGCTTGGCGCCGAAGAAGGGATGAGTCCTCTCGCCAGAACCACATGGAACGTCTTCGAATTTGTATTTAACATCCAATTTCTATGTATTTGGTACGTCGATCCGATCGGGATGAAACTTGGTTTTGGCCTTGCTAGAGAAACTTCGCCGATGACTATGACTAAGAGAATAAGTAGAAGTACCTTAGAGGTGTTCATGGCATTTGCGGTGGTGTGTTTTTATTTTTTGGTGGGGAAGATGGGTTGTTTGTTGGAGGAGCGATAATGGGTTTAATTTATATTGGATTACAGAGACCCACATATATTCCTAGCCTTTAAAGTTTTCTAATATACTTGGCAAATTTTAATAATGTTTGCTGCAAATATTTCTTTTTATTACTTTTGAGTTTTGACCATACGTAATAAATTTCTACATTCTAAAGAAGAAATTAATTTAGTGATAATCAGATAAGAGGGTAGTTGCCGCCATCTAAAAGTGCAAGCGTGGAGTACACTCATATTCTCTAGCAAAAGTTGACTAATTTATAGATTTTAGATCTCTATTCACACATTGTTTAATCCTTTTCCTCAATTTTTAAGCCCAATTTCTAGAAACCTTATAACACTCTTAACTTTAGGAAATTTGTATAAAATGTGCAATTTATAAGTGATTAGAAAAAAAAAATGTTGGAATATTTGTACATAAATTGGAGTTTTTCATCAATTTGTGCTTCAGTACTAGTTTTATCCAAAGATATGCTCAACATTTTTTTTTAGCAAGGCCGAAAACTGTAAAACTACTACAGTCTATAATATATCACCTCGTTACTTATTATTATTATTATTTTTTGAGTCCTGAAAGAGTTGCATTTGCATGGCAATGTGCAAGAAACCTTTTAAGTTTTAGTAGGCCCAAAAAGCCCACTTGGCCCATTATTTTCTGCGTTTTTCCTTTCCTTATCCGAAAGTCTGATCCGAGTTGAAACTATATGGGCCAACCCTGATGAATCTCTCGCATTCTTCATTGCCATCTACTCCGCAATTTCTCTCGCTTCCCCAAGCAACTCCTTCCCTCGCGGTATCAAACCCTAAATCTTGTAAATCTACATTTCTCTCCCTCCTTTTCCTCCAAAATTCATCTCTCGCGCCATTTTCTCTTCCAACTCGAAAACAAATAGGGGGATTGAATTTGTTGATAGCATGGAGTTAAGCGTCGGAGTAAACTGGATCCCTCGAGTAGACATGGAATTCAACACCGCAAAAGAAGCCTGGGATTTCTGGGTTGCCTACGGTAGTACGATGGGGTTCAATGTCAGAAAGCATTGGACGAACAGGAGCCGGACCGGCGAAATTACTTCACAAACTTTTGTTTGCTCCTCAGAGGGATTTCGAAAAAAGGATAAACGATACGACTTTAATGATGCCAGAGCTGAGACACGAACTGGTTGTGCTGTTCGCATGGGGATCAAATTGATTAGAGGCACTCAAAGGTACCATGTTGTTGAGTTTATTTCTGGGCATAATCATGAACTCAGAAGGGGGGATGTAACTGAGGGTTCGGGTTCTGATACCGAACCCGATGGACCCGTTAATGTTGATTTTACTTGTGTAGATGAGAAAAATTACTTGAGGGGTAAGAGTCAAGGAGCTCTGTTTTATGGGGATGCAGTTAGTTTGTTGAGTTACTTTAAGCGACAAGATTTGGATAACCCTGATTTTCTGCATGTAGAGCTATTAGATGGCGAGAACCAAATTGTTAGCATTTTTTGGGCAGATTCGAAAATGTTGAGTGACTATGCCCATTTTGGTGATGTTGTTACCTTTGACACAACATATTGCAGAAATAAGGAATTTAGGCCCTTTGGTGTGTTTGTTGGATTGAACCATTTTAGAGAGGCCGTGGTATTTGGAGCGGCATTATTGTACGATAGAAGTGTCGAATCCTTTGAGTGGCTCCTTAATACCTTTCTGGAAACACACAAAGGAAAGAAACCTGTAACTATAATTACGGATCAGGATTTGGCAATGGTACAAGCCATAGGAAATGTAATGCCGGGAACAGTGCATGTCTTCTGTGCGTGGCAAATAATGGAGACTGCAACCAAACATCTCGGCTTAGAGCTCATTGATGCATTTAGAGTTTGTTTGTACGAGCATGAGCAAGAAGCGGAATTTGAAGCAGCCTTTACTGATCTCATAATCAAGACAAATGGAAACACTTGGTTGGCTTCTCTGTACAATGACAGGAAACAATGGGCTTACTGTTTTGTTAAGAATATTTTTAGTCTGGGAATGAGAAACACACAACCATGTGAGAGTCTGAATAAGGCTTTGCACAACTATCTAAAGTCAGATGTGAATATCATTGGTTTCTTCAAGCATTTTGAGAAGGTGGTTAACGAAGTTCGTGAGAAGGAGATTGTATTGGCGCACGAAAAACCAATAATCAAGGTCAAAGCCCCCATTCTCCACCAAACAAGCAAGTTGTACACACCAAGAGTTTTCCAGATCTTTCAGGATGAGTATGAACTCTCCGTGGCCGCACTTATTGAAGGCCTGTCAGAAAATAAGTACTCCATCAGAATATCTGATCTGGATGATGCTTATCGCTCTGACAAGTCTTATAAAGTTTTTGGGAACCCTGTCAATGAAACTATCTCATGTAGCTGCTACAAGTTTGAGAGTTTTGGATTGTTGTGTTGTCATGCACTGAAGGTGCTCGATGCGATGAACATCAAACGGTTGCCTGAAAAATATATTTTGAAGCGGTGGACCAACGAAGCAAACAAGGACATGGTCGAGGATGCGAAGTTGATTGCGGCACGTCGAAAATGGGAGCTCTGTCGCAAGTTTACTGAAATAGCCTCCAAAGCAGTTGGTTCTGAACAGCTGTCTACATTGGTTGGTAGTACATTACACACACTCAGTAGGCAAGTTGACGGTTTAGATATGGTTCCAGTGCCCGGCAATGTTCAGAATCCAGCTAGAAAACGACATTCTTCAGAGATAATAGGGGGTAAAAGGGTCAGGGAGAAAAACGATGGTTTGGTTCAGAAAGCTCTAATTACGGATGGAAGAAAAGCTACCAGTGAAAGAGAAGGTACAGGGGGTTGTAAGCGAAGCACCACAAAGCATCTGTGAGGTACAGTTATTTAGGGGTTTTCAGAAAATTAGGATTAAATAATTCATTGTGCTCTCAGCCTCTCAGATACACTGGATGCTTGTCATTTGCAATGAACACTGCATAGTTTTCAAGATGTTTTCAAATAGCATACAAATATATAACTATTAGGTCAATCTGATAGTACAAATTAACCCTTGAATTAATTGAGGCCTTTAGCTCTTCAAATATACATGAACTAACTGTAAACCAATTTGGGTTTGATCTGCAAATCATGCAAAAATACCAGGCCTCTTAATCTAATCACTAGAAACTTGGAGATTATTTAAATGTGGTAGGTAATTTATGAAGAGATGCTAGTATGTACTTAAGCTTATCAAGGGGTTGGTGAGCTGAACTCCAAATTCTTTTAGCTCGCTTTCAAACGACAAATCTAAACCATTGAAACCAATCTACTTCATGAGTGATACATTTATATTTCAAATTTATAAATTTTCGAATTTATTCATTACAAAGTCGAGCAGTTAAAAAAAAAAAGGTTTACGGGTTATTTTAATGCTTATATATTTCATTGTTTTTTTACCGTTTGACTCTGCACTAAATAAAATTTAAAATTAACAAATTTAGCATATAAACACCACTCATCAAGCAAATCGGTTTCGTATTTGTGGTTTGAATCTGATCCAATAGATGTTGGAGATAAGATCACAACCACCTTAGTAAACTTAATTACGTACTAGCTTCACTCATTTATGAAATGGTGGTTCTGAAACCCAGACCGGACTTGGCTTGATGTCTATGGATCAGAATTGGACAACTCAAATTGAAATTGCTGGCTTGAACAGTTAGTTATAGTTTTCATGAAAGATGTTTTTATTCTTACAAAAACTTAGAAAATTGAAAGAAATTAATTATAAAAAATCTAGCAAAAGTTTTTAGCTAATATTATGCACTAGTGCAATACGATAATACTCATACGAAATGAATAAGAATGAATATAATTTAGTTCTGAACTTATGATGTTGTTGTTTAAAACAAATTTGTTAGAATGAACGAACCAAATATATTGTATAGATTTAGATTTTCTAATTAAACTATTTTTTGGAATATCAAATCTTGCAATTACCTCTCTCATTTTTCATGTTTTTTGAAACATTTAAAGGAAAATTTATAATTTTCCAAAAAAAAATTCTTGAATTTATGGTAAAATTTGTGTCAATATTGTTTGATTCAGTCACGACTTGGTCATGTCAATCCAATCAAGCAAGTTTCAGATGAACACATATACTTCGGTGGAGCTCTGTGAAACTTGCTTGACTCTATCTGAGTCTGATCTGACTTGGCCAAATTGACTCGGACTCATCTGAGTTTTCATACCATGGTGAAACTCTGAAGTTCATTACAATGTTTCTGAGAATGTTATATGTGTTGTATTTAATATCCTGAATTTTTTTAAAGAACCTCAAGCACCAAATTTAATTGGATGGGAGTATTATGCGGAGGTTGTGTCAGAATATGGCCATTGCACTAGTAATACACAGTTTTCAATGGTAATAATGTTTTAAAAATCAATTTTAGAAAGTAGTAAATGTCCTTTTTTTTTTTCACGGCCATAGTTAAAATGTTTTTTTTCTTCTTCTTTTTGTGTTTTTTATGGATGTCTAAGTGATGTCTTGCCTCCACCTATCTATCTTGAAAGAGGCGTAGGCAAGTAAAATGTTAATTATTTATTGTATTGTATTCTGTGTGGTCTAGAGATTATACTTGTGTCCACATCTGAACCCATCATTTACTTGTATGCAGGATGCTGTCAGCAAGAGAAGCATAGGTTTGATTTGTCCTCTGAGAATAATGATCAGCTGTGACTGGATCAATGAGTATGGGTTTAAAGAAGTATGTCCTTTTGACAGAAATACCCTTGATTCTTGTGCACTACAGGCATGCTGTCAGTAGGCTTGTTGTACCAGTATGAGATGAGAGGACCTGTTGGGACATCTGATCTTGTGAGCCATAGGTAAAATAGAATGGGCCCCCTCAAGACTAACGTAAACAATTGAACTAGGCTAGAATTGTAATTTTGTAAACTAACTTGTCTCATTTCAATGAAATGTGACCTATTTATTGCATTTCTTATGGCAAGACTATTATGATACATTGCTGGATATGCAATAATGTAGATTATGCCTGTTATGTGTACTTTCTAGAGTGTTTTTATGTCATAATGGTGAACTTCGGTGCAGTGCCGGCATCTCTTAGAAAACACGCGGAAATCTCAACAGCAACAGAAAACCAGAATGTTCAGTGTACTTGAGCAAGTCGGGCCTTTATGGATATGTCAATGCGATTTAGCCTATCTTATTTGAATGGAGCTCTATATATTCTGACCAGAAGACTGGAGCATGGGCACATAGACCCAGTAAGGCAACGCTCTGAACATGAAACAATATTGGGCTGTTTACTGTTAAATCATGTTACAGTTCAGTTTCAGTGTGATCATTCCCATTGTTGTCAAATATTCTGAGAAACCACGTCTAGTGTCTGAGTTGAAGCACTGGTTTGAGATGCCAGTTAGAAATCGACTACATGATTTTGGTTGGACATTAAAAACACAAGTTTTTTTTAGCCTTTCCACCTTTCGTTTAACGCAAAAAAGGAACTTTTGTCAAATACGCTGTGCCTTCCTCTCAATTGTTAGTACTTCTAAATTCAGTCATTTTTATTTACATTATACGCCAAAAAGAAAAATTCCTACTTCAGCGGAAATTTTGCACCGAATTTATCACTGGTAGAGATAGGGAGCTAGTATAGTCTCGTTTTGAAAAAAAATTCCGTATCCGTTTCTTCACTCAAAAACACCGTACTGCTAAAAATCTGTGAGTCTGTCATCAATGTCCTTCTCTCCAGATTTGAATTAAATTTAAAGTTTCATATCAAAATACTTAAATAACAAAATGTATGCATGACATGAATCAATGTATCATTCAGCATTATAAGTTTATAACAGTACAAATTGAAAATACGACATCAATAACTAACTTATATGTCGTAGAAATCCACCTTTTATAAAATAACTACTACTTCAATGCCATAATAAAAGTAGAGGAGGTTCCAATACCTCATGCCTTTTGTACCTCATCATGCCTCATGTTTTATATCTTTGTTTTTAAAGTTCAAATTATCGATCAGAACCATTTAACATAATATCCATACTAAAATATGCTTTGGGATGAAATTTTATAATTTTCGAATAACTTTTACTATTTTTTAAGATAGCTATAAAATCACTGTTTTTGGATGGTTCAAAAACAGTGAATTTGTACCTATCTTAAAAAATAGTAAACAATTTCTAAAAATTATAAAATTTTGTCTCCAAGCATATTTTAGTATGTATATCATATTGAGCGGTTCAGATCGGTAATTTGGACTTTGTTTTCAAAGATATAAAACATGAGATATGATGAGGTATGAAAAAACACGAGGTATTAGAACCCTCCTCATAAAAATATTTATTATAGAATTCAACCATAAAAAATTTGTGTTACAATAAAAGATAATACAAGGAGCAAATAATTTTTATAATCACCAATATTATAGAGACCTAAAACTAATATTACAATCACTAATGCATATCACTACAAATAGTTATGTTATTAGAATATATTCTTATCTTAAAAATTAAAGGAAATTCATAATATAATATAATCATATTACATATCTTGCTTTTAGAAAAGTAAGAAACTTTTTATCGGATCAATAACAAATTAAAATTGAAATCCCACAAGATTCAAATACTAATCTAATAACATAGATGGATCATCTTTCGAAATCCAAATGCGAATTCAACAAATTATTAGATATATTTATAAAAATTTAATTATAAACTCATCCCTTTAAATTTAAATCATATTTTTGATATGAACATTCACAATCAATTAGCGGGAATTACTGGAGATGCCAGAATAGTTTATAAAATTGGAAATTATGAATCGAATTTACTCATTCGAACCATTTTTACAGTAATTTGAAAGAACCATTTTTTTTTTTTGTGAAAGAAGACAGTATTTGCTAATTTGAACCTGACTAGAGTTCATAATTCCTCCTGTATAAGATGTATGTATCCTCTGTTTTCAGTATTGTAATTTACAGTTCTACATTTTAGATACTGGTATTCAGAGACAATGTTGTAACTGGAATTATGTATTTCATATTTTGTGAAATATAACCCATGGATCTTTCAAAGAATTTTTTTTTACTTATTCGAACCAGGAAGAGAGATGGTGGTGCATCTCAATTTACATAGACTCGTCTCAATTCTCTACATCTCCAAACCAGTGTTGTAAATAACGGTATGCGCTTGTCGGACGGACAGAGTACCACTAAGTGATTAATTAGGAATAATCGGTCATAATTGACCATAATCGGTCATAATTGGAAAAAATAGAAAAAAATTGGCCAATTAATTAAAAAATTTGTTAATAGTTTGATTACCGCTAACGAATAATTAATCTAAACAGACGTTTTTTTACAACACGGCTCCAAACTACAGTTTTACCTGACTCTTCTCAAATTACATGTTTGAAACGTTTACCACGAAATACTTTCAGAAAAAACATTAACCGCGAAAGGCAAATCCAATTGACCCGTACATATTATCGGACAAATTATACCGAGGTTTTCACTGTCAGCACACAAAAATTTGATGAACCCTAGGTCGAAAGATTCCAATTTCTTTATGCCACATGCTCCATTTTAAGGATCCGTATTCTCTGCATTAACTCAAGAGGAAATCTTTTGAGTTAATGAATTTTAACCGTCTGATTTTAAACGGAGTTAATCCGACTAGCGTCTATAACATAGGGGACCTTTTAATATTAATGCAGATCTAGTTCACACGAATCTTGAAACATATCGGACAGTCGAGATTCATTAACTCAAAAGATTCTCTTTTGAGTTAATGCAGAGGATATGAATTCCCATTTTAATCCGTTAGGTAGGCAAAATATGCTGCCCTTGACAGTTGACAGTATAAGGTTCGGCGAGGTTAACAATTTGTGATTCGGAAATAATTCGGGTATAATTCGGAATAATCCGGATCAGATATTTCCGTCCTACAAGGAAGCAAAAAAAAAAAAAATCAAAAAAAAATGTTCTGGGAAAAATTCGGAAAAAATTCGCGAATAATTCGTAAAATTTGAAAAAAGTTCGTAAAATTCGCGAATTATTCGGATATAATTCGGGTATTATACGCGAATCTTGTCACTGTGACTTGAAACTAGTATAGTAATGTTCTCTACACAATTGTTTATAAGTTTGATAAACAGTAAATCCCAAGTGAAACAATACCTTCGCGTTTCCCAAGGATTCTCTCTGTGCATTGACGCTGCTGTCTACCCTTTATTTGTAGAATCACTCTAGCGGGTACGGAGCAACAATCAGTGTAGCGAGCACCGACAAAAAAAATACCTTTTGTAAATTGTAACAATATAAATGGGCCACGGAACCGTATCCTTCCGGGTACCACACGGAACAGTAAATCACTCTACGGCCCAGATTGACTCTCAGCCGGTGCCTATTCGGGTGATTGGAGGGGGCAGTATTACTTTTGCTTTGAGATTCGTGCAAATTTAAAAAGAACGGGCCGGATTCACTAATTAGGGAATCATTCTACCGGATTCCCTTTTGCGGTACCCCACTGGATACGAATTCCACTGGACAGTGTGATATGTGAACTACTGAACTCATAACCCCTTTATTCATCAAATAGAAAGGAAAAAAAAATTGAGAGAAAGATCCTTTTGAGCTTTCTTCTCGCGAAAAGGAGAAGGGAAAGCGCCATGAAAATGAGATACCCTCACCTTCTATTTCTTCTCGCCCTCTTCGCTACTCTCACATTTAACGCCAACGCTTCTCCGACAGGTGATTTCGGTAAATGCTAAACTTTCCTTTCTATTTGTAGTATTAGGCTTTTCTGAGTTGGATCAAGTATTAATATTCGTGTTAGTTCTCAGGTGATATACTGAAGCAGCTCTCGTCGGTTGTCAAATGGCCAAAGCCTTCACCAAAGACAGCACAAACTGGTAAATGACGATCTAAAGGGACTTTTTAGATAATTTTGTGTACATAGTACATTTCTCATTTTAATAAGGTTTTTTTTCGTATATGCCCCTGCAATTTAAATATTTTATACAAATGCCTCTGACTCACTGGTACAAAATATTCTCATGAGATTTTTTTCTTTTGTGAAAAGTAGATACCTCTTAGTCACTGGTTCCATTCATAGAAACTATATAAATAGAGTTTTAGATAAATATTTTCATGAGATCAATTTAAGATAAAAGCCTTTTTGTTTATTGAGCTTGATTCACGATATCTGGAAGTGCGATAATGCCATGTCCCCGTCATGTTTTGCTGAGAAAGTATTATTTTTCAGGAATGATAGATATATATCTAAGCTTATATGAAAGGGTACTTAGGGAACTTCTGTTTTAAGCTTCATGCCTTGGTGAACTAGATGTTTAAACATCCAGCCTTATAGAGCGATTGTCACTTATTCCATAAGCTCAAATTGTGATTTATACGCTTGCACCATTGGGGGAAAGAAGTCTCATAACCCTAACCACCATTCCTTATACCTTTCCCAAATTAGCGCTCCTTCCCGATTTATGCTTATGCAGAGTGAAGAAAGGACAATACTTTAGGCTTGCTCTTTTACAGGCTAGTTTAGTTTTTTTTTTTTTTCTTGCTCTATTTTGCTTGCACATTACATGCTGGATGCTTTGTATGACAGAAGGTGGGCATGTGCTACAATTTGAGAATGGATATTTCGTGGAGACCTTAGTGGAGGGGGACAAGCTAGGTGTTGTGCCTCACACCATTAGGGTTTCACCAGAAGGCGAGCTTTTAACTGTCGACTCCATCAACAATCACATTGTTCGCATCACGCCACCACTCTCTGAATGTATGCTTTTTTAGTTCAACAAATTGATTAATCAGCTTAGTTCTTTCATTTCATTTTGTTTTATTACTTTATAATACTGTTATCGATATTACTGGTACTCTTTATTATTATCATTATTACTGTTATTTGTTTGTTTGTTTGTTTATATTTGAGAGAAGGAACGCTTGAATGTAATCTTTGGTAAGTAGTACTTGCAGTTAAAATGTACCATCATTCACCATAGTGGACCAAAAATACTGGTCATAACAAGCCTGGTACGATATTTGGAGATACTGTTTCCAATTTCAATGTATTATTTTTTAATAATTCTAGTACATCCAACTTTTACGGTTCATCCATTTGATATCTTGCAAAATATTGTTCAAATTAAAAAATAAAAATTGTTGATATCTTCTCAATTATGTAGATAAGGAGTGGCAATTTGAGTCAGTTTGGAATTTGATTGGCCATTAAACTCCACCCTTAAAAGTTTTAAATTGTTTGATTAAAGGCAAAATGTCTTTCAAATTGACCCAAATTTGATACATGTACTATTTAAGGTATGAAGAACACATCTACAATTTTAGTTTTCTATTTGAACAATATTTTTTTAAGATATCAAATTGATGTACATAAAAGCTGGATGTATGCTAAAAGTACCCTTTTTGTAGGCTAAATTAGGCCAAAAGCTAATTTAATAAGAAAAATTATTGGGTGAAATGGGATAATACTGGTGATCAACTGTTTATGACTACAGCAGTGCCTGGTGCATACTATTCGACCTACTGTTCATTATTGGAGCAGGAATGGTAATTCTTGACTCCTTGACTGGACTGCTGAGTACTATCTAACAAATATAGTACTGACTAGTGAGTACTTTCAGCATCTGTATGCAAATACAAGATCCTGACTTACATATGGAAGATTAGTTTGCTTCCCTGATCTTATGATTTGATTTGGTTTAATCATTCTCTGATATAAAAACCTTTTCAGATAGCAGAGCAAGATTGGTTGCTGGATCATCTCAAGGGTATTCTGGTCATGTGGATGGGAAACCAATTGATGCACGATTTAAGCACCCAAAAGGAGTTACGATGGATGACAAAGGAAATGTTTATGTGGCTGATACTGCCAACATGGCAATTCGCAAGATTGGTGAAGGAGGTTTGTGCATTAAAATTCTTACGATTTACTTATCTTAATTTTTCCATTCGGAATCTAGGTGAAGGTGATGTACATATGTGAATTGTACATAAAAAAAAAAACCCTATGCTCCTCTCATAATATCTTCTGAAATAGACCTAAATGTCAGTTGTCTTCCTTGTCTATGTTTGGAAACATTTGAAGTACGCGACGCGGGGAGGGTACAAAAGAAATTTTATGCTTTATGGGTGATGTACATGTTAATTTGAAAGTTCGCAGGAGTATGGATGAATTACCCCTTTACTGCATGTATCCATTTATTCAAGGATTTTCTTTCATACTTGTAAAAGTGCACCTGCTTGTTTTGCATTGAAAAGTATTTCTAGTTATTGCTAAAGTTTGAGAACTGTTGCTAGCGATCTTGTTTTCTGATTTTCTTTATTTTCCACAGAGTAGTAAAATGTTATTTGATATGACATGATGCGGTGGTTGTTTTATGATATCATAAAATAACTGGATATATGTAATCTGGGTTATATTAGGAAAAGGGAAAGTCATTTTTCCAGAACATTTGCAAATTAGATGAGTTTCTTAACATTTCAACTGAGGTCAGTTACTTTTTCATTGATGAGAACTACCTGGCGATGGGGATTTTAATATTACATGTGCATATTACTGTCTTCTCAAACTAAAAGAAACAAAGAGACTTGTTTGCCATTACATGATACTCGGAAATTAATCGAGTAGGAGCTTTTTTGGATAAAAACTATGGAAATACATGCAGCCTCTTTTCCAGAATTTGAGTGGGGAATTATGAACGATAAAATTTTCAGTCCTTCAGAGAATTCCTAATTTCTGTTTTGTGTTTTTTCTGTTTCATGCAATAATAACTTGGAAACTAGTTATATTCCAGGTGTGACAACAATTGCTGGAGGGAAATCAAATATAGCGGGTTACAGAGATGGACCGAGCGAGGATGCAAAATTTTCCTCTGATTTTGATCTGGTGTTTTTGAAAAAGACATGCTCTTTACTGGTCATTGACCGAGGAAATGCAGCGCTTCGCCAGATCTCTCTTCAGCAGGAGGATTGCGATTTCCCAGAAAACTCAGTTCTATCTTCAGGTTTGTAAATGTTTTTTGCCTGTCGTTTAGGCTTAGTTTATGCACATGCAGTTCCAGCTATATAAAGAAAAACAATACAAAGGTGAAATAGCTTTTTTTGGGAACAAAGCATTGCCAGCTGGTTCAGTATACATTTCCTGATACAAGTGTTCAGTGTAATACGATTAACCTTTGTCTGATAAAAATGGCTCATCTGAGTTCTGACCTGTAGGATTTGATGCCTTTGGTAGTTTCCTTCAGCTCTACTTGTGAGGCCTCAACAAAAGGAAATTATTGTTAGAAAAAATAAAAAGTAAAAGCTCCTTATGTGTCATGTTCCAAAGTCTGGTACAGCATTTTACTGTTAAAGACAGTGACAATTTGTTATTGTGTGTTATTTATTGTGTTAGTGCATTTTCTGGAAGCTTCTAATTGTGGGTTATGTTTTGTTTTATGGCAGATTTAGTGCTTGTTGTTGGTGCAATATTAGCTGGATACATCTTTTGCTTGGCTCAACACTATTTCAGCTCATTATTTTCCCAGAAAACGGTGCCCTCTTGACCTTTCTACAAAATACAAAGCACGAATTCACAGTCAAAACCAACCATAGTTCATGCCATGGTTTGCTGCATGCCAATCATTTGGTTGACCTGACATGTTCCAACCTGGTTTATAATGTAGCCAGTCCTGTTATCAGGCCAGGTATGACAAATCATTGCTAGACCCAACATTTCAAACCAGTTTGGGACATACTCAACAGTTGGTACTGATTGGCATGATCCAACACCCTGTAGGTAAGAGCTGTTTTCATGGGTTTACTGTCTCTGATTAGAAGTGTCCTTGTACCTGTTTTGCCAGAAAGAAGAGCCAGTGGAGGAAGTTGAAAATATTGATGCTGTAGAGAAAGAGCCTTTAGTGGCTAAATCCCTAACAGATGAACCCAGTGCAGGATGGCCTGCTTTTGGAACACTCTTGACTGATCTCTTCAAGTTCAGTGTTGAAGCAATTGGTAATAAAAAAAAGCCTCAGGTTATTCGTAGATGTTGGTATAATTATTAAACCTTTTGGCATGGTACTGAATGCAGAGTTTTCTGTTGCTGCGAAGTGTTTCTTTTTTCTTTTTTCGTTTTATTTTTACCCGAGAACTTGAAATTTAAGGCTTTATTATGTGTCCAATTTTTCATTGATCATGCATAACCTAAGAATATGAACCCAAAAAATAACAGAAAAAAAGTGGATAAATTAGTCATTGGGATATGGTCAGGTCTGCCTAGTACATACCCATGCTGTACCTGACAGATACCAATACTAATCACGGTAAGAAGTCGGTAAACCCTAATTTCTTTTTATTGGTACTGAACCACTGGATCTTGAATTGAATATTAAAACATCACAGGGAACATGCTACTAAATTCTGTACCACTCAGCTTGAGACGCAACAAGACCAAAACCGACCTCACACCCCTTAAAGACAGACTCGTAATGCCTGAAGACAAAGAAGAAACAACCCCAATAACCCAAAAATTAAAGATCCCCAGACCCCTTTCTGAGACCATTCAAACCCCCATTCTTCAAACAACTCCTATTAGTAACAACACAATTGCAACTGATACCCCACCAAAGGTTGCAAAAGCCAGCAAAGTACCAAAGTTCAAGGATTCTTCTCTCTCTGGCAAGCACCGATCTTCAAAGAGACAAGACTTTGCAGAGTTCTATGGAATGGGTGAAACGGGTCAGGTGAGCTCTAAGGGTACCAAGGAGCGGGTTCGGCACCGACACAGAGAGAAAAGTGGAGAGGTTAATTCTGGCCAGAATGACTCTAAGCCAGAGTACAGTGATAATGCTAAAATTGACCATTATAATAGTCTCAGGAGCAAATATGGGCCTGAGAGTGGATACCGGTACTAAAGAAGGTTATTATTTTAGATTTAGAATTTTAAAAATTTAAATTTTTATTGAGTATCTTTAGTTTGAAGAGTCGAAGCAGGATTTGGTTTGGAGAATTTTGTGGGTAATTTGTAACTGTTTCATTCTTGAACAATTAAATTGAAAATGTAGCTATAACCTTCGCCCTGATTTTCCCCCCCTCCATAACACCATAATTGACGACTTTGAGTGATATCCTTTTCAAGTTGATTATTAGGGGTGGCAACGAGCTGGCTCGGTCCGAACTAGGTCCTAGTTCAGCTTGTTAATTCTGGATCAAGTTACAGCCGAGCGAGTGCGAGTGCGAGTTGGACCTAGGGCATCCGAGTTAAAATCTCAGCTTGAAATTGTGACAAGCCAGTCTGAGTTAGCTCGCTGGGTTTTGGCTAGATCTTGTTTTAAGAAGAAAATAAATTCCACAAACTTTTTGAATCGAGTTGAACCGAGCTGGACCGAATTAGACAGTATAAAATGCACACAAAATCATACAAATTCACAAATTGATGCCTAACTGAGCTAGCTTGCGAGCAAGTTAGGTCCTAGTTTGAATTCGTTAATTTTGGACCGAGCTAGTGGCGAGCTGTTAGCGAGTCAGGTGTGAGTCACTATCGAGCCACGAGGTACGAGCTTTTTTGCCACCCCTATATGATTATCAGTTAAGATGATATATTTTCGTATCTTTTTGGTAGCAACAGATCCAGTCAATAATAAGGGTCCCGGTAGCCATCCAAACTTAAAATCTGCAATTGACCAAGGAAACGTTGCATGTTCCAGAGCTGAGGTCTAGTAAATTTGGGTGGACGTACGACATGCTTCAAGTCTTCTGAGGCGTAAAATGCTTGCATATATACCTAACCTAGCATAGGCGTAGTAAAACTTAGATGAAGAAGGTACTAAATAGTTTTAAACCATTATTATTTGATAGTAGTTGACGTGGTATTGAATAAAGTATCAAACTATTTTCACAAATTATTTAATATGTCAAAAATTAACATATTAGTAATTTAAAGTTCAACTTCAAAGCACCTACAGTTGGTCTATTAAAACACAAGTACATGAAATCACTACTGTTTACTCGCCAAATACATGGATTCTTGAGGTGTTTAAAAAATATATATATATATATTTTTGTGTTTGCTTAAAGTTGATTCCGGTCTTAACTAGAAACGTGTGACAGCTATGCATCGTAGAAATGTATATAGACAAATGGACAAGCTTTCAGCAGCCTTTCTTGAATTGGCTTGCATGCAATATAGACCACAAGTACTGCTCTCCACAAAGAGGAGTTTCTAAATTATATACAACTCGATGTGCTAAATTTCAAATCCGCGTTGAATTTAAATACTGGCATCTCCAATGAGATTGTCTACGAGACGTCTTTCTCGTATGATTGAAGATGAAACAGACTTGCCATTAGTTGCCATATTTAGAGTCAATGTTAGGCCAGTTGCTGAATTTTTTTTTATAAACCATAATTTAAAAAAATATATATTTACGAAACCAACATGATTACTTTTTTTTTATAAAAATCATAAGAACCGAAATGACATTTCGGTCTGTTATTTTTTTTATTCCGGACCGAAATGACATTTCAGCATTTCGGTCCGGTCCTCCTTTTAGATTTTCTGTGTCGGCTCATATGAAAACTTGTGAAACCAGTACCATAGAAAATCCAAAAAGGAGACCGGACCGAAATGCCATTTCGGTCCGGAATAAAAAAAATAACGGACCAAAATGACATTTCGGTTCTTATGATTTTTGTAAAATAAATAATCATGTTGGTTTCGTAAAAAAAAAAAAAAATTATTATGATTTATAAAAAAATTCCCAGTTGCTTTGATATTTTTCGAGAGAAATTTTTCTTTTGTGTGCATTTTGAAATCAAAGGTTCGTGGAACCTTCTCAGGAAAAAAAAAATGTCTAGAAATTGCACCTTTTTTCGAAATAGTATGCGGAATTGCCGCACTAATATGTTAACCAAGGTGATACATACGAAGTACCCAGTTACCCACATACATATAAAAGAAATTAAAAATGGATATTGGTCTATTGAAAAAAATAAAAAAATACTATGAAGTACTTGGTGGAACACACCTTTCTTTCCGGAATCTCTCAAGGGGTTAATTTCAAATTTTAAATAGAAAAATTGAGAAATCTTAATTGAAAGAAGTTATAAAAAATAAAGGCCAATAGAATATTAAATTAGATTCGTTGAGGACCTTGAGATTATAAAAGAAATAAGGATATCTTAACGTGGCGAGATGCGGATGCCCTAACCAATCACATTTTTCTTAATATAATAAAATCTCGAAGATCAAACCGGTGGAATCAGAGTAGGTCCGATGGGCATCGGACCTACCTTGGATCGATGGGTCTGATAACCATTCGATCTGCATCAAGATTCATGTGATCTTATCAAAATCCGTGCAAATATGTGTCAATTTGCGTGCACATAGATCTTGATGCTAATCGTACGGTCTTAAAGCTAATTGAACCTAAATGTAGGTCCGATGCCCATCGGACCTACTCCTATCTCCAAACCGGTAACCTTTCTCTTTCTCTTTTTCCCTTGTTTCCTTTTTTTTTTTTTGTTGTGTGTGTGTGTCTGACGCCTGATAGTTGATACCACGCCCCTGCTTTAGCTTTAGAGGTCAGGCCTGATTGATTTGACCGTCACCAGACTCGCTACTACCATCGAGTGTTGTAAAAAACGTTTGTTTATACCGATTAATCAGCTGATTAGTTATTGGGATCTGTATCCTCCCAGGTGCCTCACTGAATCTGACCGAAACGGACGGCCCAGATTTACTCTCAGCCGGTGATTACTCGGGATGACTTAGGGGGCAGTATTATTTGTGCTTTGAGATTCGTGTCAATTTAAAAATCTGGACTGAAAGTAAATTTGGACTGTTCATTCCGGTCAGGTTCAATGAGGTACCTGAGAGGATGTGAATTCTAGTTATTGGCGGTGATCAAACTGTCATAGAATTTCCCGATTAATCGGCCGATTTTTTTCGATTATGGCTGATTATTCTTGATTATTTCCGATTAATTGATTAGCGGTACCCTGTCCGTCCGACAAGCGAATATTATAATTATAAAATATACTTGTAAAGGGCCGTTAAACTAAGATAAAATTATAATAAAAAAATATCTCGGCTGATATTCGATCCGTATCCGTATTCGGAAAATTAAAAAAAAAATATGAATAACGTATTCGCTCTGTTTTAGGGGCGCGGAGAAACCGAGATTAGTTTAACATCGTATTTTTAAAATATCAAACGAATGTATTGGTTATACGCTGGAAGTATCTTAATGTTAAAGTACGAACAGTAAAGGGCAGGGTACCGCTAAAGATAAAATTATAATAATAATATCCGTTTAACCAATACATGTAAAGGGCAGGGTACTTTAACATTAAGATACTTCCAGCGTATAACCAATACATTCGTTTGATATTTTAAAAATACGATGTTAAACTAATCTCGGTTTCTCCGCGCCCTTATTCATATTTTTATTAATTTTTCGGATACGGATACGGATCGAATATCAGTCGGATACATATACAGATACAGATACAGATCGAATCAGATATTTATAAAATAATATTAAAAAATACCAAAATTTATAATATTTATTTAATTTTAATGGTGAATAACAATATTTTTTCATAATATATATTAAATAATATGATATATATCTCCTATTCAGATATGGATAATTGAAACGTAAAACCATATCAGTATTCATATCCACACGGATATTTAGATATCGGATATCCACATCTAATTTTTCAAATACGGATCGGATATTATCCATACCGTTTTCACCCCTACCCCTGATGCATTTAAAGTTGGGTCTATATTTGTTCTGTCATCCGTAATCCCTTTTTTATTTATCTCCATTAAAGGAGTAAGTTTGGAAGTTCTATATGGCTATGTTTGGATGCGCTAAGAATAGCACTATTTTTAGAATAACATTGCTATTCGGAACAAGACAATCCAAACGAGAAGCTATTCGGAATAGAGAGAATAAGACTATTCGCTATTCTTACAAAAACATGGAATATCATTTGTTGCTTTCAATATTAATACTAATCTAATATTTAAACTAATATTATATTACATTTAAATTTTAAATTAATATTATATTGTATTATATTTAATCTAATATTATATTATATTTAATCTAATATTTTATTTAATACTAATCTAATATTTAAACTAATATTATATTACATTTAATATTTAAATTAATATTATATTGTATTATATTTAATCTAATATTATATTATATTTAATCTAATATTATATTTAATACTAATCTAATATTTAAAATAATATTATATTACATTTAATATTTAAATTAATATTATATTATATTATATTTAATCTAATATTTTATTTAATACTAATATAATATTTAAAATAATATTATAATATTAAATTTAATAATTAAATTAATATTATATTGTATTATATTTAAACTAATATTATATTACATTTAATCTTATATTTTATTTAATACTAATCTAATTTTTAAAATAATATTATATTACATTTAATATTTAAACTAATATTATATTACATTTAATCTAATATTTTATTTAATACTAATCTAATATTAAATTAATATTATATTACATTTAACATTTAACCTAATATTATATTATATTTAATATTTAAACTAATATTATATTATATTTAATATAATATTTTATTTAATACTAATCTAATATTTAAAATAATATTATATTACATTTAATATTTAAATTAATATTATATTGTATTATATTTAATCTAACACATAAATTATTACTTTATTCATTTCCTCCAAACTCTATTCCAAATATGCAATCCAAACAACTTTTTCACTATTCCGAATAACTTGAGTTATCACTGTTTTTAAACAGTAGCTATTCTTATTTACTATTCTAAACAGTAGCTATTCTAGCTATTCTAGAGTTCATCCAAACGTACCCTATTTCATTAGGGATGTATATGAATCGGATAATAGCTCGAATTTCATTTTGGTTCAGTTCGGCACCTGACAATTGAGCTGTAATATTTTTAATCTGTAATTAATCAATCTAGCATTTTGTAGGTTGATTTCATAAAAAATGATAATCCACAAAAACATAAATCATGCAACTTATGATTAAAAGACACAACTGAAAAAAATATAAGATGATCAAATTCTTATTATAATTAACACAATAACACGTTACATAAAACAATATTTTTCCACCTATATAAACTAATTAATTAGAGCATCTACATCCCTTGTACTATTAAAGTTTATAATATGATGTGACGATTTCTAATTCAGTTTCAGAGATGTGGGAGAGTTTCTTATTTAGAAACTCTGCAATAAAGTTTCTTATTAAGAAACTGTTTATAAACTCCATGTTGACTAAATTATTGGCTCAAATTATTTATTCTTTTTAATTTGTTGCTGACGTGGCTTAATAGAAATTCTAAAATTAATTTTAGAGATGTAAGAGTTATAAACTTTAGAGACTTTAATTTTTAAAAAGTAGTTAACAGTTATTTAAAAACTCATTTGAGTTGCTGAAATGTAAATGCTCTTACTTTTATTTTTAATCACGCTACTAAGAGTCAATATTTGAATTTCGTCACCACACAATATTAAGGTGCCACATATTGGCGCTATTTTTGCAAGAATATTCCAGAAATCAATATTTATACGATGAAGTCAAAACGATATACTTTTTCATCAATAATGCATCCACGTAGAATTAATAGTTCATATATTGAATGAATCAAATCAATTACAATAGTTAAAATGCATAGATCTTTTCGTCATGATTTCATATAAAACAATATGACCTGGACAATTGATAATTTGAGACCCACTCCTAAAAGAAAAAAGAAAATAAAATTAACTGTTTAAATTCATTAGTTTGAACTTTCCACCGAAATATTAATAAAAGAACGATTGTGATAGTTTATGAAATCTAAATATAAGAAGGTCAGAACTAAAGTGGAAAAAACGTGCCGTGACCTAGATAATTTTTTATGTGCCGTGACCTAGATAATTTTTTATGTGCCGTGCTGTACCGTAACTAAAATGTCAAGGAGTGGTCACGGCACGTGAATGATCACACCACGTGAGTCACGCCGTTCCTAAATGTGCCGCGTGACTATACGTAACTCGTGTGACAATTTAATCATAATTTATGTTAGTTTATTCAAGATTCACCATTAAATCAATATCTAATAGTCCTAATTACACGTGACTCGCGTGACTATGTGCCGTGCCGTGACTAAATATTTCACGTGCCGTGCCGTGCCAAAGTTTCAAAAGATAAACACGGCACGCAAATAGTTACAACATGGGACACGCAAATTACGGCACGTAACTGACACGCGTGCCGTGTTGTGCCGTTCCGTGACGGAGCCGGCTCGCGGTGCCATTTTTCCCACTCTGGTCAGAACTCAAATGAAATCAAAATAAACGAAAAAAGGTGTACCATCGTATTATTATTATTATTATAATAAGGTCAGAACTCAACACGTGGGCGGTACAATCAGAGAACCGAATCCGTTTGGAGGCGCTTGGTTGCTTCGTGAAGCAATTCCTTCAAAACGAATTTTTATAACTAAAAGGTTGAAAGCATAAAATGTTCCCAAAGCAAGGACCGTCTCTTTCCGGTGTCGTGTCAGCTACCTGCCGTTGACTTTAATTTTCCTGTACGGCGCCACCGCTTCCAAAGCCTCCGAAATTTTGTATTATTACTTATGAACCGCAGGAAGACCAATAATAAAGTTTTTGACTGTAGAAAATAAACCAAAAAAGAATCTGGTTTATTCGTACGAAATACACCAAATCTTCCTAAGCATTTATTCCGACTGAAACAGTAACCATCCCAAGCAAAATCAATAACACGCTTCTCAAATGAAAAACAAAATGGAATAACGAAAGAGCTCCGTCAAAGGAACAGGAGAGAAGTCAATCCGCCATAACCTAACCTTGTCTTCTCAACCTCTCCCGCGGAGATACAGTTTTGGCAAGTAATCAAGCTAAAAAAACCCTAATCCTAGCTCTTGGATTCTAACGGAGTAAGATGTCAAACCTAGAGTTCCTCTCTCAGCGGCGGCGCCACTACTCGCCGCTCGCCGGCGCTTTCTTCTCTCCGACGGACCTCTCCGGCGTCTCCCTGGTTCAGACCCTAGCCTCTCTGTCAACAGACCTGATCCAATCACATCTATCTCCTTCTCACCTCCATAAAAAGCACGCTCGATCTCTCCTTTGTAAAATCAAAATCTTGTTATCTCTATTTCAGTATTTGACTGAGTCCTCTTCTGGTTTCTTCCCGCGCTGGTTTCCTGATTCAGCGACTCTCTGTTTCAGAGAATTGTATATTTTGATTTATCGCGCCAAGATGTTGCTTGATTATTGTGAGAATTCTGCAAGATTGTGGCTTGTGCTGAAAAGCGCACAATTATCAGGTAATTTTTGCGATCTTAATCAGGAATTGGTGACCCTTCTAGATGTATTACCAATTGAAGGATTAAGACTTTCAACCGATGTTAGAGATCAAGTTGAATTATTACGTAGAAATTGTGGGAGATTGAGTCCAAGACTAGACCCAGAAAAAGAAGCGCAGGAATTGCGCACAATGATTTTCGAATTTTTGGATGAATTTTCCAAAGGTGAAGTGCCCGAAACCCAAAAGTTGCGAGTTTTTCTGGTCAACGGATTGGGCATTTCTAGTGGGTCAGCTTGTAGGTCAGAAGTTGAATTTTTAGAAGAACAGATATACAATCAAGAAGAAGACGCCGACCTCCCGCTGCTTGGTGGGACCGTGGCACTTGCCCGGTACAGTAGATTCTCTCTGTTCAGTCTTGATTCTTTCAGTGGGCCTCCTCAAATGGAGACTCCCAGTTGGGGAGATGGAAATAAACGATTGAGCCGAAGGATGCTGAGCTGGAGTGGCAGTGACTCATCCTCATTCTCCGTGCCAAAAGATTTTTGCTGTCCAATTTCACTTGATTTAATGCGCGACCCGGTGGTGGTCTCAACTGGTCAGACGTATGATCGTGCCTCCATTATTCAATGGATGGACGAGGGCCACTCCACATGTCCCAACTCGGGGCAGTTGCTATCTGACTCCAGGCTTATCCCCAATCGCGCCTTGCGCAGTCTTATATCACTCTGGTGCTCGGTTTTGGGTGTGCCATACGACTCGGGAGAGGTCACTGATGGGTTAGCCGAGACCATTGCAGCTGCTTGTGCCAGCAACGCGGCAATAACAGCTAACATGGCAACCGCACGGATTCTGGTCCACCAGTTGGCAGATGGTTCTGATGAAGCGAAAGGGATTGCTGCACGAGAATTGAGGCTTCTTGCCAAGACGGGTAAGCCAAACCGGTCATATATAGCTGAGCTTGGTGCGGTACCATTTCTCAGTGCTTTGCTCAGCTCATCAGATCCAGTTACGCAAGAAAATGCGGTAACTGCTTTGTTAAACCTGTCAATACATGATACAAATAAAAAACTAATAATGGAAGAAGAGGGTTGTTTAAGCTTAATTACTGAAGTTTTAAAGCATGGCTGGTCTATAGAAGGACGAGAAAATGCAGCTGCCACATTGTTTAGCTTGTCCGTTGTACATGACTACAAAAAAAGAATATTCTCTGAACCAGGTGCAGTGGAATCACTTGCATATTTATTAAAGAAAGGTACACCGAGAGGTAGAAAGGATGCTGTGATGGCCCTATTCAACCTCTCGACCCATCCTGAAAGTTGGGTTGAGATGCTAGAATCAGGCGCAGCAGTGGCCCTGGCCCATGCTCTGTCGAATGAATCAGTATCAGAGGAGGCAGCAGGTGCCCTTGCGCTAATTTCAAAGCAGCCAGCAGTTGCACACGCTGTTGCTGGAGTGGAGGGTACAGTACCAGGTTTGATTAAAATTATGAAGAGAGGAAGCCCGAAAGGAAAGGAGAATGCAGTGGCGGCATTGCAGGAGATCTGCAGAAGATGCGGTCCTGTGCTGACTCACCGAGTAGCACGAACCCCTGGGCTGGGTGGACTGGTACAGGGGATTGTTCTGACTGGTACAAAACGGGCCAAAAGGAAAGCCTCTGTGCTTGTTAAGATTATGCAACGTTGGTGCGGTGAAATGACAGTGGTGGTTCCTTCTATGGTGATGATGGAGAACAGTACTGTAATGGATCAAAGTCAGCTTTTGGACCCCAGTAGAGTTCTAGGGCGGACTTCTAGTTTGGGGAGTGGGGATTTGACGATGAATCAGCCTGTGGCGATCTCCGTACCGGTACCATAGATGAGATTTTTCATGATAATTTTTTTTTCTTTTCAATTCCTTTAATTGGGTTCTAAATATCATTGGGAATTTGTGTTGAAATGATTGCTGTAGATTCTTTGGTTGTACTTGAGTGAAGGGTATATTTTATAGGAAGAGAAAATGAAAATTTAAGGAAAATGAAGCAAAATGTGACATACAGGATATATTTTTGTGAATAATTGGTGATATTTATGTACTTAATTAAAATTCTTTTCTTAGTAACTCAGAAGACCTAAGCAATTTGAAGGAGCTTCCTTGTAAATGTGTACCTATACAAATTTGATTATTGTCACTTTCTATTTTGATCTAAAGGAAGATTGAGCTTATGCCGTGATGGATTTATTGTTGCTTTTGGATTTTTAAGGTTGGCGCTCTTGGTTTACGCAAAGCATACCTATCTTTTGGGTAATCTTCTCTTTTAGTGACTAAGCTCATGATGTTCACCTGCTGTGAAAGAAACTTTTATCATTTCTGGCGTATATCTCAAATGTCCTTCAAAACAGAGGCATAATTAAAATTTAAGTATCTCCTTTTCTTTACATGATGCTTTATTGGAATCCGATTGAACCTGCCGATCACACCATAAGAACCCTTAATTGGACCAAAAACAAAAAGAAAAAAAACTAAACTAATGGAAGGTGCACCAAAATTTAACAATATTACTAATTAGTTTATTAAAGTAACATGTAACTTTAACAGGGGATGCAGATTAATCTAACAATGATCTCACTGGGTAGCAAATTCCTAAAGCGAACTGTAACTCAAATACAGAATATTATAATAAATCTGAGAATTGCATTTTCATCTGAAGGAAGCATAATTGGGATTACCGATGGCTGCTTGGGACTGCACAGTTGTATTTTCATTACCAAATTCACGTCCTTGATTAAACTGCTTGGTAGGATTCTCTTCATTTGGGTCCAAAACATCCAAAGTACACCCTCCATCCAACCCTCAACAAATTTATGTCGACTATGATAGGAGACCATGTCACTACTATTAGGTCGTAGTGTCAGTGGAGTATGACAATAGCATACAATGCAACCGAGTAGACTACTCAGCTACCGATGGCTGACCACAAATTCCAAGTCACTCATGGCAAACACGTAATTGAAGATCCAACAGACCGCTTACTTTGACAAACGAGAAATAGAGAAAAACAGGGGCGGATCCAGGATTTTCGTTAGGGGGCAAAAAAATATCGAATTGGGTTTAAATAGCTAATCTGATTTAAATTCATTAACCAATTGGGTACTCGATAAAAAACAATGTTTTAACTTATATTTTCCAATGCTTTAACTTGTAATTTCTAATTCTTTAACTTACAATTCTAATTACCAATCAAAATTCAACAAATTTATTTCAAGTTTAATCTTAAATTTAGCCCGAATTACAAATCAAACGTCCAGATAAGGGCAAAAAAAATTCCAAGAGAGGCAAAGTCGGTCGAGACCGATAAATCTTTACTAAAACTCAAAATCCAGGGAGGGCAGCTGCGTACCTCCAAACTCTCCACGCAAACCTTTTCAACTTCACAGCTGAGGCTCCTGCTCTTTGGACCAACAATGACTCCCTGTTCAACAACAAGGGAACATCTGAAGTCCCGGTTTGGGCATTTCTTTTTAGCAAAAAGGCTTCCTTCCTGATGTCCGATGGCAATAACAAAACTCATACCAACTACTCCTCTTTTGCTTGTGGCTTCTACTGCAGCAGTGATAGTTGCAGGACTTTTCTCTTTGGCATATTCATCACAATTGGTAGTGACTACAATTTCCGCGATATGAACGGTGCCCAGATTGTATGGTCAGCTAACTGAAACCGCCCGGTACAAGAGAATGCAACCATGCAATTCACAGAGGATGGGAATTCAAGTTTACGTGATTTTGATGGATCCCTTGTTTGGTCCACTGGCACCCGGGGTGTTACTGGTATAACACTCTTGGAGTCGGGGAACTTGGCATTGTTCAACTCCAATAACTCTTATGTCTGGCAATCATTTGATCATCCAAATAACACGCTGGGTACTGGGCCAAACATTTGATCTTTCTCCCCCCTCCTCTCACTTTTTTTTTTTTTTGGCATGAAGCCCGTAGGCAATATTCATTGATTCCATTGCATTGTACATAATGTCTGCGTAAAGGAGCATGCAAACATCCCGAACAGCAAAGAGCTGTATCTGTGAACCCCAACTATTCCCTTTCCAGACCCGGACTAGAAAACTTGTTAGTGTGACCCCCAGTATCTAAAGTTCTGTGCAGGGCACGCACACTATACCCACCTAATAAAAAAAAAGAGTCCGCATCGTCTGCATTAACTCAAAGGAGCATCTCTTGAGTTAATACATCTCGGGCTGTCTGATTTAAACGGAGCCAATCCGGCACCCGCTTATAAAGCAAGGAGTTCTTTAATATTAGTGCAGATCTGATCGGCACGGATCTAAAAGCTAATCGAACGGTGAGTTGCTAACACCTAATGAAGAAATAGAAATAGTTGAAAACCAAAGAAAATAAAAGAAAACACCCCCATATACACACAAAATAAGGGGAGCACAAAAACTAACAAGCACAGACATAAATTAACATACAAAACACAAACTAGAGAAAGCATTAGTTTACAAAACCAGAGACAGATTCAACCGGAGGGGGCAGAATTGGGTATGTGTAACCTTCAGCTGGTAATTGCAACAGTCGTGCAGAGCGTGCCAGGAGATCAGCCTCAATAGAATAATAAATAAAAAAATATCGATAATGAGGAATCATTTCGTGAAAATTCGATTTGTAGGAAAAACGTGATAGTCCATAACGTCCAGAAGATGTTATAGACCATCACGGTCAGCTTAACGGAATCAAGTTATCGCTAATTTAACCGAAATAAAATTTGGAGCTGGTCGTTGTTGTCTATCATGGTCAAAGAAATTTTGAAAAAAAAAAGTTTTCTGGCCATTGTTGTTTATCACAGCCAGAGAAACGATGCTTGGTATAATTGGGCTTTTTTATGAGAATAGTACAGAAAATATGTTGAAGATCGCACCTCACAAAGCAGTTTCCAGTTCTCAATTTTACTTGGGTGCCTCGTTTATTATGTGAGAACTAATTCCTTTTCTGGCCGTGATAGATAATAACGGCTAAAATTTTCTTTTTCTTTTTTCAAAATTTCTCTGGCTGTGATAGACAATAACGACAGCTTCATATTTTATTTCGGTTAATGATATTTGTGTTCGTAACTTGATTTCGTTAGCTGGCCGTGTTGGTCCATAACGTCTTCTCTGGACGTTATGGATTATTGCGTTTTTCTTACAAATCAAATTTTCACGAAATGCTTCTTCATTATCGATATTTTTTTATTTATTTTTCTATTAATAAAAATTTCGGTCACTTCAATACAAGGTCTACAAGTATTAAAAAAAATATATTAATTAATTTAAATTTTATAGGATTTATTCTCCAAAAATTGATAGAACAAAATGAAATGTCTTTGACAGACGGATATTAGATGTTAAGCGGTCAATGATTAATCAAAATTTATGGACAATTATGTCTTCCTGCTAATACATATGGTAAATATAAACGATTAGTTGGATTGAATATATTTGTCTAATCTACTTAACGATATTCATTACAATTTTCTGATTCATAGAACAAACAATACGGTAAAGTACAAAAAAAATATTTTTGAAGAAATTTTATTAAAGTTCATATGCATGTGCACAATCAAAATACTTATAAATGAGAAGGACCTTTTTACACAAAAGAAAGAACTATTTTTTTTTTTTTAAACTTAGCAGATGCTGCCAAGCTAAAGAAAGAACTATTTGATCGGCTATATCTGTTTTTCGTGTTTCCTTGATTTTTTTTTCTTCATTTTTGGCGGTCAATTTTGAGATTCAGAACAAACGGTTGGATTGCTGTCCCCTGGAATCAAGTACCTGAGGTAGGGGTGCAAACGGATCTGATACGGATCGGATAGTGGTACAACCATATCCGTATCCGCTTTTATTTTTCGGATACGGATACGGATCGAATATTAGACGGATACGTACGGATACGGATCGGATATCAGATATCCGTAGATATATTCATAAATATTTTCATAATATATATTAAATTATATGGTATATATCTACTATTTGGATACGGATAATTAAATTTAAAACCATATCCGTATCCGTATCCGCACGGATATACGGATATTGGATATCCGTATTTAATTTTCGGATACGGTCAGATATTATCCGATCCGTTTGCACCCCTAACCTGAGGAATGAGAAGACATGAAAAATTTACACACGCTTGAGCATTTTTTGGGAAATATATACTTCCCAGTTGTCTTGCAATCTCTGGACGGATACTATCAGATTTATGTTAATTGTTTATCAACATATAATATTGCCATCAGAGAAGTGGGTAGCATTTCAAATATAATCGAAGTATTTTTGGCATAAGCATTAGTTCAATAATGGTCCGGGAAGATTTTAATAAGAAAAAACATTCAGACATACACGGATTACAACGGAAGACAAATTTTAGCTTTTTTTTTTTTTTATTAAAATCATCTTTGTAATGGTTTGGTTGCAGCTGTTTAAAAATCAATCAGCAAGTGAAACATTTAAAAGTCTGAGGCAATAATAAACAAATAAATAAATAAAATTGCCCTTGGAATGACAGGACTAGCACTACATGTAGTGGAGGCATGTACTGATGTACAGCTCCTCTAAATATCAATTTCTTTTTCTTTACCTGAGCCTGCACCAATTGTGCAGTTGGAAATCTCAACAATTAACTTAATCAATTTTCATAACTTCATATCATACAAGAAAGAGAAAATAGAGATAGAGAGGGAGAGAGAGGTCTCCTCTGTTCCGGCCATAAGCCTACATTTTTCCTGTTTCCATCTCTAATTTCCATCAGTTCTCCCCTTTAATACCAAAATCAACAATAATTGATCCATGAAACCTCTCATCTATTTTTTTGTTTTCACATCATTTTACCTCCTACATGCTCTTGCTATATCCGATCCACCTTCACCCAATGCAAGCGCACGTGCCCCATATAAATGGATCAACAACCCTTTAACAATCAGCAATTTTTCATACAGTGATGGCACGACCATTGTTCCAGTATTTCTTCGGCAAGACCCGGCAGGCATCAAATCTTCCTTCTCGTGCGGCTTTTTCTGTACACCACCATGCGACCGATTCATCTTTTCAGTCTTCATTCTCTCCAGTGGTAGTGTCAGCAGTGGTCAATCTGCAGGAAGCGCTACATCCAGTAATGGGCCTCGGATTATCTGGGCTGCAAACCCAGACAAGCCTGTAGGCTTCAACTCTACCCTTGAATTGACCAAAGATGGCAATTTGATGCTTAAAGACACTGGTGGTGCTGTCGTGTGGTCATCTGGTACAGCAAACATGTCAGTCACAGGAATGAACCTTACCAGCTCAGGTAATTTGGTTTTAGTCAGCCAAGTGAATAAGGTGGTTTGGCAATCATTTGACTACCCGACTGATATGCTCCTTCTTGGTCAATCTCTTAAACAAGGTCAGAGATTGACAGTCACCAACGCTTCCTTGGCAACAAATTTGACTCAAGGTCAGTTCTATCTCACATTAACAGCAGATGGTCTATATGCATATGTTGTTTCGGATCCGCCACAACTGTACTACCACAAGAAGATTAATAAAACCGCTGTGGTGACAAATCCGCAATATAAGAACAACTACACCACCTCCGCAACCTTTACCGATGGTAGCCTTTCCATTTTTGTGAATTTTGGTAATGTCAGTGTGAAGTCAACTGAGATTACACTGCCCTCGGCTTCAACTTCCCAATACATGCGACTCGAGCCAGATGGACATTTACGGCTTTATGAATGGGACCGTTCCCTTTGGAAGCCATTAGGAGACGTATTTGATGGGTTCCCAGATGATTGTGCATATCCAACAGTGTGCGGGGCTTATGGGATTTGTTATAAAGGCCAATGCAGTTGCCCCAGTGGAATAGGAAATAAATCTCCAGGAAAGGATCCTTTCTTCCAAGAGATCGACAGCAAACAACCCAATCTGGGGTGTGAACGTGTAGTGCCAATCTCATGTGACCATACAAAAGATCAGCAACTTCTTCGACTTGATAACACCACATACTTCAACTCTATAGATAGTTGGATTACCAATGAAGAGAGTTGTAAACAGGCATGCCTGAAGAACTGTAGTTGCGAGGCAGCCGTCTTCAACTATATCATGAATTCCACTAACGGGTCTTGTTACATGCTAAGTGAGGTTTTCTCACTGATCCACAGTCAACCAGGCATGGGTTATAACTCATCAACATACATTAAGATTCAGGTATATCATGCATCTAAATCTCAGTGGAAAAAGATAAAAACGACCTTTTATCATTTGTCCATAGTGTTTCTTGTCATATTGCTTTGGCTTGCTTTTCTTATTGGGAAGCGAGCAAAGGTGAAACGGGAAGATGAAGAGTATCTTTTGGGTGTTGCAGGGATGCCAAATAGACTATCATATAGTCAGCTAAAGAAGGCAACCAATAATTTCAAGAAAAAGCTCGGGGAAGGTGGGTTTGGTCCAGTTTTCATGGGACAACTTGGTGAGGCCAAAATCGCAGTCAAGTGCTTGCAAGATGTTACGCGTGGTAAGGAAGAGTTCTTAGCAGAGGTCATGACTATTGGTAGTATCCATCACATCAATCTTGTCAGATTAATTGGTATATGTTCTGAAAAGAGGCATAGGCTTCTTGTTTACGAGTATATGACCAAGGGGTCGCTTGATATGTGGATATTTAAGAGTAAGCGGCCTTATGCCCTTGATTGGAGAACCAGGTACAAAATAATCATGGATATGGCAAAAGGTTTATCTTATTTGCACGACGAATGTCGGGTGAAAATTGCGCATTTGGATATTAAGCCAGGTAACATCCTTTTGGATGACAATTTTAATGCAAAGATCTCGGATTTCGGGCTAGCAAAGCTAATTGATCGGGACCAAAGCCATGTCATGACCAAAATTAGGGGGACACGGGGATATTTAGCACCTGAGTGGTTGACTTCACAGATTACAGAGAAAGCAGATGTTTATAGTTTTGGTGTTGTTGTACTAGAAATAGTGAGTGGGAGGAAGAATATAGACCCAGATCAACCCGAAGGAAGCACCAATTTGATTAATGTTTTGCAAGATAAGATAAAGGAAGAAAAGCTGATGGATATTGTTGATGACCAAAGTGAGGATTTACTGTCACACGAGACAGAGGTGGTTGAAATGATCAAGATTGCAATATGGTGCCTACAAAAGGAGAGCAATAGGCGGCCATCCATGTCGCAAGTCGTGAAGGTTCTAGAATGCTCGATGGATTTAGAAACCAGTAGTGAGTACGAATCAGTCACTACTGGTACGCATGTACAGGTTCGAGGGGATATCTTTAGTACATCAACCGATCCACAATCAGCAGGACACTCACAAGCACCGACACCTGGCATATCACTGGCTCCACTATCCATTGGAAGATGATCAAGATGTTGGAACAAAGAAAGAATAATTACTATCTTTTGTAATTTTATTGATTTTTTAGTGTTTTCCTAAAGAGACATAGTGTGATTTGTTGGTTTTGTTTGAAAGTATAATGCATAGATTGTGGAAATTGTGCAGATACTTTAATTGTACTTATTTATTGTTAGCTGTTACTTTTGTATTATGCCCTCAACTTAATTCCAGAGAATGGACCTTCCACTTCTTTCATTTTCATTGAAAATAATTGTTCCTGTTTCAATTTGGTACCCCCTTTTTTCCATTAGTTCTTTTTGCTTGATACATTCCGGTGTGCATCTAAGTGTGTAAAAAAAGAAGGTATCAGCCTTTTGCTGTTTGCTTATTTGCTCTGGTGTTTCCCTTTTAGCAAATATACATAGTTAAGTGACCAAAATCTCACTGGTGTTTTATTAATTTTGTGTGGTATATACTCCTGAAATTTCACTGAAATTACATAATACGAAGCTTTTTGTCTCTCAAAAAAAAAAAAAAAAAAAAGAAAAAGAAAACTATCATAGGTACGGGTACCTAACCTCTACCGGGTGGCGGTTGGTATCTAATTGGCCGACATTCTAATTGAAAATTGTTGAATTAAATGGTAATTCATTTTGACGATTGTCATAATCAGGTCGTGCAACATTTTGTTTTCCTTCAGAGTCACTAGCCCTATCTACCATGGAGGCCCCCTAAATTAGGAAGTTGCGTATTCAGCATAACTAAAAAGAAATTCACTCACCGTGCATATGCAAGTGGATTGCGACGAGCAAGAGGGGCTTACGGTGAGAAAAGGAGGAAATAGGAGAGACGGTCGTGAAAGTAGGAGAAGCGTATGAGAATAACACAACGGAGGTTATACAGCCAGCTACAAGGAGGCAGCTGCTTGGATTTTGAAATTCCATGAAAAAAATTATGGACTTTGGGTATTTTTTTTTTTTTGATAAAAGGCCCCGTTTCATTTCAGAAACCAAAGTTTTGTTAAGTTACATTTTTTTTTTTTTTTTTTACTTTTCGCAGAAGCTGCGAAGTCGTGAGGAGAACTGAATTCTCGACTTTTGAGTAACCAACAGTCTTAGAACCTTGTTTTTCTTTGAAAATTATTGTCTCTATCTGAAATTGGAAAGTCCACCAAACCAGTTCAAAACCACCGTAAATAAAAAACTTTGTTGTTTTCATAAAATTTTTATAGAAATTTACAGATCTGAAACAACTCTTTTTTAATATATAAAATGATTTTATTTTATTATTTTTTATTATGTAAAACTATTATTTTTATTGTATTTTATTATGTTAATTGTTTTTTTATCTAGTACCCGATTAGTTAATGAGTTTGAACCCGATAAACTATTTTAACCCGATTCCTGCTTCTTTCTGACAGAAATTATACATCCACTCCTGACAACACTGATCAAGTGACGAGACAAAGGATGAGAAAGCTGAATATGAGAGGGGAGAGTATGAGAAATCCTAGAGAATTTGTTGTAAATTTTGAAATGTATAAAATGTTTATATATAAAAAGTTTTTCTTTAAAGAATTTTAATATAAAATATCATGTTGGTCAAAATGTTAATTTCTATTCACTCACGCATAATTTTTTTAAATTGTGTGAATTTTTTTTATTTCTGAATATTAAACAATTAAAGTTATTGTATGAATGCAGTGCTTTTAAAATTAACTTAAAATTAATTTAAATTATTTCTAATTTAATTGTATTATATTTGGACATTGTAGATGCTCTTGGACTTCATTTATTTTATTATTATTTTACAGATTACTATTATGTTATTTTATTAAATCGAAGTTCATGAAATGAGGTGTACATCAAAATGTTAATTTTTTTTTTTTGCAGATTTTAATGAATAAAAATTGCTAATTCGTGGATTTATAGCTATATAATTTGTTTTAATTTGTTGATTTTAAGATTACAGATAATTTTGTTTTGTAAATTGGTATAAGAAAAAAATTAACTGCATAGGATCTTTTTTATTTGTGAATTGTAGAATCAGCAGAATTTTGAATTTATTATGTCTACAATGGAAAAAAAAAATGTTAGCATTCTGAAAATAATATTTTTTTCATTTTGTCTTTATTAGTTAGTTGTGAACTGCATGAAATCAAAATAGCTTTGTTAATATATTTATCCGATTTCACCCGTTCAAATATGGGATAGGTATCAAATAATTGTCTTTCTTGTAGAGATCAGAGCATCTCCAACCCAGCAATCCGTAAAAATAAAAAACAGCTATAAAGCACTGCTTAAAAATTAAGTTCCTTTCAATTTCTGAACCCCTCCATCTCAGAAATTGGGTCAGAGCCAATACGAAATAAAACAAAGGGATCAGAGCCAATAGGAAAGAGAGATAGTACCAACATGTTCAAAAGAAATCATTTGTTTTATAAGCAAATTTGTTTTTTTATAAATCGGCCTATAACCCAGCAATTATATTAGCAATTAACACATCAGATTAGCAATTTAAAAAAAATTCTCATTGGAGATGCTCTATGAGGGTGAACAGCTTGTGCGAGTGGATATTAACACAGTAATTTTTTTATTTAATATAACAATTACAAAATTAATTTTGTTCTTTTATACATATTTCTTTCAACTGTTATTTTTTTCTCTAGATGATCATGTAATCTTCCAACATAAGGATCATTTATCAGCTACTATATATTATTCATCGATAAATCTTATCTAATTTGAAATAACAACAACAAAAGTCAAATAATCCACGCATCTCTGGACGTGCATCAATGATTTTAGCTTTCATTAAATATATATATTGGTCCACTTTTGTTCCAATATTTATATTTAGTTGGTATAAGAAGTATACAAATAAATTTTAAATTATCACCAATTTATTTAACATATTCAACATATTTAGTTTATTCTTACTACGTTATTAAGACATATACAAATTCAAAATAATACCACTTGATAAAAAAAATGCAATAAAAATAAAATTATTACTCTATACTTTTATTGTAGTTTTTTCTCAAGTGGTGTTTATTTAAAATGTATATGATTTAATTTTTTCTCAAGTGGTGTTTATTTAAAAATATAAATAATGTCGAGAGAAGTCGTAAGATAGATTTTTTATTTATTAATTTATATTTAGATAAAAGATTGATTATTTCTAAAATAACGCCTTTTATCGATTTGACGCAATATATTATATTACCTTGTAGTATTTTTGTTTGGATTTTTTTTTTTTTGAGAACTATCCATTGTTTCTTTATTTAGTATGGTCATACATTATATTGTTATGTAATTTAATAATATATTTCAATCTTATTTTTAAAAATCAATACAACTTATTAATAAATATCAGATAAGAAAGTTTTAGATTGATTTTAATTTAAATAAAAAAATCATATAAGATGCCTATTTATTTTAATGAACTAAATCCGTGAGGAAATCAGGAAAAAAGGATCAACAATTATGGATGGAAGAAGCTGTGAGAGAAAACAATTAAAATGCCCAACCAATAAGATACGTATTTATTTCTTCATATTAATGGTTATTGTTATTTGTTTTAATTCCTTAACTGAAACTTTCTTCTAAAATATTTCCTTTTCACATAACATAAAATAAGAAAATGAAAAACCCATTTTTTAATGATGGAAAAATGATTCTTGTAAGCAACTCTTTTAGCTTGTAATACCTTTGTCTTGGTGCAAAATTTATTTTCAATTAATAAAGTTTCTAGCATTTTTTTCTATTGAATTATGATAATATATTTTGAATGTCCTCCGTACTTTTTGTCCGGAATCCAACTATATAAAATTTATGCAACCCATCTAAATGAATAATCAATAAAAGTGTATATAAAGAGAGAGAGAGAGAGAGAGAAAAAAATCTGGTTAATATGCTACGCGTAGCATAGAGGGCCTCCGTGCTACAGCTCAATATTTGAGTTTTCAAAATCCTAACAGTCGATCCAAACCGTTTAACATGATCTCCATATGAATATGTACTTGCAAACCAAATTTTACATTTTTTAGAATTTTTTTACTATTTTTTTAAGATAGGTAGAAAATCACTTGATCTGAAAATTCTGTACCATTCAGATCAAGTGATTTTCTACCTATCTAAAAAAATAGTAAAAAATTCTAAAAAATGTAAAATTTGATTTGCAAGTACATATTCATATAGAGATCATGTTGAACGGTTCGAATTGACCGTTAGGATTTTGAAAACTCAAATATTGAGCCGTAGCACGGAGACTCTCTATGCTACGCGTAGCACCGTAGCCAACTCCTATATATATATATATATATATATATATATATATATATATAATTGTGCTATTGTACTTCACGAAGTAAAACGACTTCACGCTCATATTTCCATTTTCAAAATCCAAAACGTCGATCCGAATCGTTCAAGTTGTTCTCCATATTGAAATGTGCTTGGAGACCAAATTTTACATTTTTTGTAATTTTTTTACTATTTATTAAGCCACATTGAAAATCGTTGATCCATTGGTCCAGAATTTTTTACTGTTTCTTATTGTTCACAATGGATTAGCGATTTTCAAAGTGGCTTAATAAATAGTAAAAAAATTCCAAAAAATGTAATATTTGGTCTCCAAGCACATTTCAATATGCAGACAACTTGAACGGTTTGGATCGACGTTTTAGATTTTGAAAATGAAAATATGAGCGTGACTTCGCGAAGTACAATAGCCCTACTATATATATATATATATGATGCAAGAAATGAGATATTCAATGTTACAAATTCAGCTTGTATTTCTCTATTATTTTTTCGCGGCAAAAAATGATTGCTTCGTAGATACTTGTAGGCTGTAGCTATATTTTTCAAACTTGTAAAAATGTAACATTCCTAATAAGTTTTTTAAGATTTCACTAGACCTTTTAGTTATCAAAATAAAATAAATAACTAACAACCATAAATATAAAAAAGTATACTTTAATAATAAATATATGGCATGCAGAGATAATTTAAATAAGGACAAATTTATCAAGTAAAAAGTTTAAAGTTACTGTGCTAATAAAAAAAAATTAATTGTAAGAACTAGCATTTGATTTGATCTAATATAAAAATTAGGTTCGAAAGCTGAATATAAAATCTCTAATGAATATTAAGACAGTTGGATTATTTTTTTTATAATATTTATTATAAGCCCAGACAAATTCAAGTAATACAGTTGGATCTGTTCGGCCCAATAAAAGATATAAAGGAAGTTTCACGTTACTTCGAATATATTTGTTTAGTCATTATTATATGTGACAATATCTTTGAAGTTAAAGATGTAAATTATGCATTGGATTATTGAATTGCTATGTGACAATATATTTAGAGTTGGAAATGTAATCCGTGCGTGTGATTATTTTTTTAAAATAAAACGAAATATATGCAAAACTCTTTATTTTTTAGCTTATGGTTCATAAATATCAAAAGGACGGTTGCGCATATATATATATAGATAGGTTATCATGCTTTGGAAAGTAAAGATAGTGTTTTACTTTCCGCTCATATCTTTATTTTTAAAGTTTAAATAGTCAATTCAAACTTCTCAAAATGATCTTCATATTAATATGTGTTTGGAGACCAAATTTTACATTTTTTTAGAATTTTTGAAAATAAGTGTTTTTTGAATTTTTATTATTATTTTATTTAATGAAAAACTGTGATTTTCAAAAATTCTAAATAAATAGTAAACTTTTTTCAAAAAATGTAAAATTTAGTCTCCAAGCACATATCAATAGGAAGATCATGTTGAGAAGTTCGGATTGACTATTCGAACTTTAAAAATAGAGATATGAGCGGGATGTAAAACACCCTCTTTATTTCTCAAAGCATCGTAGCATCACACTCTCTCTCTCTCTCTCTCTCTCTATATATATATATATATATGTGTTGGGCTTAGCTAAGCCATGGTGTAAAACGACTTGGTGCTCCACGCCTCATTATTTTCATTTTGAAAATCCAAATGACCGATCCGAACCGCTCAAGTTGTTCTCCATATTGATATGTGCTTGGAGACCAAATTTTACATTTTTTGGAATTTTTTTACTATTTATTAAGCCACTTTGAAAATCACTGATCCGGCGGTTCAGAAATTTTTACTGTTTTTTACTGTTCATAAGAATTTTCAGATTTTCAAAGTGGCTTAATAAATAGTAAAAAAATTCCAAAAAATGTAAAATTTGGTCTCCAAGCACATTTCAATATGGAGAACATGTTGGAAGGTTCGAATCGACTATTTGAACTTTGAAAATGAAGATATGGCGTGGAGTACCAAGTTGTTTTACTCCATGGAGTAGCCTAGTCGGACTCTATATATATATATATATATATATATATATATATATATATATATATAGTTGGGAGTTGCGAAGTAAGAGCTTTCTTTTACTTCACGCTCATATTTTTTACTTTTGAAAGTTCAAAAGTCGATCCGAACTGATCAACATGATCTACATATTGAAATGTGCTAAGAGGCCAATTTTTTTTTAATTTATTACTATTTGTTTAGAATTTTTAAATCACTGTTTTTTTATGGCCTGTAATCCATAAAAAAAAAAACGTTTTTCTACCCATCTAGAAAATAGTAAAAAAAAGTTCTAAAAAATGTAAAATTTGATCTCCAAGCACATTTCAATATGGAGATCATATTGAGTGGTTCGGACCTATTTAGACTTTAAAAATAGAGATATAAGCGTGAAGTAAAACCAGGGCGAAGATAGCATACAACAGGGGTAAACAAATTTTTTTTTAAATTTGGACTAGGTTCAAAAACGAATCTTGTCTATCTCTGAAAATTAAATCTGGCTACCCCTGGCCAACCCAGCCCAATTAAATATGCCTGCCCATAATTTTTAATTAGCGCTACTCGCTACCCTTCTAAGTTCAAACCCGCTAATTTAACCAACCTGCTAGTCCGCTACCCTTCTAATTTCTAAATAACAGAGAGACAGAGAGGCGATTGCGCAGGAGAAAAAGTAGCAAGGCGCATAGGAGAAAAAGAGATCGCAGAGGAGAAAAAAGGAGCGTGCGCGAAGGAGATAGCCTCTGCCCTGCCGACACCGTGAGCCCGTGACTGGTACGATACCGCCTCTTTTCTCTTAACCCTATTTTTTTTTAAATTAGATAATAATAGAGTTTAGCATGTATAATATGTACATTCATGAATGGCTTGATCTAACTGGAGTTTAGCAAAGCTCAAAGATAACCCTAATTTTTACATTCATGAATGGCCTTGAGCCCGTGACTAGTACTGGTACGCTCTTGAACTTTATACCAATTTCATGTATAATTTGTACATTCATGAATAGCTTGATCTAACTGGAGTTTAGCAAAGCTCAAAGATAACCTAATCAACAAATTCTTCTAGTTTGTTCTGTTTTTCAAATAGAAATGATGATAATGTTTGCAAAGGAAATAGATGAGAAGAAAAATAGAGAATGAAGCTTAGATATGAATTAACTTCAAATGAGCTGTTTACAGTGGATAAAAATGTCTATTTTACAAAAGAATGATAGATTTTGTTCTTTTTTTTTCATCTAGTCTAAATTATAGATGAGTTATAAATTACAGAACCATTTAAAAAACATCCAATTTATTGTAATGCTTATGTGGCTTTGTTGTTTAATTTAAATTTGACACTAATTTGTGATATGTAAAATAATATTTGTTATAAATTTTTGACTGAGTTGAAATTTTTTATATTCATTTCTATTATCTTGAATTCTTATTTATTTTGATTGATGTTGTAATTTTTGTTATGTTTAATTTTTTTTTGCAACATATATGTTCTCCTATTTAGTTGTATTATAAATATTTTTCACCACTAAGTAAAACAAAAATCTTACCTCATAATAACCCAACTATATATATATATATAGGATCAAATCATGAATATAATTGGACGACAACATTTTTATATCTGTTGACTGTTGTAGAATTTATAAGTAGAACAATATACATGTTTTTCACTTTTTTCTACAATGTTTTTTCAATATGAAGACAACAATACTCTTTTCTATAACAATGTTATATAAAAAATATTATATATACTAATGTAATGTGATTGTCAGATAATTTTTTTTTTCAATTCAGCATAAAAAAACTTAAAACGTTGTCCAAATTTCACACACAAAATTCACCACAAGACCCAATTTAATAAATTAAGAACACGTGTAATCTGAAAAAAAAATATAATAATAGAACAAGTTCTTATTTTTAAACTGACAAAATAATAATTTTCTTTATTATGTTATTGCAAATCTTATGAAAATAACAAAAAAATCGGAATTACCCTCAGGAAGATGAAATTCCACAGAAAATGAAAGCATCCAAACGCGAAGTCCTCACCCTGGAATAACTCGCCACGATGCATCTTCGGCTCCGTCGGATCTACAATCATATCAACGTGTCGTAATCTCCTCCGTCCGTTCATACGGTCCACGTTTACTCACTGCGCTACTTTTCCTTTCTCCTCTAGAAATATCTACATGTCCTACTAATGTTTTTTGTGTAGTGATTACCCGTCGGAGAATCATGGATTGCTGCCATTATACTGGAATTGTCTCTTCCCGCTACTCCGTTCCTGCTCCGCTTCGTTCCCAGGTAAAGTCGATTCGAGTTCTAATATCTTTTCAAGGTGGAGTTAATTTCCACAGTAGATACTAGCTCGGCGAACTATTTTCTTCCTTTTCTTTTAAGAAAGTTTAGTGACCTCATTGAAGCATTGGACATGAAAATTACTTGTTTCAAGCCTGATAAATCCTCACGAACATAGTGTTTTTTCCCACATTGCACCTGATGTTTTACTGTATGCAACTTTTATCTTATTTTGCAACTGGCGCTCAGCATGATTGCAATACCACCTATTGGATTTAGTCCCACGGGGAAGATTTTTCGTGGGAGCCCAATAAAAAAAATAATATCAAACCATGAAATTTTATGTGTTTGGTTCCAAGTCACTAAGTTAGTATGAACTGGTTGTAAATCAAATAGCGGTTCAGTTAATATAAAAATTAATTTAGCTATTAAGTGATTGACTGCTTGCAATGCACAAAGCATTGTCTTTCAAGTATTAAAACTTTGGATGTCTTAGCAAGTACAGTAAATTGTTAGTTACTATTTCTAAAGGCAGTTAAAAACCATCATAGTTGGTACTTTTCTGGGCTTCAATACATTCTGGTCAGGGTTAAGATAGCTAAGGTAGTGGAATATTGACATCTGACTATTTACTAGCAAGTTATGTATATAGACTATTCTTTGAGTTAAATAAGGGCAGGCTATCAATTTCTGATCCATTGATTTTGTGGATGCAATTTGATTGCAAAAGAAGCAATGACTGAAAGGCAATGAGGTTTATCTTAAGAATTTAGACTTGCAAGGGATTTTTTCTGGTGACAACCTAATTTCACTGCTTTTTGGTCAGGGGATTTCATCCACTAGTTGTTCTGTAAGATCATTTCAGAAGGCATTTGTTATTGGTCACAATCAAATATCCAATTTTCCTCATAGAAGAAGCCAGAGATCATATTTTAAATCAAATAGGGGAAAAGTATTTGCGTCTGCTACACGTGACTCGTGGGACATCGGTAGATTTTTGAGAACACTATTTTTCTTCAATGGGCCTCCAAATCCCCTCAAGGTAAGTTCTGCTTGGCATTTTTATTATTATCCCTTAGAAAGTTATTTATATAATCCTCCGTAATATTTGCAAATGCAGTCAACCTAATTCCTTAATGACCTTTTGAATGTCTGAACTGAAGTGCACTCTTTTGGAGTACCCATTAATTTAAAAGAGAATATTTTCTTAATTTGTATGATCAGACAGTTGTAATTGGTATTTTTGAGGCCAATAGAAGGCATCTTGAAACTTCTGCCAATATTTCTTTTTCGATGGAGTAATATGCTTAATACCATACATTTTATCAAACATTCATTTTTACCCATTTGGAGTGTTCGTGTTGCTTTGCGATTCTTCGTTGTGGTTGTTATCACCTCCCTTATTTCTTCTGTTGATTTTGTGATCTTCTTAATTATGTTTTAGCATCTCAGAATTTTAATTAATCCAATCTGTATATAATAATTATTCAGTGTAGTGTAATTAAATTCAACTTACCAGAGAAATTTGCATCATTTCACACTAAAAGAGATGTTTTATTTATATAGTTTGTAGAGTCTCTTATTGATAAGGCGACAAACCCGGAACCTAGTGATATTCCCAAGAAAATGAAAGCTTCTGGAATAGTATTGGTCACTGGAGCAACTGGTGGGGTCGGTCGAAGAGTAGTTGACATCTTGCGCAATAAAGGGGTCCCTGTTCGAGTTCTGGTACTGTTGTTTGATCATAAAGCACCGTTTTGTTTTCTTTTAGCGAACTTTTGGGTTGTGTAATCTTAGACTATGATTTCTTATTTGGATTATCAATTTGTGATTTATAGACTTATGTTTTTGATTTAGGTTAGAAATGAAGAGAAGGCGAGAAGCATGTTTGGACCTGACATCGATTTGGTTAGCCATAATCTGCAGATGTTGTTGGCATTTGTTCTTATAGTATTAAAGTTAATTGTTTTGGTAACTTGCAAAATGAACCTACATTATCAGAAAATTGTTGGAAGGCCACCCTTTTACGCAACTTCCAGGAGTGAACCTAATTTGTTCAGGAATTGAGAAGTACCCCCTGATGTTAGTTGGATCTGTAATGTGGTATCCAATTTTAATGGAGTGGGTTTAGGTTAACAATGAAAAATGATATGGATAGATCTTGTATGGTACAAATTAAGATCTTTCAATCTAGTTTCCTTGACGCATTATTTTCAAGATGAATGGTAACAGGTTCTTTAAGGTCTGCTTTGCCACTTCTTCCACTGAATAATTGTATTGAAAAATAAAACAGGCAGTTGCTTTGAAAATTTTAAAAGAGAATGGTTTTAAAGTATTTGTTAGTTTTCCGAAAGGTATAATTGATCACATTTGCAGAGCATAGGAGACATCACAAAAGCAGAGACCCTTAACCCAGAATATTTTAAGGGGGTGAAAAAAGTCATAAATGCAGTTTCTGTTATAGTGGGCCCAAAAGAAGGTGATACTCCTGATCGCCAAAAGTATAGCCAAGTAATATACTTTAAATCTTATCTTGATTTTTTTAATATGTGTTAAGCTAAAAGACGCGACTAACTTGCCCTTGTTATTGGCTAATTTTACAGGGAATCAAGTTCTTTGAACCTGAGGTAAATCTGAACTCCTTTCTTCCAAACATTAAAATCTTTTAGCATTGCTGGTATATTTCTTAGTAAAGAATTCAAAACAAAAAAATCTCTCCACTTCCTAAATTTATAATATAACTATGAATTATTTTTCCTCTGTTCATTGATTTATACACAGATTAAAGGAGACCCACCAGAAAAAGTAGAGTACCAGGGGATGCAGAATTTGATTAATGCCTTAAAGAACAGTCTGGGCCTTAAGGATGGGAAACTATTATTTGGATTCAAGGGTATAATTGAAATGTTCTTTTAAAAATTTGGCAGTATTCTTATATTCTCTTTCTAATAATAACATTTTTCAAAATTTTTTTTCCTAAATAGGCAACTTATCTGGCAAATTTATATGGGGAGCACTAGATGATGTGGTAATGGGAGGTGTTAGTGAAAGCTCATTTCAAATTGACCCGACTGGGTCTGAGACTGGTGGGCCCACCGGCTTGTTTAAAGGTTTGGTCCTTTATTGCCTTAAATAATAAGCTCAACTTGGCTGCACGTGCCTTTTATAAGAACTTACATAGGAAATTTTGTTCTGTCAGGTGTTGTTTCCACTTCAAACAATGGTGGCTTCACAAGTATCAGAACAAAGGTAATCATGTAATAATTAAAACAATTGTTAATAATATCTTATAAAGGCAAATTATAGACAGTTTAGTCATACATGTGCGTGCCATTCTTCGCACTAACTGTAATGATTTTGTGGTATTTAGTTGAAGGGGGTAACAATGTTTTGAAACGTGAAACAAGCATGTCTTGCCAGATTCTAGTATGTATCAACCCTAGTGGTACCGCAGCGGCAATACCACATACCTGTGGTTGAAGCCACAAACAATAATTATTTTAGACATTTTGGCCTTGAGATTCTCAGATTTGTGTTTATTAGGTTTTGTTTATGCTCCTCGTTTCACTTGTTATGAGAGACTTATGCATGAGGTAGCCACTGCATTATCACAAAATTGGAAATTGTCTTGGTTCCACTGATTGCAGATGCTGTTAACTTTTTTTTTCTGAATTAGAAATGTCGCCCATTTGTTAGCATATCTTTCCTGAAGCACACTTAAAGTAATAATATGGCTATTATTTCATGTGATGCAGAATTTATCAATTCCAGAGGACCTTTCTGCATATGATGGGATCGAACTAAGAGTCAAGGGGGATGGACGGCGTTACAAGCTTATTTTACGTACTAGCTCTGAGTGGGACACAGTTGGCTACACTGCTAGCTTTGACACTGTCAAAGACCAGTGGCAGACGGTACGTTACAAATTGAAAAATATTTGCAAATAGCACCATGCTTTTTGCCACAAAAATGCATTGCCAAGCTGCTGACACCTTTCCCTTTGAAACACAATACACTCTTTTTGGCTTTGCTTGTATTTTGGTGATTTCCTGTTATCAGCCTGTTTTGCAAATACATGTCTGGCTAATGCTTGATTGTATTTTTTATTTTTTGACTTTCTTTTTGTTGCCTGTATCTTTTGGTCAGGTAAAAATACCTTTTTCTTCGCTAAGGGCAATTTTTCGTGCTCGGACTAAACTGGATGCGCCTGAATTTGATCCAAGCCAGATCACCGCATTGCAGGTAGACTGACTCACCATTTTTCCTGTACACTTTTTGGATGTATAGACCCATTCAACTTTGTAAGTTAAAGGGACAATTTCATTGTATACACCTGTGGATGTCTAATTCTAAGCCTGTTGGGAAGGAAAAGGGGTAGCTCGGCACATTTTTAAGAAATTAGGAGAAGAGGTAGACATGTGCTTGCTTTTTGTGTCCTTTACACGAGTGCATGATATTCTGATATATGAGATATTCTAAGGGGATATGTGAGATATTCTCAAGTTGCATGGTTGTATGATATTCTAATATTTAATAGTGACTTATGTGGTTAATAAAACAACCAAGTTTATAATGTGCAACTGAAGTCCCTTCTGTATATTGATAAAGTTGGCACATGTTCTTATGGTTTGTGAGAATTCTTGACATCAAATTACATACTCATTGCGATTATACATCTTTTTCTTCTTAGATTATGTTTAGCAAGTTCGAATATGATGGGAAGCTGAATCCGACTTTTGTAGAGGGCCCATTTGAGCTTCCTTTCTCTTCTATAAGAGCGTATATTGATGAACCAATCACACCGAGGTTATTTTTTACTGTGTCCTTGTTAAAAAATGAAGGGTTTCAGTTTCAGTACTGGTACTGTTACATACCAGTGCTAATTCCCTCAGTAATGATTAATCTCAAAATTAAGCCTCAAATTACAAAAATATTTTCTTGGAACCTCAACAGCAGAATTAGTCCTCAGTTTAACCCTATTTACTCTCATAATCTCATTTTAATTCTTGCACTCTGATAAGCTTCATTTTTCCAATTTCGAGTAGCTCAAATCTAATGGTTTTATGCCTATAGGTTTGTGCATGTTAGTTCTGCTGGAGTGACAAGACCTGACAGGCTGGGACTTGATTTAAGCAAACAACCTCCTGCCGTTCGACTGAACAAAGAGCTAGGGTTTATACTAACATACAAATTGAAGGTCAGTGTGTTACTTTTAATTATCTATGTATTTTAAAGATGTCAATGAGCTATGTTATGGGCAATTTCATGAGTAACCCCTTCAAAATATCATGTACCCTTTTAAACTGTAATAATATCGTTCATGGACCTTATTTTTCCCAATTTTTTTGCAAATGTCCAATTTACCCTTGCTTTCTCGTCATTTCCCTCTATATTGGTCATTTCCATCCTTATGTGGTGTTTTTGAGAGATATACAGGATATTTTGGGGTTTGTTAGGGGCATTGTACAGGATCTACACCTCTATATTTGCTTTCTCATCATTCCCTTATAGATATATCATTCCCATCCTTAATCTATATAGTTTTGTAGTCCTTACACCACCAGTTGGTTCATTTCTGGGTCAAAAAAAAAAAAAGAGTTCAATTGGGTAAGGACTCAACGCTAGGACATTTTAAATTAATTATAAATTAACTTGAGCGGTAGTAATTATTTCTTCAGCATTATGACATGATCCTTTTTATTATGCCTACTGATAGTATTGAGTTGTAACTTACAGTTCTGTTATTTCCATTCTTTGACCATCTATTTATGATTTTAATTTACAAATTTGTGGGTATAGGGAGAAGATGTGATAAGAGAAAGCGGCATTCCTTACACAATTGTTCGACCTTGTGCATTGACTGAGGAACCAGCTGGAGCTGATCTTATATTTGACCAAGGAGACAACATAACGGTATCTTTAGTTGTAGTCTATGGTTTCTTTAAAGAAAAAAAGTTAAAAGTGCCTTCCTACAAAACCCCCAAATATTGGCTATGCTTTAAATGTGTAATATATCCTAAATAACCTTACAAAAATATTCAAATGTTAGTATATCAATTGTACCCTTCATCTGTCTGGAGTTCCCAATCTTTCATAAAATTCCCATACTGCCCCTCCTTTCTCCCTTGTCTCTTTAAAGAACAAAACTGATGGAGGAGGAATGATTTTGAGCATTTTCTGAAGTATAAGGATATGATAGAGGATTCTACAGGATGGTTATTATATATTTGTGAGGTCCCACCCGTATAACCTTGAGATTTTATTATCTATAATTGCAGGGCAAGATTGCAAGAGAGGAGATTGCACGGATATGCATAGCAGCACTAGATAGCCCATATGCTTGTGACAAGACTTTCGAGGTAAAGCAAATACTGTTACAAAGGAACTTTATAAGATTTGAGTATGGTGTTTCAGATATGTATATCCTGAAAGGCTGAACCTAACTGGAACTTTGTATTGGCACTAGCTAGCTTAATACTGGCAGAAACAACAAATTACTTAAAAAATAAATGGTATGTTGTTGGAGGGTCATTTTTTAATAGATTTTCAGTCATGCTCTCTAATTCTTTTGGTGATTACATGTAGGTTAAAAGTACAGTGCCATTCAGTGAGCCTTTTGTAGTGGACCCCACAAATCCACCGCCAGAGAAGGATTATGAGATCTATTTTAAGAACTTGAAAGAAGGAATTACTGGCAAGGAAGCTTTGCAGGAAGGGATCCCAGCCCCCGTCTGACAACAATTTCATTGTCTTTCAAGTTTTCTGTGAAAGATATTATGATGTTTAATGATTAAATTTTGACATGATATAGTTAGCTTGTTTCCTGAGTGGGTTTTCAGGAAGGGCAAGTGAGAAGGTAGTTATAATGTAAATAAAGGAACGAAGCAGTTACAAAATAATGCAGCTATTTGGTTCAAAAAATGTGCTTTTAAAAAATAAACACCTTTATGTTGATACTATTTATAGAGTAGAACTAGGGTGTTCTTAAGCTCACCAACCTCTTTGTGAGCTTAATTTAAAAATCTATTGAATTAGTTTCAAGCGATGCATCCAAACCATTGAAATCGATCTACTTCACGAGTGATGCGTTTACATGTCAAATTTATGAATTCTCGAACTAATTTAGTATAAAGTTAAGCGGTAAAAAAAAATGCTTTATAAGTTAATTTTAATGTGTTCATTTTTTTATCATTTTTTGACTGCTTGACTTTATATTAAATTAGTTTGAAAATTTATAAATTTGATATGTAAACTCATCACTCGTAAAGTAGATCGGTTTCAACAATTTGAATGCTCGCTTGAAGCCAATTCGATGGGTTTTTGAGTTAAGCTCACAAAGGAGCTTGGTGAGCTTAAGAACACCCTAGTTCTACTCCTATTTATATACAGATCTCTTGCAGAAGATAAGAAGAAAAAAAAAATCCCTTTTTACTATATCATGGTAACACGCTACACTTTTCATTTCTTACTCTACTATCTTGGCAATATTGGTACGCTCTTCTTGCATAATATAACAATACCTCGTTTTGCTATCATGACACACCTTCAGTGCCCTTCCAAGTACTAAATATGTCTCACCGAAAAAAAGGTAAAACACAAATGAAAAGATAAGATTCCAGAGGTTATTCACGCACAATACCGCCGTGATCTCAAGAACCAACAACAAAATACCTACAAAACCGAAGAGAGTCAAATGCAAAACACAAAATCATAAACATTCAAGAGGAGGGATCCAATTACACCTTTTTTGGTGGCACACTTTGACACCTATCATTTTTAAATTCCAAATAGTCGATTTAAACCGTTCAACATGATGGATATATTAAAATGTGCTTGGAGATCAAATTTTACATTTTTTTGAATTTTTTTGCTATTTATTAAGATGGTTACAAAAATCGTTGTTTTCAGACCATTGAAAAACAGCGATTTTGTAACCATCTTAATAAATAGTAAAAAAATTCAAAAAAATGTAAAATTTGATCTCCAAGCACATTTTAATATGGTGATCATGTTGAACGGTTCGGATCGGCTGTTTGGATTTTGAAATCGCAAAATTGACCTATATAAAAAACGGTGTCATGATGTGTCACCAAAAAAGGTGTAATTGGATCCCTCCTCAACATTCAAACAGGATGCAGAATTCAAAATTAAACATATTCTGTGTTTGTGTTCATAATCCAAGAAATATTGAACTCTGATTAGTGTACCTTTCTATTTTTTTTGTATCGGTGACAATCCACGGCCATTCTTAGCTCTTCAAGCATGCTATCATTGGTCAATATTACCCCTGATGAGCTCAAAAACACTGACCGAGGAACCGGTGGCGACCACAAGCCGCTTTTCTCGTAATCAAAATCGAATTCGCTCCTGTCTGCGAACTTCATAAGAAGACTTTCAGACATCTCTTTAGAAAGAATTTGAATAGATGGTTCTTCATAAATGAATTGGGTGTTTGAGAGAGGTGTCATTTTATTGAAGTACAACTTGGGAATAGTATAAGTGAGAAATGCTACAATGGTGAAATGGCAACGAACCTCCCTGCTGATGAGTATTTAGGTAAGATGGTGGGTGAAGTGGATATATCTGGGCAATTTACTGATCTTTATGTGGCGCTGCTTTTTATGGCTAAGTGTGCATGTGGAGTTTGATGGATATACCAAAAATTTGGGATATCTTTAGACGCGGATTCAGAATTTCTGTTAGAAAGGGGTATGAATTGAGTAAAAATAACTTATTGGATTCAAACTCATTAACTAATCGGGTACTAGATAAAAAAAAACAATCAACATAATAAGAAACAATAAAAATATTATAGTCTTACATAATAAAAAACAACAAAATAATATCATTTTACATATTAAAAAACAACAAAGTTGGTCCGGATCCGTAAATTTCTATAAAATTTCTATAAAAACAACAAAGTTTCTTATTAACAGTGCTTTTGGACTGATTTGGTGGACTTTCCAGTTCCAGAGAGGGGCAAAACAATTTCCAGGGAGGGACAAAGTGGTACCGGGCTCCTATTTTTCCACTGAATTTCAAAATCCAGGGAGGGGCAGCTGCCTCTCTCTGGATGTGTGTGGGTCTGCCCCTGTAAGTAAACCAATTGTGTTGAATAAATCTAAAACACCAAGCTACTTAACATGAAAAATATGATTATTGAGTTTGACAGTTAATGTGCAAGTTTGATTTTCACAAAAGGCATTTTAAAAAAGTAAATAAATATAAACCCTTATTTCAAAAAAAAAACTGACTCGAGATTTTCTTGTAAAAGATTTTTTTTAGAATATTTTCATGTAAAAGTGTTATGTTATCTTTTCTTTAAGAGTTCTCAATTCTCATACTGCAATTATCACATTATGACTGTCATTTTGGTTGACAGTAATTGATAAAATTAATTAATTTTTAACATGATTTCATAATTCTTTTTTTTTTGTCAGATACAAATATATTATTAAATTCTAATTATTAAAATTCATGGTTACATCAACACAATTTATCACACAGGTCAAGGGTGCAGAAGAACAAGGATGAGATCCAGGGGGAATAACATATAGAAAGTGACAGACTGACAGTAATGTCGGCATTTGGTTTGGAAGGAGACGTGAGAGGGACGACTAAATTCAAGAGAACAATTTGTACAAGCAATTTCTCAAATGGCATCTTCCTACGGCTTTGATTAGTTACTGGCAGTGTTATAAAAAACGTCTGTTTAGGCCGATTAATCAGCAGGTTAGTTGTTAGCGGTAATCAAACCGTTACAGATTTTCTCAATTAATCAGCTGATTATTTCCGATTAATCGTTTGGCGGTATCATGTCCGTCCGACGACCGTATATCGTGATTTACAACACTGCTTACTGGTGAAAGAAAAAAGAAAAATTAAATCCTCTGGTTGTCTTTGCACTATAAAACTCTGCTTAGGCTCTGTTGGGTGGGCAGCTTTTGTCCAAGAATCTTGGTGGTCTCATCCTGCATTATTCCTCTCTGCCACATTTTTCTTTTTTCAGAATGAAGATTTAACTCTGAATGTAATTAATACCAGAAATGAATGTTAATCAACCTATTTTTGTGTCCTTCCAAGATAGTATTCTCCGGAGGTCACAGTTGACATCCTTTTCGCTCATGACAAATAGCTCTCGCTCTCACAACTTGTAAATAAATACAGCCCTTTCTTTAAGAATAATTTAAGATAATCAACTGCACAATAGTTTAAAGCTCTTTTTACACGAGATAGGATTAGGTCCGATGGGCATCGGACCTATATTTAGATTCAATTAGCTCTATCACCGTACGATTAGCATCAAGATCTATGTACACGGAAATTGATACATATATATATGCACGGGTTTTGATGTGGAGTACACGAATTTTGATGCAGATCGAATGGTCATCACACCCATCTAACCAAAGTAGGTCCGATGGGCATCGGACCTACTCTGAATTGTTTTTACACTTGTAAAAATTGTAATATTCAATTCTTCTTTGATTAGTAATCAAGAGCTTCACAAAATCCAATAATATGGAGAGTTTCATCAAATTATTTGTTTTCAGCAAACAATATTCAAATGTCCTAAATTTTATTTACGCATAAAAAAGAGGAACATATATCTAATCTAGCAATTTATTATATTATTTGAATTTTGAAACTTTTATCACTATAAATTGTTGAAATAGATATTCCTATTTCTCTCCTATCACGAGGCAGACGACAAGCAACTGGCACGGAATTTATTTGTGAACTTTGTCCACACATTTTAGGGTAATTATTTTAACAGAGAAGTTTTGACTTCATGCAACACACAAACCATATGCATGGTTATTTTGGTTCTATAGTATGTGCACTGCATGAAGTCCAATTGCTGTGTTAAAATCCTTGCCCCGCATTTTATTACAATTTTCTCATGTTATATTTTTGCATGAGTGATGCTGTGGTAGCATGCATAGTACATATGGCTGTTACTTTGAGCAAATATATAATAAAGTTTAATAATCGATCTAAATTGTTCAACTTAATGAAAATGTATTTGTAGATCACATTATACATTTTTTAGAATTTTTTATTATTTTTTAGAAAGGTAGAAAATCACTTGATCTAAAGATTTTAGACCATTCAAAAGTGATGATTTTTTACCTATAACAAAAATAGTAAAAAAATGTAAAATTTAGTGTGTAAGTTCATTTTCATATGAAGATCGTGTTAAACTGTTCAGATTGACTATTTGCACTTTGTAATAGAGATATTGATCCATAGTACGGACCAATATGTATCTCACATAATATTGATCGACATACCAAAATTGAAGATTTTATTTACAAATAAAAATAGAGAATGATGTCGATAAGTATTTATTATTATACAAATATAAGATATTATATATATTAAAAATATAAGATATTAATTGTAAGGCATTAAAGTTAATTAGCTCGATAAAATGCTTGGTAAGCTTAAGAACATCATAATTTATTTCCAAATTATTCAAGATTGTTTTGTCATCAATCTCTCAACACATGTTACATCAATATTCCACATGTAACGCATTTAAGCTCATCGTTTTCTATAAATTATGTGAAATTGGGCCACTTCTTTAATTTAAAGCAAGCTATTTATATGCATTAATCTGTCAGCTAATTAATTTCCCAACACAAGTTACATCAATATTCCACAGGCACCGCATTTAAGCTCACTGTTTTCTTTGAATTATATGAAGTTGATCTGAAAAATGCTTTTAAATTTTTTGAAGCCCCGTGTTGTCCAGCAACAAAGGATTAAGAGTGAATGATTAAGAGCTTAAGAAGCGCTAAGGAACTGATGTTAGGTTGTCTTAATCCGTGGATGAAAACTAAGGAAGCTAAAGGAAGGGGTAGAGGTGCCTTAAGGTCCGGGCAGAGGATTAAGATCCGGACAAAAGGACGCTAAATGAGGTGTTCTTAATCCGCGCTAAAGAACTGGTGTTCGGCAGGATTAAGCGACTAAGGAAGCTAAATGAAGCGGATTAAGCCTTAAGAGGCATAATCCCTTGTTGCCGAATAACTCCCAAAGTATTATCCATCTAATTGAGTTACTAAAGTTGAATAAAATTAACTATATGACAAATCAGGTCATAGTAATTCTACGTAATTTAAAATTTAATGAGTAAATTTGGCCCATTTAATATCAAAATATTCATTAGTAGTGAATTAACCATAGGCGGAGCCAGACGTTCAAGCTACGGGAGGGCATACACATATTGGAGGCCACTCATATAAAATTTTCATGTTAAATACAGAGATCAAGTTTACAATATCCATAGTGTTTTATTCTTAAACTATATAAAAAAATATATGTATAAACACAAAATCTTTAAAAAATAAATCTTTTCATCTAGATCTGCCCCTGAGATCAACCAAACAGATAAGTGAATATCCAGTAATATAAAAACCTGTTCAGTCACCTATGGTAAAATTAGCCATAGTTATATTCGTTCTTTGATTACGCTTTTATGAACTAATGATTACGTTGTATAAATTGGAGACAAAAGTATTGTATAAGGTAAAAATTAGAGGGAATACGTAGAAACAAATTGTGAAATATTGTACGGTCGATCTGTTAAGCTAACTAAGTTCTTTGTGAGTCCAACTTTTAAATTAATGAGATCTACTTCACAAGTGATATATTTACGTGTTAAATTTATAAAATTTTAAATTAATTTTAATACAAAGTCGAGTGGTAAAAAATAATGCATTAAACTTAACTTATATTTTTTTTTTACCATTTGACTTACCAAATTAAGTAAAAAAATTATAAATTTGACACGTAAACGCATCACTCGTGAAGCATATTGGTTTCAAATTTTCAATAAATTGAATTCATTGTTGAAATCATTATGAAAGATTTAAACTCACCAAAGAGCTTGATGAGCTTAAGAACATAATTCACATCCTTCCCAGTACCGTAAAAGGGAATCTTTTAAAATTGGTGGATCCGGACCATTCTTTTTAACTTCGCACGAATATCAAAATCCAATAATACTGTGCTAGCTCGGATCTCAAAGCCGCTAAAAGTAAATCTCAAACCATAAAGTGAAGGAAATCTTTTACACAATATATTGTAGAGGATACTTCTTCTTAAGAACACTACTACTATTTGAGATACATTAGGTCACTCCGTCACTGTTTAGAGAGAATTTTTTTTATAAACCATAATTAAAAAAAAATTTTTTACGAAACCAACACGATTATCTTTTTTTTTTACAAAAATCATAAGAACCGAAATACCATTTCGGTCCGGTTCCCTTTTTAGATTTTCTGAGACAGCTCATATGAAAACTTGTAAAAAAGTACCACAAAAAATTCAAAAAAGGAACCGGAATGACATTTTGATTCTTATAATTTTTGTAAAAAAAAAGTAATCACGTTGGTTTCGTAAAAAAACAAACTTTTAATTATGATTTATAAAAAAAATTCGTCTAAGATACAAATCAGATTCTTTTATATATACTGCTGCAATAATTGAGAGCTCACTGTCGCTGTCGCTGACTTTTAAGGCCCTTTCGCTATGTCGAAAGCTGTCTGACTTTGGTCCTTCCCTTTAACATAAACTTTAAATTGAAGCAATTTAGCTAATTGGATACGCACAAAACAAGTATTACTAACAGAACATGTGTTTTTCCCAATGGGCTGGCTAGTCTGACGGGCTTCTTGCTAGATCCGCAAAGCTACCAGACCACTTTTATCTTTGCGGTACCGTGTTTCAGCCCCAAAAAAGTTGCGTTGTCGGCCTTCCACGCACTTCACTTGTGTGACCGCTTGTGAAATGTGGATCACTGTACAAGTCAGATGCGTCTCTCTCGCTTGACCCAAATATTTATACAAAGCATAATTTTAAAACTCTTCCCACTGATTGCTCTCTGGTAGCTTGCGTTGTCTGCTTGCTCATCATAATTTTATCCTAACAGTTCTTGATTCTCTATGGCAAGGGTCTTTGTGGGTTCTTATGGGCCATCCACATATTATAGTTACCAAATTTTGACAGAGGCTCTATGACTGATGCAATCAGGGGCGGATTCAGGATTTTTGTCAGGGTATGGCACTAATCAGATTCAAATAGTTAATCGGGTTCAAATCTATTAACTTATCGGGTACACAATTACAACTCAATCCCTATAACTATGTTTATTATAAAATCTGTTATAATCATAAAATTGATCTTTATTGATTGACACAGTATTGAAATATTTTTAGTAAACTAATTAAAAATTTGTTTGGCACAATTCAAAGTAGGGTTGTTCTTAGCCAATTAGCAAATTGAAGTCAAAGTTGAGATACAAATTTAACCAAAATATAAGTGTTAAATAATAAAGGGCACAAAAAAGTTCAGCCAACTCATTTCTTAGAATTGTAATAATAGGTCACACTGTCAGATCTTTCTTGTTATCTTATTCTCTTTCATTCTATTTATGAAATAGAGTATCGCATATCTGAAAAAAAAATACGCAGAATCGACCAAAACTCAGAAGGAACCGGTTTAAGAATCAGACTAACTCGAATCAGGAGTAGGGGTAGACACTACATTAGACCAGGGATAGACACATTGAACAATTAGTACCGAATCAAAATAAAAAGTTCAAATCCATATTTACCCCAATTTGTATATGATAATACTGTATATATTTTAAAAACTACTTATATTAATTTACAAGATTATTTTTTCTGAAAATTTTGATACTTTTTGTTAATAATTTTTTGTTTCTAAAGTTTCTTTTGATGTCTATATTTCTAAACTCATTTAGTCATTTTTTTTTTGTATCCATCATAATTTGAAACTCACATTCTCACAACATTTTTTAAGAGAATGTCTCACGATTGTCTGAACTTATTAAAAGACATAGAACATATCATCTTAAAAATGATTTTTCAATAATTATGAAAAAAAAAATGTTGCCAAATCTCATGTAATATGGCAGAAGACATCATATTTGTTGCTCAAGTGACATTTTCTTCAAAGATGTTTTTCAAAATAGTACTTGTTGACTTTATGTATTAAGATGTTCTATACAAAAAGATTTACCACTATGAATCACATAGTTATAATAAAAACTTAAAAAGAGTAAATTTCGCTGGAGGTCACTAAACTTTGTCATTTGTCACGAATTGGTCACTCAAGTTTGATTTGTCTCAATCAAGTCAATGAACTTTTCATTTGTACCAATCAAGTCACTATATAACTTTTCCGTTCAAAATACTAACGGAATATGCTCATTCTGTCCAAAATGATAACGGAATATGCTCATTTCATCTAAAACACTAACAAAATGAACATATTTTATCCAAATACTAACAGAATGAGCATATTCCGTCCAAAATACTAATGGAATGAGAATATTTTGTATGTGTTTTGAACGAAAAAATTATAAAGTGACTTAATTGGAACAAATCAAACATGAGTGACTAATTCGTAACAAAAGATAAAATTTAGTGAAATTTACTCTAATAAAAAAGTCAAGGTTTGAATAAGCATACGAATTCACACTCCAATATTTATACTATTATAGAATATAAAAGTTACACAATTTTCATCATTAAAAAAATGCCGTTTTAAATCAATTTTACACTTTTATACAGCATGTCGGAAGAATATATTCTGCGATTTTAATCATTTCTCAGCTGGGAATTTCGAATTTGTTGTTTGGTACGCGGTTTTTACGAGCTTTAAAGCTGATGAACGGGGAACGCTCCCAGGCTCCCAGCTGCCCTTATTAAATGTTGGGGCAATTTGATCAATTTTTATTTCCCTCCGTGACCTGAACACTGAAGCCGCGCCTATATGTGAGTCTCATCGCATCCCTTGCGAAAAACAAAATATCTATCTAAATTAAAAAAGTTTAAATTCCAAAATAATAAATTGTGCCTTTCCCTCTGAAGAGGTAAAGACAACGCGTGCTCTTTTCTTTTCTATTTCAAAATCCTTGCCACCTCCAAAAATTATAATTCAGAAAGTATTTAAATTTTTAGCCATGGCGGGCTATAGAGCTGAAGACGACTACGATTATCTATTCAAGGTGGTGTTGATCGGCGATTCTGGCGTAGGTAAGTCGAATTTGCTCTCTCGGTTCACTAGGAACGAGTTCAACTTGGAATCAAAGTCGACTATTGGTGTGGAGTTCGCCACACGAAGTCTCACGGTGGAAGGAAAGGTGCTCAAGGCTCAGATTTGGGATACAGCTGGACAAGAAAGGTATTAACCGAAGATTATTCTACATAACCCTACCTGAAAACTGAAGTGTCGTTTGTTTTGTTAGTTGGAACTGTGGTTGGTTGTTTACAGGTGTTTAATGCATAATTGATTTACTGTTTTCCTGAATTAGTGAGTAGTAGTTATCCTTTTAGTTGTATGATGAGTTAAGCCTCAGCTCAAACTGGTCAAGAGGAGTTAATTAAGTTTTTAAATTCTAAAATAAACAAGCTTTGTCAAAATGGAAACCTGGTACAAGAAAAATTATATACATATGCCTTTTGAGTATAGTTTGAAGACTATAAAAATGAGAATTAGAATAAGGAATGATACAGAAAATGTGGTGATTTTCATTTGTTAAGTTGTTATTCACATTAGTCTGCATTCTGTATTATGTTGTCAAATCATGACTAAACAGGTGGGACATGCAATCTGCTCCACTTGTGCAAATGGGCTTATGGCTAATTAATTGTGATAATAAGGATTTGACAGCAACAATTACCGATGTTTGCTTATTCTACGAGCTTACTCTTTTATAATCTCTGCAATATATTTTCTTAAAATTAAATCTGCAATATATTCTAGTACTGAATAATCCTTCCTGTGCATCCAATTTGTTCTGTAAAGCAAGTAAACATTATATATTTCTGTACCAATCAAGGTGCGCCTGATTGATATAACATGTACCTTTTTAGTAGATCGTGTTACATGAATGTATAATTCCAATTTATTTCACTTCTTATTTCTTAACAATGAAGAATGAACTAATATAATATGTGTTAAATCAAGCTTAATATGGTGGTTATACCGTCTGACTTGTTTGGGACTAAAGGCTTGGTTGTTGTTGTTGTTGTTTACCGTCTGAAATTGTTATATTAAAAATAGGTTTGTTTTCCAGAATTTTGAGTTTTGCAGTTTGCTTTATTGTGCTATTTTGGGTCAATGATGTGTACTTGTGGGCATCTCATTTCATTTTTAGTAAGGGGCAAACAAAGTGTCCGGGGCTGGGGACCAGCATCCAATAGCTGCCCCCCCCCCAACACACACACACAAATTTTGGCTCCCCCTTCGGATTCCCATCTTCTAAGGTACCTGATGATCCCACGGGCAGCATCCGGACCTCCTCATTACAATTGTACGGTAAGGATAAAAAGCTTTCTGACTTCAAAATCAGCGAGATATTAGTCCAGCAAAAAGCTGATCTGCCTGTGATATCCTCAGGTACCTGATTGGATGATCACTCCTCTTCCTCCCCTCTATGCATTCAGAAATTGGCACCTTTATTTGATTTTTGCTTATGGCTACCCAGTGCAGTTCTAATTTGTTTTTTTTTCTCCTCTCAACATCTCTGCAGATACCGTGCAATCACAAGCGCATACTACCGCGGTGCTGTTGGTGCACTACTCGTCTATGATGTAACACGCCATTCGACCTTTGAAAATGCCGAGCGGTGGCTGCGGGAACTGCGGGAGCACACTGACCCTAACATAGTTGTCATGTTGGTTGGCAACAAGTCTGACTTGCGCCACTTGGTTGCGGTCCCTACCGAGGATGCCAGATCCTTTGCAGAGCGGGAGGGCCTCTATTTCATGGAGACATCAGCCTTGGAGTCGACCAATGTGGAAAATGCTTTTGCGGAGGTGTTGACGAGTATATACAAGATTGTCAGCAAGAGGGCAGTTGAGATGGGGGATGATGCAGCCACATCTGTGCCAGGTCATGGGGAGAGAATCAATGTCAAGGAGGATGCCTCGGTTCTTAGGAGAGTTGGGTGCTGCTCTAGTTAGCTGCGAGGTGAATTTTCTAGTGTGCCATCTGAAAGTTGAAAATCTGGGATTTTGCCCTGTAAGAGGGTTGTAGATAAACCTTGGATCATCAAATGCCTTTGTCTTCGATTGGGTCTCAAATTTCTCTTTTTATTTTTATTGCTATTGTTGTTATTATGTTATTATTGTTTTACTTGGATTGCGCATATATTTAGGTGGTCAGTATTGGGTTGAAGACAGAATGCATTTACCAGTAACGTAGGTATCTTCTTAGCTGCGTTACTAGAAACATACATGTTTGAGGATTTTGGAATCCATTTACGATAAAAATAACGACCATATATTTACAGAAAATTTCTAAGTGTTCCCATACAAACTTTCAAAATAATCAATTTCTCCATAAAAATATTATTATATTCAATATTCCCACAAAAACTTAACATTTTTTCTTCAGTCCTCTTTTATTCATCTAACTTTTTATTTGATTATTTCCAAAATTAAATAGACAAGCATATCATTTCATTGCAAATCCTTCCTCTTAACTTACCTACTCCCTCCCCCTCCCTATTGAATGAAGATCAAAATACTACATTTTGTCTTTTAATATTGTCAACTAGGGAGGATGGGAGGGAGTACGGGTGAGTCTCTGAGGGGCTGAGGTCAGCTATCCGACGACATGGTCGGGAGGCAGGAAGAAAGGGAGAAGTAGGCAAGCTAGAGAGAAAAAGGTTATGGAATAAAAAGAGTATGTTTGTCCATTTATTTTTAAATAATCAATTAAAAAGTTAAATAAATAAAATGGGATAGAAGAAAAAATATCAAGTTTTTGTGGGGATATTTAATATTATGGTGTTTTCATAGATAAATTTAGCTATTTTGAAAGTTTGTATGGCACACTAAAAAAATTCTATATTTTTTAAAGCAAGCAAAAAAAACTTTTCAAAAAAAAATATAGAGATATTATTGACCTTATAGATTGATTTATGTATTAAATTTCATGCTATAAAAATACAATTTAGTGTTATTTGAATTCCATCAATAACAATTACATTGGAACGTAGTAAGTTTCAAGTTGCTTGATTAAAATTAAATTTATATCAAATTTTATCATTTTTACACGACATATATACTATAAATTGTATTTTAAATGTTATAATTTAATAATTAAAAAATATTTTTTGACGATTATTAAGATTGTAGAATCAATCCACTATTATATTCTACAGAGCATTTCTTAGTTGAAGTACCCTGACCTATATCTACGAAATGTTCGTTTATAGGTCTAATTCTAAAGTTGGCGTTTTCAAAAGGAGGTGCTGTTTTGAGAACATATTTTGGTTCTTGAGTTGAGAGTTTTTTTTTTCATTATACCTAATTTGTCCGTAGACTCTCTATTTCTTATTTTTGCACAATCAATCAATACACGACATACTTGACAAATAAAGAAAGATATAAGAGAAAATATTTTAATGAGATAAAAGATTCATTTCAAAAGGAATGTCTTAGTTTTTTTTTGTTTTTGATCCATCCTGAATTAATAAGGTGTGTGTCTATATATAAGAGGAGGGTTCAAATGCATCATGATTTTGTACTCCAATATGCTCAACATCCTTTATCTCATAATAAAATATGCTTGGAAATCAAATTTTATATTTTTTATATTTTTTTACTTTTTTTTAGATAGGTACAAAATCACTGTTTTAAGGAGATTCTGGGCCATCCAAAAAAGTGATATTGTACCTATGTAAAAAAATTCTAAAAAATATAAAATTGGGTCTCCAAGAATATTTTATTATGAAGATCATATTAAGCCGTTCGGATCGATTGTTCGGACTTAGAAAACAGAGATAAAAGATGTGGAGTATATTGGAGCACAAAATCATAGTGCATTTGAATCCTCCTCATATATATGTGTGTGCGTGTGTGTGTGTGTGAAGTATCAAAGTAACATAGCCCATAGCCTTAATGCCTTATCTCTTATTATCATTTTGGTCCTTAAATTTTAAAAATTATCATTTTGTTTCTTAATAATTATTAGTTATTTACCATTTAGGTCCTAGAAAATTTCAAATTATCATTTTGGTGCTTTGTGTTTTTATTTGTACCACATTAGTTATACGTTTAAGATTCATAAAAAAAAAAGTTTCATATATTGTAACGTCATCTTTTAGCATTGAAAATAATAATAAATGATTTTGTAAGATTAACTGACGAAGAGAGTGCACAAGTAATAAGAAGGCTAGCTAGAGAACTTGAGCAAAAGCTAAATGAAAAATAAACAACAGCACAATGCAATGATTAATTTCAACTTAAGGGAGTAAATAGCGTCTCCTAGTATAATGAATTTGTGCAATATATATGTTAATAATAATGTATTTACTCAATTTAATAGCCCACAATACATAAAATCGATCTCTACTTGTAGACCACCATGACCATAAGTTCGATTATTAATTACAGAAGGGTTCAGAAGAAAATTTCCTGGACGCTTATCATCAGTCTAGCAACTTTTTGTGTACGGAATGAACTCTGCTGTTTTTCTTAGAGAAAAACAGTCTTGCTTTTCTGATCTCAACCATTCAAATTTGTTGAGATTTGTGCATGAATTTTTTTTTTATCGAGATACGCGAACAAACAATTTTGAATGGTTGTGATCGGAAAAACATGACTCTACTTTTCTCTAAGAAAAACATGACTCTGCTTTTCTCTAAGAAAAGCAGCAGAGTTGGATCCTTTATGTACTGGAAAATGAACATATTTTTTACACTCAAACACAGCGATATTAGGAACTAAGTTCATATTTCGCTTTTGGCGGGGATACAAAGGGGACATCAATTGGCAACATTAGCCAGTGGAACTTAATTCTTTTTTTCCTTCTGAATACTGGTTTCTTAAATTTAATTTTATTATTATTATTGTTTGGTACATTATGAACAATTAAATACTTTTAAACATTTAAAACGACAGGAAGTACTGATTTTAAAATTAAACAGTCATTTTTTTTTCTAAATAAATTATTTCAGCTTTTCCTTCTCAAAATAGCACAAATTAGCAAGTAAAACATTTTTTATTAGCATTAGCTTGTAATGGGATGGGATTGCTCGGATCAAAAGCATATGCTTGTAGTACTACCTTATAAAGAAACTTTTCTGGCAAATGCTATCACGTTTGACCATGAAATAAAATGAGCCTGCTTATTCTCCTTATCTGATTGTAGTAATGACCCATAACACAAAAAAGGGATAGCAAGAATAAGGCACAATTAATATTTTGATGATGAGTAACTATTTAAACTCCAAATTAATTTGAATCTGATACATTCTCTATCAAAATAATTAAGAGCACGTCTATAATTATACTTTTTTTATTTAAACTGTATTTCATAAAGTATCAAATAATATACTGAAAAAAACTAAAAATTAAATGTATTATATATAGAATTATCCTATACTTAATAGTTAATATTATGCCCTTGTCCAAGAATTTTAGAGTCACTAGAAGTACGAAATTACTAATTAAGGAAATGATTACAATCACAAACTTATTAGAGGCGCTAGCTAGATTAATGTATAATTGAATAAATTACTTGGCGGTTAGAAGAGCCTCAATCGAAGGAAACAGCTAATTAAAGGCCCATTACGCCCAATAAGCACTACAATGCAATGATAAGTATGAATTAGTTTAGGCCTATACGTGCTTAATTGGCAAAAAAAATATATATATAGAGAGAGAGAGAGAGTGGCTAATATCAAAACGTTTGCACCAAGGTCCTCGTGCAACCAAGTCGTTTTCGGATTTTCAAAATCCAAATGGTCGATCCAAACCGTTAAATGTTTGATCTATATTAAAATCTGCTTGTAGACCAAATTTTATATTTTTTGAAATTTGTTTACTATTTATTAAGCCACTTTGAAAATTGCTGATCTGCGTGAATAATAAAAACAGTGCAATCAAATTCTAAACCATGTGATCAGCAATTTTCAAAGTGGCTTAATAAATGGAGAATTTCTTTGCTAATATTAGAACTGTAAAATTTAAACGACGATTCCGTTTATCCTCAACAAATCGCTACACGATGGGCTCAGTACTTGTTTCATAGAATCTGAGGGCTAAAATATCTAACCATCAACGGAATTTTACTCGGATTCTTCCTTTAACACTTGCTATCTTATTCTAATACGACAGGTGATAGTCAAAATCTGTACCATACCTTCTCATCAAGATCCCTGTTCGCGCGAATTCAGCACAGGTAAAACAGCTTGTCATTGTACCCGTGCAAGTTAATGTGGAATACTGAGGAGTGATGAGTGTGCTGACTAGGCGGAGACTAGCGCCTAGTGGGAACTCTCCTGGCGAATCTGGTACTTTCTCATTCCCCACCAAGGAAGTAACCTCTTCTTTCCCGTCTTCCCAAATCAATCTACTAAATATAAAAACGATGTAGCCACCAATTCTACGAATTCCCTCTCTCTTGCATATTCCCTTTACTTCCTTCCCATGGAAGAAGGAGAAGAAAAGGTAGCACCAGCAATAACACGCAACAGATTTGACGAAATCCTGACCCTTCTTGATCTCTACTGGTTCCACCACCTAATTCTCTCGTACTCCCCTCCTCCCCCAATTGCACCACCACCGGCTTTGTCAGGGCTCCATGCAGAACCACCTTCACTGTCGCCACAACCAATCCGCCACCGTCGCACCCGGAGCAACGAATCCATCTCCACCTTCTTTCCCTGTCCAGTAAAACCGCCACGCCTCCAGACAATCCCATCTGGAAAGATATCACTAAATCCAATCCAATCAAGCCAATTACATGAAGCCGACATGGATGCCATGGAGAAAAAGAGGCCGAGAATCCGACTGAGCAGGAGCATGTCAGAGCTGGAGTTGGAGGAGTTGAAGGGACTAATGGACCTGGGGTTCAATTTCTCTGACACTGAAGTGGAGAGAAATCCAAAAATAGCAGATATTGTGCCAGGGCTCAGAAAGAGGAGAAGCGAGGGGGAGGTGAAGGTGGCGAGGCGGCCCTACTTGTCAGAGGCGTGGCGTTTCATAGACGTAGAGGAGAAGAGGAGGGTGCTGAGAGACTGGAGCGTTTTGACAAATGGAGATGAAAAACACGTCAAGGAGCAGCTTCGGCGGTGGGCCCATGTGGTCGCATCGACCGTTCGGTGAAGGATAGATTTTTGCGCTTAGTTAAAATAAAGTTCACACCGAATCCAGCAACGAGCCTAAAAACATATTGGATTCATGCGAAAGCGTATTTTAATTTTAAAATGGAGCATGATATATTAATCTTATAACTGTGTTTTTGTTCTTTCTGGAAAACATCATTGGCGAAATTAAAGGACTTAATTATTTCTTAATCCGTCTCGACACAACAAAACACTTTCCTCCCGTTTTATTATTGGGCCCTTTGTGTTCGGCTTCATTGTTTTTTTTTTTTTTTGCTTTTTCTTAATTATTTTGATGAAGGGGAATGATAGGGATTAGAACTACATATGCAGCTCTAGTTTATTAGCAAATCAACGCATGTTACATGAACGACACCTTCTCTTTATAATAATAACATTAAACCAGAGGCGGAGCCAGATATTTACTGAATAGGTCAAACATATATAAAAAAAATTTAATAACATAATTTCTTTTAAAAAATTATGGAGGTCACTAGTGTAAAAATTCTATAAAATTATGGGAGTCAAATTTCATGTACGTGTAACATTTTAGTATAATTTATGTAACAAAATTATATTTTTATCACTGGTTTTTGAAAAGAAAAAAAATAGGAGTCAATTGACTCCATTCAATTGCAGTACCTCCGCCCCTGCATTAAACCATTTCTAATTATGATACAGCTTGTAACTAAAAGAGTATATCGGTGAGTCATTCACGCACCTTTAATTAGTACTTAGTACCTGTCGTGATGTATTGCAGTGTTATTACTTATCATAAGTTGAGTACTGATGGGTCAAAACATATAGTCCTTATTAGATATTAGAGGAGGGTTCAAATGCCGATATTTTTATTAATAACCTCGAAAAAAAAACAAATATCACATATAATCTCGATTTGAAATTATTTTTAAATATGCCCTAACCGTTCCTTGGGGGGCGGTTCACTCTTCCCACCAAACCGCCCCCCTGTGGGGCGGTCAGCCAGTGTATACTGAACCGCCCCACAGCGGGGCGGTCCAGTTTTTTTTTTTTTTTTTAAAGATTTGAGAGACAATATGAATGAAATTTAACAATAAAAATTCAAATTTTATTTTTAATATTTGTTATATTACTTCTTTTGTCAAATAGCTAAAATGTTTACTTCTTTTGTCAATTACTTCTTTTAAATATTTGTTAGATTACTTTTTTTTTTAAATTCGAATTTTGTTTTTAATATTTTTATTTTAGAGACAAATAGCTAAAATGATGAAATATAACACTAAAAAATCGATTTTTTTTTCCTTTGTCAAATTACTTTTTTGATAGCATACTTATACTAAAATACGCTAAATTACTTGAAATTATGTTAATTTATGCTGATTTACACTAAATTACTTGAAATTATGTTAATTATTTTTAAGAGACAAATAGGTAATATGCTGAAATATAACACTAAAAAATGGAATATTTTTTTAAATATTTGTTAGATTACTTTTTTGACATATAATTAGCATAGTTATACTAAAATACGCTAAATAACTTGAAATTATGTTAATTTATGCTGAATTACACTAAATTACTTGAAATTATAATAATTATGTAGAATTATGCTAAATACGGTAAATTACGCTAAATTATGTATGAATAGGGATGATATCTTCACTGAGAAGATAAAAAACGACGACGAAACTTCAAACGGCCATAAAACGGCGCTCGAGTGTCCGATTTAAGCAAATGACTACTTTTCGGAAAGCTTGTGAAAATACGCATGCGGCAGTGCCCGCGATGCCATATTTTGAAATTCAGAATCGCCAAAAAACAAAGGGAAGAGCCTCAAAACTTCAGTTGAAGTTTTCGATTAAGATTTTCATTTCTATTGTTCAATTTACGTAGCTCAGTAAATTAGTTATATAATAAACTTGTAGAATACCAATTTTTATTATTTTTGGAATTTTTTTACTATTTTTTATGATTTATGAAAGATGGCACAAAATAGGCCCTACTCATACGTAATTTAGCGTAATTTACCGTATTTTAGCATAATTCTACATAATTATTGTAATTTCAAGTAATTTAGTGTAATTCAGCATAAATTAACATAATTTCAAGTTATTTAGCGTATTTTAGTATAACTATGCTAATTATATGTCAAAAAAGTAATCTAACAAATATTTAAAAAAATATCAATTTTTTAGTGTTATATTTCAGCATATTACCTATTTGTCTCTTAAAAAAAATTGACATAATTTCAAGTAATTTAGCGTATTTTAGTATAAATATGCTATCAAAAAAGTAATTTGACAAAGGGAAAAAAATTCAATTTTTTAGTGTTATATTTCATCATTTTAGCTATTTGTCTCTAAAAAATATATATATATTAAAAACAAAATTTGAATTTAAAAAAAAAAGTAATCTAACAAATATTGAAAAGAAGTAATTGACAAAAGAAGTAATCATTTTAGCTATTTGACAAAAGAAGTAATCTAACAAATATTAAAAACAAAATTCACATTTTTATTGTTAAATTTCATTCATATTGTCTCTCAAATCTAAAAAAAAAAAAAAAACTGGACCGCCCCGCTGTGGGGCGGTTCAGTATACACTGGCTGACCACCCCACAGGGGGTGGTTTGGTGGGAAGAGTGAACCGCCCCCCCCAAGGGGCGGTTAGGACATATTTAAAAATAATTTCAAATCGAGGTTATATGTGATATTTGTTTTTTTTTCGAGGTTATTAATAAAAGAGGAGGGATCCAATTACACCTTTTTTGGTGACACACTTTGACACCTACCATTTTCAAAGTCCAAATAGTCGATCCAAACCGTTCAACATGATGGATATATTAAAATGTGCTTGGAGATCAAATTTTACACTTTTTTGAATTTTTTTGCTATTTATTAAGATGGTTACAAAAATAGTTGTTTTCGGACCATTGAAAAACAGCGATTTTGTAACCATCTTAATAAATAGTAAAAAAATTCAAAAAAATGTAAAATTTGATCTCCAAGCACATTTTAATATGGTGATCATGTTGAACAGTTCGGATCGACTGTTTGGATTTTGAAATCACAAAATTGACCTATAAAAAAAACGGTGTCGTGATGTGTTACCAAAAAAGGGGTAATTGGATCCCTCCTCTTAATAAAAAATATCGGGTTCAAATGTATCATAATTTTGTGCTTCAATGTATTTCACATTCTTTATTTTCGTTTTCAAAGTTGGAACAGTCGATCCGAATTGCTCAACATGATCTTCATAATAAAATATGTTTGGAGATCAAATTTTATATTTTTGAGAATTTTTTTAATATTTTTTAGATAGGTACAAAATCACTGTTTTAAAGAAATTCTGGACCATCCGAAAAAGTGATATTGTACCTATGTAAAATTATAGTAAAAAAATTCTAAAAAATATACAATTTGGTCTCCAATAATATTTTATTATGAAAATCATGTTGAGCGGTTCGGATCGACTGTTCGGACTTTGAAAACGGAAAATGATGTGGAACATATTGGAGCACAAAATTTCAACCCTCTAGATATTAATATCTTCGAGTATAATATAGAGGTGATAATATCTTCGAGCATAGTATAGAGGTGGGCAGGTGGCAATCGGACAAGTTAATTAGACAGTTTCGTTTTTGTACTAGTTTGATTTTGAATGATTATTGGAAATATCTTCGTTTCTGTACTAGTCTAATTTGAAATATTTTCTGATTTTACAACTTCATGTCATTTTTGGTGTCATGAAGAATGCTAATTTTGATTGTGCCTTAATTATCTAACTCAAATCACTTAACTGCACTAAGTTGGTTTTTGGGTTCGCTCCGAAAATGAAAAATCTACACATTTTTTTTTTTTTTGCACTCTGGCAAAAGTTTGGAAACGTTAGGTGTTGATAGAGTTGTTAGTGTATTGTATTTGAATTTATATCGAATTAGAATTTGACAGTCTAAATGTAAAAAATGTGTCTCCGTCATCTTGGTGGATGTCGGTTTTGATTCGAAGTAATTTTTGTATTCAATGATCAAAATAACAAAATGCTTGTTTGACATGAATAAATGTGTCATGCATATATAGAGATGGGCTATGGTGCATTGCAATGCATAAGCACACTTGTGCATTGGACCATAAATCACCGATTCAAAGTCTAAATGGCCGATCCAAACCGTTCATCTTGTTCTCCATATTAATATGTGCTTGGAGACCAAATTTTACATTTTTTGGATTTTTTTTACTATTTATTAAGCCACTTTGAAAATCGCTGATCCATTGGTCCAGAATTTTTCACTGTTTCGGAGCTGTGACCATTGGATCAGCGATTTTCAAAGTGACTTAATAAATAGTAAAAAAATTCCAAAAAATATAAAATTTGGTCTCCAAGTACATATTAATATGGAGAACAAGATGAACGGTTTGGATCGGCCATTTGGACTTTGAATCGGTGATTTATGGTCCAATGCACAAGGGTGCCTATGCATTGCAATGCACCATAGCCCATCTCTGCATATATATATATAGAGAATTGTGCTATTGTACTTCGCGAAGTAAAGCGTTCACGCTCATATTTTCATTTTCAAAATCCAAAACGTCGATTCGAACCGTTCAAGTTGTTCTCTATATTGAAATGTGCTTGGAGACCAAATTTTACATTTTTTGGAATTTTTTTACTATTTATTAAGCCACTTTGAAAATCGCTGATCCATTGGTCCAAATTTTTTTACTATTTTTTACTGTTCACAATGGATCAACGATTTTTAAAGTGGCTTAATAAATAGTAAAAAAATTCCAAAAAATGTAAAATTTGGTCTCCAAGTACATTTCAATATGGAGAACAATTGAACGGTTCGGATCGATGTTTTGGATTTTGAAAATGAGAATATGAGCGTGAAATAAAACTTCATTTTACTTCACGAAGTACAATAGCCCTACTCATATATATATATATATATATATATATACATATATATATATATATATATATATATATAGTGCTGGGCTTAGCTACTTCATGGAGTAAAATGACTTGGTGCTCCACGCCTCATTATTTCCATTTTGAAAATCCAAACGACCGATCCGAACCGCTCAAGTTGTTCTCCATATTGATATGTGCTTGGAGACCAACTTTTACATTTTTTGGAATTTTTTTACTATTTATTAAGCCACTTTGAAAATCACTGATCCGGTGGTCCAGAAATTTTTACTGTTTTTTACTGTTCATAAGGATTTTCAGATTTTCAAAGTGGCTTAATAAATAGTAAAAAAATTCCAAAAAATATAAAATTTGGTCTCCAAGTACATTTCAATATGAAGAACATGTTGGAAGGTTCGAATCGACTATTTGAACTTTGAAAATGAAGATATGGCGTGAAGTACAAAGTCGTTTTACTTCATGAAGTAGCTAAGTCAGACTCTATATATATATAGAGTAGGGTTAAAATGCACCATTAGTTTTGTGCTTCAATCATGCTCCACGTCTTTTTTTCCGTTTTCAAAGTTCGAACAATCGATCCGAACCGCTCAATATGATCTTCATATTAAAATGTACTTAGAGACAAAATTTTATATTTTTTGAAATTTTTTTACTATTTTTTTAGATAGGTACAAAATCATTGTTTTGGATGGTCCAGAATCTTCTGAAAACAGTGATTTTGTACCTATCTAAAAAATTAGTAAAAAAATTTCAAAAAATATAAAATTTGGTCTCCAAGCACATTTTAATACAAAGATCATATTGAGCGGTTCGGATCGATTGTTCGAACTTTGAAAACGGAGAAAAAGACATGGAGCATGATTGGAGCACAAAACTAATGGTGCATTTTAACCCTACTCATATATATATATATATAGGAAAATGCTAATATGCTACGCGTAGTATAGAGGGCCTCCGTGCTACGGTTCAATATTTGAGTTTTCAAAATCCTAACGGTCGATTCGAACCGTTCAACATGATCTCCATATGAATATGTACTTGCTTACCAAATTTTACATTTTTTAGAATTTTTTTACTATTTTTTTAGATATGTAGAAAATCACTTGATCTGAAAATTCTGTACCATTCAGATCAAGTGATTTTCTACCTATCTAAAAAAATTCTAAAAAATATAAAATTTGGTTTGCAAGTACATATTCATATGGAGATCATGTTGAACGGTTCGGAGACCATTAGGATTTTGAAAACTCAAATATTGAGTCGTAGCACGGAGGCCCTCTATGCTACGCGTAGCACCGTAGCTAACTCCTATATATATATATATAGAGAGAGTGAGAGAGAGATGGACTTAGCTAGGCCATGGAGTAAAACGCTTTGTACTCCATGCCATATTTCCATTTTGAAAATCCAAACTACCGATCCGAACCCTCAAGTTGTTCTCCATATTGAAATGTGCTTGGAGACCAAATTTTACATTTTTTGGAATTTTTTTACTATTTATTAAGCCACTTTGAAAATCGCTGATCCGGATAAACAGTAGCAAAACAATAAAAAATTCTGGACCAATGGATCAACGATTTCCAAAGTGGCTTAATAAATAGTAAAAAAATTCCAAAAAATGTAAAATTTGGTCTCCAAGCACATTTCAATATGGAGAACAACTTGAGCGGTTCGGATCGGTAGTTTGGATTTTAAAAATGAAAATAATGAGACGTGGAGCACCAAGTCGTTTTACTCCATGGCTTAGCTAAGCCCAGCTCTATATATATATATCAATGAAATGAGAGCTAGAATCTTTTATTCTTTCTTAAAAAAAAAGACTATAGATCTAATTAGATCACAATCATAATTACTTATCACTACTATCTAATAATAAAAAATACTTATCATTACTATAATTATGTATCTAGACAAACACTATATTTTTATTTAAAATGTTAGAGGGTATTCATAATGAATAATAATCACAAATACACATATTTTACTATTGAAAGGGTTTAATTTTTTGATTGAATTCATAATGAATTGAGAATCTGATCCTACTAGATCGAAATGTGAACCCAATAAATTAGACAAATCATCTTCCGTCCCAAAATTTTTATTAATACCACTGTAAAAAAAAACACAAATTATGGAGAATTCGAAAAATACCAGGACTTCTAAGTCAATCTGTGCCCTCATTCTTGAGGGGCCGCATATTAACTTAGAGGCTCCCAAAAAACCCAAAAATGCACTGTAATATACTGATATTTAAGTTTTTGAGAGGCCGTAGATTGACTTGGAGGCCCCTCAAGAATGGAGTCGCCAATTGACTTGGAGGCCTTGGTATTTTTCGAATTTCTCAATTTCAGTGGTGTTTCGGCTTATTTTTTTTTTTTGAAATGATATTAATAAAAATTTCGCTCCATACATCTCCATACATATTCCATAAATAAGTTATCAGATTTTTGTAAGTAATTCATTCATTGGCAATTCTGTGTGTTGGACATATGTCATATTGTGTCAAAATATGTCAAATTTTTATATAACGCATCACAAGTTCACAACACGTTTTTTTTTTACATTTTTCAGATTTTATCTTAGGACATGTTTGGATGGTCTATTTTTTTTTTTGAAAATTTGTGAGAATTTTGATGAGATGGAATTTATATCCCAAAAGGTTGTTAAGTGATGTTTTGATAATGAAAAAATTGCCTGTGGGAATATATATGAAAATCAAATATGTATACAAATTCATGGAGAAAAAACACAAGGTGGAACTTAAATTTATTTTCTCACACGCTATCTCTTGTTTATTCTCCCTTTGCATCTTATCAAGTTTATTTTTTTTTTTTTTTGCATGGCAAGTGCGTTATTTCATTTCTTTATTTAGTTAATTATAAATTAGTTTTTCACCATCACTTATATTTTTACTATTGTTTTACGACAACTTTTAGTTTTTATAAGTTTTTTCTAAATATTATTAAAAGTGATTAGAAATTTATCAATAATTATTAAAAAAAATTGACAACAAGTCTTTAAAAAGAAAAAAAAACATATATTTTTTCATGAACATCTTTTTCAAATTAGAATTTTCGTTTCCACAGACCGAATATTCATTTCATCATATTCCTATAGTCACTTCCGAGCATATTCAAAGGTATAGACTCCCATAAATTAATTTGTGAGTTTTTCGTACTAAAAGAAATTCACCCTGCACAATTACGTGAGAACCGAACTTGTCCCTCGTAGTGGGTTCTTTCCTGCGGAGAAAAAAGAAGTGGACCATGATCAGACCAAACTCGTCTATTATTATGGAGTCTGATCCGAAAATAGAGAAAAAAAAAATTAATTTTGTTATGGGCTTAACAACCAATAACACACCGAAACTTGTATTCATATTCTGAAAAAAAAACGAAATTTCAAACATAATTTTGGAATTTCGAATTCTAAATGTGCCACTATTGTTGACATTGCTAGTGGTATTCCCTGCTTCTTACTGCTGGTAATACTAGTGGTATCTTTTTTTTTATTAACTTCTCTGCAAATAGCATATAGACAGAGGATTAATTGAGGAGTAAAATTGTTCTTTAATTAATTTTTTCAATGAACACAATATTGATTATAAGTTTTTTTACGTGAATATCAACTCCACAATATATAACCCTGAATAAATGATAGGACAAAACAGAAACACTATGTACACGCCAATATTTTATACTCTGGTTAATCCCAACACAATTACATTAATATTTCATTACAAAACATCAATGAAGCAAAAGAAATATCTAAAAAAAATGTTTGAAATTTCGTTTTTGTAAGAATATGAATAAAATTTTCGGAACAACACAATATATTCTAGCATGTATCAACATTGGGTTGGAGGCTATTACAAACGATCGTAACTGGGCCGGAAGAATAATTACTGGTTGTCTGGTTTAGTAGTCCCAATTAATTACGGGCCAATGGGCCTTGCGATCTGTAAGTCAGCCTACAGAGTTGATTGCGTATAAAGTGGAGTCTGGAGCTAGGTTTTAGGTTTTACGCATATATATTTTCTGCTCGCTCCGCCGCCGTCTCCTCAGAGTCGCTCTCTTCTAACATCTCTACAATGGTACCTCTCTCCCTTTCTCTCTATCTTTGTGGCCACGCTAATCTCCATGTTCTTAACGTTTTTCTCTTGGATTTATAGGCGTCGGAGAAGAAGCTGTCGAATCCAATGAGGGAGATAAAAGTGCAAAAGCTCGTGCTCAACATCTCCGTCGGAGAGAGCGGTGATCGTCTTACCAGGGCCGCCAAGGTAATAAAGGCCTCCGTTCTTAGATCTTGGATGAGTAATTTTATCATGGCTTGTTTAGGTAGCTACATGTCCTTACTTCGTCTCATTATGGATAGTCAGTCATTGAATCGTTTAGTTATTGAAATGGAGTAGAAAATTATTTGATATATAGGTATAGTTAAGTAACCATCCTGTAAGAAATTACTATCTTGTCAAATAGTTCCATGATGTTCAGTATTATTTATTCTAATTGGAGACGTGAAATGTTAGGATTTGTTGTTATATTATTGCCTTGTTGCAAATATTTTCACAAACTTATTGATTTTTAGCTGCTTATAGATGCTAAACCATATTTGTAGCAGGTTCTGATTAGTACTAAATCTTACTTCATTTCCATTGAATATAAATTGTTCCAGTTTATTACTGAGTAAATAGCTCATGGCTTGTGCTACTTGCCTAAACGTAGTGCTTTAGCTTTGATATACCTCATAAAATCTGTTTAATGTACCTGCATTGGTTTTCGTTGAGGGTTTTCTTCGCTCCAGACTGGTTGGTTGTATTTGCAAGTGAGAATATGGCATTGGTGATAATTAATTTCACATGATTGTCTGCACATATGCTGAATGTTCATTTTAAGGGTCTTAAACTAGTATAGATAGCTGCTTAACTATCGTTAGTAGACATTCTGATTGGTTAAACGTATGGAGGCCTTTTTCATTCAGTGTAAAATGTAGAAATTTTCTTTTCAAAATGTTCTTGTTATTGTTATTGGTGCTTGTAGAATATCGCATCTGATCTTTTGTTTACATTATAGTAAAACTCACATGGATCTGTTTTACTGCACTGCAGAATTAATCTCACTTGTATATATATTCCATGTTTATATTTGAAATGAGCTTATTCTTGCTTTAACACATCCAATTTGTTACCTATCCAGGTCTTGGAGCAATTGAGTGGACAGAGCCCTGTCTTCTCCAAGGGTAAATCCATTTTGAATTTATCTTTTGCTTCCATTTTAAATTTGGCATCACCAGCTTTCTACTACATCCAGTTATCTGATGCTAATGCAATATCTTCAATATTTCAGCTAGGTACACTGTGCGTTCTTTTGGTATCAGGCGTAATGAGAAGATCGCCTGCTACGTGACAGTGAGGGGTGAGAAGGCCATGCAACTGTTGGAGAGCGGGTTGAAGGTCAAGGAGTACGAGTTGCTCAGGAGGAATTTTAGTGACACTGGATGCTTTGGATTTGGTATCCAAGAGCACATCGATCTTGGCATCAAGTAAGTTTTTTTATTTTTATACTCTTTCAATTTGTTCCTTGTTGGGTATGCAGCAGATTTATGATTGTAATTTTGGATTATTATTAGCTGCTCTGTCATTGCCCGTTCTATCTTTTAGGTTTTGCCAGCATTATTTAAGTGTACTAATTACCCCTTGATAATAATGCTATCTGATATGATTATTTGCGAATAATATTTAACCTTGTTGCATTTTGGCATTGATGCTGTTTATTTTCATTCTTTTAAATTGTACCTTCTGGGTTAACAACATCAGTTGACAATAATGTAAATTTGTACGTTTCAGGTACGATCCATCAACTGGTATCTATGGTATGGATTTCTTTGTGGTGTTGGAACGTGCGGGGTACCGTGTGGCACGCAGGCGTAGGTGCAAGGCACGTGTTGGGATCCAGCACAGAGTCACCAAGGATGATGCCATGAAGTGGTTCCAGGTCAAGTATGAAGGTGTCATTCTTAACAAGGCACAGGCGAACTCTTAAACAATATTACTCAATTGCTGTTTTGCTGTATTTCTTGTTAGTAGTAATATTGAACTTTCTAGTACTGTTGTTAGCTGGCATTTCTGTTTTAAGAATGGTTTTGTTGAATACTTGTTATATTTAGTCAATTTTGCCTTGTTAAGATTTTGAGCGGTTGTATTTTTACTAGTGAGGATGGCGAAGGAGCAATGCTGTTTTTTTATTATATATTTTTATAAATTTTTACCGAAGCTTGCATATGGGTGGTTGATAGTTCACAAAATAACGTGCAGCGCTTTTGGTGAAGCAGATTCTTTCAAGGTTCGAGTATCAGATTTCTCTTCATTTGTTTTGGGGAGCTCTATTTGAGCATGAATTCCACTTTTTAGCGATAAGAGAATTCTTTTGTTTTTAATCCAGTTTTGCTTCTTGTTAGATACTTTTTTGTATGTTGCTTATAATTATTTTTTGCTATAAATTAAGAAAGGGTAACTCATGCCTACGTGGTTATGAAGCTTTTTGTTTAAACAATTCCTGCTATTGATTCCTTCCTAACAGAGTTACTTGAGATAATTTTTTTATAAAGTGGAATTAGAAATAAAATTATCCATGTACATCCCGTATTGATTTACATTTAGAACTAATCTTTCGAGTGATCGAAATTCTGATAAATGTCTTCGATTGAGATTAGTTAAAAAATCATGGTACAAAAAATTCTTCTCTGTTTGATCCAACGAAAATTATTTGGATAGCAACAAAGATGGTCAAATTTTTTAAATTCAAATATGTGCATTAAAATTATATATAAAAAAAAAACATTTTCGATTTTGGAACCTTGTCATTTGAGTCGTTGACTAAACTTTAGAAGCATAAAAGTTTTGTAAATTTCTAACCAATTTATTTGTGAATAATAATAGATAATATCATTTTGTAGAGATTGTTTATTGTACTTCAATACTAATATATATTTTTTTTTTCCTAAGATAAAAAAACTTGCTTTATATTGTAATCATGATTATAAGGGTAAAAGTCATAATAATTGCATTTCTTATTATGATTTCTATAAATATGCTAGATTGTCATTTGCATTGTTTTTTTTTTTTTTTTTTTTGAAATCATGGGTTGGTAATCAGGTCAAGCCACCCAATACACTTTCAAACCTCTATATACATTACAGAGAATTTTCTTATTTTGTGGGTTTCAAATTCATAACCTCACATATGAGATCCATGTGCGTTTGTCACTAGAGCAAAGACAAGTTGTTGTCATTTGCATTGTTAAGTCTCAAATATTTCCTTTATTAAGAGCTGTGCATTTTTAAGACTCAATTGTGTTGTTGCTCTAATTACGGTCGAGGAACTGTTGTAAACTTGTAACCTGCAACATACAAAGCATTTCCTTGTACCAATCGCATGTTATTATTTTGAATTTTCCCTTTTAGTTGCGTAATGTACAAGCACCAACTAGCAGACAATGATTCAAGGTTTGAAGTAGAAGCTTTGGCGATCATGATTTGCCGTACCAACCATGTCCTTATAAATACTTATCTGCCAAATAATATCATGTAACCCATTCCTGCATTATGACTTGCGACATTTGCTTCCTTCCATAAAAATCCACTCTTAATTTCATAACGGAAAAGAAAAAAAGAAGTTTCATGGTAGAAAGAGGAGCAACAGAGAAAATGACACTCCTGTGGCTTCTCCTCATCTCCATCTCTCCAGCCTTGTCAATCAACACTTATGAAACATTCCTCAATTGCCTTTCTTTTTATTCCCCCAACTCAAACATATCCCAAATTCTGTATAACCAAACCAGTATTGGTTACAATGATCTGTTCAATTCCACAATCCAAAATCTAAGATTCACATCTCCAACCATCACAAAACCAATTTTAATTCTCATACCGACTGATGAACAGCAAATTCAAGCCTCAGTATCATGTTGCAAAAACCAGAGCCTCTCGATTCGTGTCCGAAGCGGCGGCCATGATTACGAAGGTCTTTCCTACCGCTCGGTCAACCAGAGTACGTTTGTCATGCTTGATCTAACCAAACTCAGATGCATACATGTCGATTCAAATCAAGGTACTGCTTGGGTCCAATCTGGCGCCACTGTTGGTGAACTCTACTACAAGATTTCTCAAAAGAGCAGTACGCTTGCTTTTCCAGCGGGTACATGTTCAACTGTTGCTGTAGGTGGTCAGTTTAGTGGAGGTGGTATCGGCACATTAATGCGTAAGTATGGATTGTCGGCAGATAACATTGTGGATGCAAAAATAATAGATTCAAATGGAAGGATTTTGGATAGAGCAGCTATGGGCGAAGATCTCTTTTGGGCAATTAGAGGAGGAGGCGGTGGTAGCTTTGGTATTATATCTTCCTGGAAGGTGAGGTTAGTACAAGTGCCAGAAATTGTCTCTATATTCACCATCAACAGAACTTTGGATCAAGGTGCTATAGATTTAATTTACAAATGGCAATACATTGCATTTCAAATGGATCCCGATATGTTTCTAGAAGCTGACATTATGCCCTACATCAATGGGACTGAGCCAGGAGCTGTATTCAATTCTCTGTATCTTGGTCGATGTACTGAGATGTTGAATTACATGCAAGTGCACTTCCCTGATCTAGGGGTGGGAAAACCTGACTGTAGAGAAATGAGTTGGATCCAATCAGCTGTGTATTTTGCCAGATTTGGAGATGCTGGCCCTAAGATTTTACTTGATAGAGGATTGCAACCTAAGATCTACAACAAAGGCACCTCCGATTATGTTACTGATCCAATTCCTTTGAGTGCATGGCAAGGCATATTTGATTGGTTTAGGTACAAAGGTGCAGGTTCAATGTATATGATTTCGCATGGTGGTGTAATGAGTGAGATACTCGAGTCTGAAATACCGTATCCACATAGAGAGAGGGTGTTATACAATATACAGTACCTCGTAAGATGGAGAAGCGGGGACACGGACACGTATTTGGAATGGATACGGGAGTTTCGTAGCAATATGACCTCTCTTGTAAGCAATAACCCAAGGCGTGCTTATGTTAATTTCAGGGATTTGGAATTGGGAAGGAACGATGTGGGTCAAAATGCAAATTATGAGAATCTTAGGGTTTTTGGTGAGATGTATTTTACGGACAATTTTAGAAGGTTAGCTTTGGTCAAAGGCGAGGTTGATCCGGAGAATTTTTTCTGGCACGAGCAAAGCATACCTCCACTTATTGTTAATGAAGGAAATACATACAAAAAATTTGACATAAGATATCCATTATAGGTCGTCTCTTGTTGTCATTTGTCGGTATTATAAAATGTGCCACTATTGTTGTTTTTATTAGTAGTTATCATTCTTCTTAATAGTATTGCGACTGTTTTTTTTTCTTTTCTTAAAAAAAAAAAAAGAGAGATTGAGATCGAACATTTGTAACCGAGATAAAATATTTGTATAGTCATCAAACTTCTTTTTTAAGATAAAGATAAGAGAAATTTCATGTCCTTAGATATTCACAAGTTCATCAAAAACAAAAATAGTCACAAATAATTTTTATTTTTATTCGGATTTTGAATTTACAATATCTCACGCGGAAGCTATTATAATATTAAAAGAGTTATATAAATCGCGTACCCCCAACTTTAATAAAATTAGACACGTTCCATCAATTGTGCCCAGATAATATATTTTTTTATTCAGACATTAAAGTTATATTTTATTCATCAAAACTATAAGCTTATTGATATTTCAATTTCATTCCTACACTAGTTAGTATAGTTTTAAAAAGGAAGTTATACTATGATCATGTCATATGTTATTTAGCGAAAATGGAAATGATCATTTGATCTTTATCTTAGTGTCACGCTCAAAAAGGTGCCCAGATCCGCTTTCCAGAAATCAGAACCCCTTACAAACCTTCTCCAGTGAGCTGAACTGCTCAAAAGAAGGGAGGTAAAAAAAAAAATGTTTGTGCTTTTTTTTCTTACTCCTGGTATCATAAGCATTTCATTAGTAACAATTTTCCTATTTGATAGGGCAATGTAATAAGGGCCCTCACGGATCGGTCATGAGCTAAGAATAGACTGGGATTCTGACCTCCATCAGAGACTAATCTGAGATCAAATACGAAAAGTCCGAGGTCCGTTAGCAGCTAGGCCTAATAAGACCCAACAAGGCTGCGTCCAACATGAGTCCAGCTCGGACTCGGATTATGGTCACCGCCTTCATGTCTGTACACAGCGGGTGCAATTTAGTAACTACCAAATTATGCGAGCGTCATCGCTCCTATGCGAGAATAACCGCTTCTATACGAGCGTAACCGCTCCTATGCAAACTCTCCTAATCGCTTTGACAACGCAGACTGACGATTAGAGAATGAGCTATGTAAGGCATGACGCCCCATGAAAGAAAGGGTCAAACTTTTGCCACACAGGTGAGGTATCATAGAGGATAGAGTCCGAATACCTTCTAACTTTCTCATTTCGGGAACCGTCATCCTTTTTACTCAATCTCAGCCTGTCTTTCAGCTATTCTCTCTGAAATAGGACATATCACTGTTAAAGAGGATTACATATTTGGTGAATTGAACAGATCTGAAGGAGGGTCTATGTGTGTACAGTCGGAGGATCCGACTCTGCTCTTTTTCTTAGAGAAAAGTAGCATCCTGCTTTTTCGATTCCAACCATTCAAAATTTTTCATTCACGTATCTCGATAAAAAAAAAATTTCATGTACAAATCTCAACGAATTTAAATTATTGGAATCGGAAAAATAGAACTGCTTAGAAAAGCAGTAGAGTCCGTTCCACAGTCGGACACCTAATTGGGCCTTAATTTATTCGAGTCCGCGTGGTTACTTTATAATTTCTCTTGATTCCATCACACGCACTTGATTCCATCACACGGATGCACTTGATTGCATCACATGCAAGGTGTGGACACTCAACGGTGCACTAGGAAAATTGAGCGTATAATATAAAAAAATTAACGTCATTTAGCTTGAGGAACAATAATTAATTAAATGGAAAATTTCTGATATGTCCATCTAAATTTTTGAAATAGCCAATTTACCTATAAAATCACCATAATATCCAATATCCCCACCAAAAATTAACTTTCTTTCTTCTATCTCCTTTTAATTATTTAATCTTTTATTTAATTATTTTTTAAATTATATTAACCATCATTATGCCCTCCAATTGTAAATGAAGATGTCCCTTGAGTTTGTAACAACATTGAATTTAACAGAGCATTGAAAAAAGAAAGAGTCTGCTCTAATATTTCCTTTGGTCTATTCTTCTTCTTCCTTCCACTGCTACTATTGCTCCACCTCTCTCTCCCCTCCTCTCTGTTCTTCTTCTTTTTAAAAAGAGAACCTACCCGTAACTATATAAAAAATAAAAACGCCTAATTTGAAAGGGTACATCTGAGTTCTAACCACCCGCCTCTTACTTCAAAAATTGAATAAAAGAAGGAGCCCATTGTAACTTTCCATTTCCCCCTCTGACAACTTCATTCTCTGACCACTTCATTTTCTTATCAGTAAATGTGGAGAAGCCTCTTCTCCATCAATTTGAAATTGGATTTTACCAACAACCAACGCAGCGCCTTTAACTGGCCATTGTGAAGAAATGTTCCTCCATTACACTGTTACAATCAACTGCATTAAATCAAATCTGCTAGCTTGGTGTGACACAGATTAAAGAAATCAAACTAGCCGAACATTCTACGATAATAGTGCTACATTGGCATCTGTTACATACTTTTCTGAACAGTGTACTACAAGTCTGAATAAAAATAACCAAAGACAAATTAAACAAAACAAAAGAAACTTGAATCAAATGATTGTTGCATTGCTAAAGGCCTCAAACGAGTTAGATTAGATTAGATTACCTCTTATAGGATGTATTTGGTTCATAATATTGACAAGAATTGATGTGAGTGTACAAGTTTAGTTGATGTAATGTATGTGTTAAGAGAGCATGGATGTAACACAAAAATTTAATTTACGCAATACTTGGCAGCCGTTGCTAAGTCTTTCAAATTCTAGTTCTTACACCATCCAATGTGCAGAAAGTACAGGCCTCTATTGTCTGTTGCAAAAACCATAGCCTATCTATAAGAGTACGAAGTGGCGGTCATGACTACGAGGTCTCTCGTACCGGTCGATTTTGGGCACCCGATTTGTCATGATTGATTTAGCCAACCTACATGACATACATGTTGATACACACCACAGAGTTGCTTGGGTTCAATCTGGTGTCTCACTTGGGGAATTATACCATAATTTATCTCAAAAGAGTGGTACTTTGGCTTTTCCGTCAGGTACGTGCCCCACTGTATGTGTAGGTGGTATATTTAGTGGGGGAGGTTTCGGCATGCTGTCGAGAAAATACAGGCTTTCGGTAGATAATATTTTGGATGCTAAATTAGTAGATGCTTCTGGAACGGTACTAAACAGAGCTTCTATTGGGGGAGATCTCTTTTGGGCTATTAGAGGAGGTGGTGGTGGTAGCTTTGGCATTGTAATTTCATGGAAAATTAGGTTAGTTCAAGTGCCTGATATGAAACTGTATCAGTTGCCACACTAAACAGGACTACAAAACAGGGTGCCATTAGACTTGTTGAAAAATGGCAATATATTGCAACTAACTTTAGTGAAGATGTACTCCTAAAATGCCAGTGGCTATCTTTACAAAATTTTATCTGGGTAGATGCTCTAATATGCTCACTTACATGCAAGTGAACTTCCCGGAACTTGGTATGCGAAGAGATGATTGTCAAGAAATGAGCTGGATCCAATCGGTCCTGCATTTTGCCGGGGTTATGGCCCAGATAAACCAGAAACAATTTTACTAGAAAGGATATCAGAAACAAAGCAATTTAACAAAGGCACGACAGATTTTGTAACAGATCCGATCCCGCTTAAAACATGGGAAGAAATATTTAATAGATTTTTCTACAAAGGGGCTGGAATTATGTATATAGAAACACACGGTGGTCATATAAATGTGGTATCCGAATCTGATACCCATTTCCGTACAGGGGGGAGTTCTGTACAAAATACGCTATCTGGTTTACTGGCAAGATGATGATGACGACATGGTAGATAAGTGTCTAGGATGGGTTCGAGAGGTGCGCAGCTATATGACACCATATGTGAGCAAGAATCCAAGGGGTGCATATGTAAATTTCAGGGATTTGGATTTTGGTACCAATGAGGAAGGAAAAACAAATTATGAACTCGCTAGGATTTGGGAAGAGAAGTATTTCAAGCACAATTTTAAGAAATTGGCTCAAGTTAAGGGAAAAGTTGATCCAGGGAATTTCTTTTGGCATGAACAAAGCATACCCCCTCTATTATTAGGATTGGTTTCAGACAGCGGTCATGAGAATATGGACGTTTATTTTTAATTTAAGACTAGTCAGCTTGAATGGTTGATCAATCGCTGAAAGATTTATCTCTTTCATTAAAGCTGAACTGTTTAAATCAAAAGATTAAAGTTCTATTTTGAGATACACTTTTGTAGTACCACCCAACTTTACTTTTCAATTGTTACTTAGGGACGCTTCATTATAGTTTCGCTTACAAGAGGCAACATACAAATTGTGCTAGATACATACGCTTACTTGACATTTTTGGCTTGTTGAGGTATTTTCTAGTTTCTGGTAAGCCATTGCTTCCTCTCAGGAAATCTGACAAACACTTGATGGGCATGGAGTTTTAGTACTGCCTCTAAGATTCCAGAGACAAAGCATAAGAGCCTTTGGCAAGGAAAGCACGAAGCAATGCGCGCATGTCAGTACTGTTCAAAGTCGAGTTGTTGAAGTTTAATCTTTCAAACAAAACTACTACACTATGAAAATCCAACAATCTGTTATTTATGCACAGGAATTAAAGCAAAACATTGACCAAAATTTCGGATTACTTTTAACAACGGTAACCCTCCGATCGGAATAATATGGAGTTATGGACCCGTTTCAGAGTTCAGGCCCATGGTCTAGAGCGAGGAATGGCTCAGATTTGTTTTGTTCTGAGCCCAATATATCTGTGGATCCTTTTTTTTGAGGAATTCGTATCCTCTGCATTAACTCAAAAAGGAATCTTTCGAGTTAATGCATCTCGTCCGTCTGATCTGTTTTAAAATTCATGCGAATTAGATCTGCACTAATATTAAAGGCCCCCTATGTTATAGACACGAGCTGGATTGGCTCCGTTTAAAATCAGACGGTTGGAATTCGTTAATTAAAAAAATGCCCTTTTGGGTTAATGCAGAGGATACGGATCCTTTTTTGAGAGACCCCAAACTACTGTCAAAGTAGGGGGCTTATCAGTTCGGTTCGGTTAAAACCGAATAAAATAGACAAATTAAAATTTTATTTAATTTTCAAAAATATAATTGAACCGATCAAAATAAACTTATCAACCGAATTAAAAGCGAACCAAACAAACCAAACTAAATTTTAATTTGTTCGGTTCAACCGAAATAAGAAGATTAATCATAAAATAAACATTTTTTTGTTAATTTTGTTAATTTCATTTAAGATGAATTTAAAATTTTTGTTTGATCGGTCTAACCGGTTTTAAACTGAACCAAATAATATACATTATGTCGTAATTTTTAAATCTTTTTAAATATTTGATTTCAAAAAACTGTTTTAAAAATTTCGATCGGTTTGATCTATCTAGTTTTAGGATACCATATTAATGAAATGAGGACTAGATCATTATTTTTTCCTAATAAAGAAAGAAGAAGTTAGCTCTGAGCTACTTCATTTCATTAAGAAAAATTAAGTATGATACAAGTAAAATGTTGAGAGGTAGCGACAATGAAATATGAACGAATAAGAATAAATTTTTGAGAAAGATTTCGTTCCGAGCAAATTGTCCAATTAGTATATCGACACAATATTGACGTACGAAAATAAATGAATTATAAATATTTAAGAAGTAAATCATGTACGAATTTTAATACAAATTCTATAATGATGATATTTGGAAATTTGTCAATCCTCATAAATGTGTTCATCCGAGTCATTTCTTATCCGCTAGAAACCAAATTTTTTATTGATATCCAAAAAAAATTCAAAATTTCCAAATCTACACCCATTTGCAAAAATTCCAAAATCTGGCCAAACCGGAAAATTATTTCCCGGATCCATGGGAAAAAATTTAATTAAATAGAAAATATTATGATTTATTTATATTTTCTATTAAAATATTAGATATATGTTATATTTCTTTGAAAATGGATGGAATATTATATAATTGAATTTATTGGAAATACTACGACAAATAACTCGGATCAACATTTTTCAGGCCGGATTTTTTGCGGATGTAAGAAAAATTAAAATATTTTTTTGTGTGTTACTGGAAAAAAATATTTTAGATCTGAGTTATTGATCCCGGTTCAAAAGTCACTTCTAAGTAAATAAAGAAAATATCGTGATCCTTCTATTTTTGAAAAAGCACAATTTGATCTGACATTTTACAGAGCCGAAATGATTTCATATCAATTTTTTTTCAAAATAGATACAATATCTTAGAATTTGAATGTACTAGAAGGACCACGATATTTTCTTTATTTATTCAGAAGTGACTTTTGAACCGGGATCAATAACTCAAATCCAAAACATTTTTTTCTAGTAACACACAAATAAATATTTTAATTTTTCTTACAACCGCAAAAAATTCGGCCTGAAAAATATTGATCCGGGTTATTTGTCACAATTTTTCTAATAAATTCAATTATATAGTATTCCATCTATTTTCAAAAAACATAAAAATATTTCTAATATTTTAATAAAAAATAAATAAATCATAACATTTTCTTTTTAATTAAAATAAAAATCAGAAAATTCTAAATCCATTAAATAATTTCCCGGAAGTGGATTTCCGCAAAATAATTTTCCGAAAACTCAAGTCTGGATCCGAAAAGTTATTTTGCAGATTCAGAGGCTGAATCCGGGAAATAATTTTCCTATTTTGGACAGATTTTGAAACTTTTACAAATGAGATGTAGATTTGAAAATTTTGAATTTTTTTTTTATATAATAAAAATTTCGGCGCTAGAAATGATATGATGTGGATACGGCTGCTTGAGGAGCGGACACGTGGCGTTTGGAAAAAAAAAGTGAACTTGGACGAATTTGGGGAAACAAAGAAAAAGAAGTGAACTTGGACGAATTTTGAGCAATCAAAATCATTACCCTTTTCTTTTTGTTCTGTGCTCTGTCCGGTCCGATTGGTTGTGGGGGCGGGTTGACTGTGACACTGTTCATTGTGCTTTTCTTGGCTTGTTTCACGGACTAATACTACTCTTTTGTTTAATTTGTACTAATCAACCATCCTTTAACTTGAAAACTGAATTAAAATAATAGTTATCACCAAATCTTGTTTTAACCTGAACCAATAATTGAGTAGGTGAGTAGCGCTAGCATTGTAAAAAGTTAAACCCACTCAAACAAAACAATGACATCAAAACTAGAAAAATAGAAAAGATCCTGTACGAAACAAAGATTAATTAAGCGGGACAACCACTATTAATCTTCAATCAACCTTTCACCACTGAAGAAACCCTGACAGCAAAGAAGGAAGCACATGGAATCTATCTGCAAAAACCTTCTCCTACTCTTGTGCTTCTCTTTATCTCTCGCACTTCCAATTCAATGTTATCAAACTTTTCTTGATTGCCTGTTACACCAAGCCCCCAATTCAAATCTCTCTCAATTGGTATACACCCAAAACAACCCTTCGTTCACTTCCTTACTTGACAGCTCTATACAAAATCTGAGGTTCATGTCCCCTGATACTACTAAACCGCTCCTAATTCTCAAACCAAAAAATGTACGAGAAGTACAAGCATCGATTATCTGTTGCAAGAACCATAGCCTACCTATAAGAGTGCGTAGTGGCGGTCATGACTATGAAGGCCTCTCGTACCGGTCTATTTCAGCAACAGAATTTATCATGATTGATTTAGCAAACCTACGGGACATACATGTTGATCCATACCAGCAGATTGCTTGGGTGCAATCTGGTGCAACACTAGGGGAGCTGTACTATGCAATATCTCAGAAGAGCGGTACGTTGGCATTTCCAGCAGGTACATGTCCCACAGTATGTGTTGGTGGTTTATTTAGTGGAGGCGGTCTCGGGATTATGTCAAGAAAATTCGGGCTTTCAGTGGATAATATTATCAATGCCAAATTGATTGATGCCAATGGAAGGGTTCTAAACAGAGAATCTATGGGGGAAGATCTCTTTTGGGCAATTAGAGGCGGTGGTGGGGGCAGTTTTGGCATTGTAATTTCATGGAAAATTAGGTTAGTTCAAGTTCCCAAAATTGTGTCAGTTTTTACTCTTAACAAGACCTTAAAGCAGGGTGCAATTAATCTTGTAGAAAAATGGCAACGTATTGCACATAATTTTAGTGAAGATGTGCTCCTAAAATTGTCTATTGAGCCTGAGATGAATGGGAGAGAGCCAGTAGCTGTTTTCAAGTCATTTTATGTTGGTAGGTGTACTGGCTTGCTCACTTACATGCAATTTCACTTCCCGGAACTTGGTCCTGAGAAAGATGATTGTGAAGAAATGAGTTGGATTCAATCGGTCGTGTATTTTGCCGGTTATGGCCATGCCAAACCAGAAACAGTTTTGTTAGATAGGAGGTCTGAACCTAAGGTATATAACAAAGGTACATCAGATTTTGTAACAGATCTGATCCCTTATAAAATATGGGAAGACATATTTGACAAATTTCAATATGAAGGAGCAGGTATTATGTACTTCGAAACACATGGCGGACGTATGAGTAGAGTATCAGATTCTGATACGCCATTTCCTCATAGAAAAGGGATTCTGTACAGGATACAGTATCTTGTGTTCTGGCCAGATAATGCAGATGTGGCAGAGGAGAAGTATCTGGGATGGATTCGGGAGATGCGTAGCTTTATGACCGCATATGCGAGCAAGAATCCAAGGGGTGCATATGTAAATTTTAGGGATTTGGATTTAGGTATGAATGAGGAGGGAAATACAAATTATGAAAATGCTAGAGTTTGGGGGGAGAAGTATTTTAAGGGAAATTTCAAGAGATTGGCCTTGGTCAAGGGAAAGGTTGATCCAGAGAATTTCTTTTGGCATGAACAAAGCATACCCCCTCTTGTTTCAGGATTGTATGCAGAGAGTTGATTGGAAAATTGATGTTTCAATGTTTATATTAATTAGACATAGATTTCAAGAACGTCAAGCGCATTTTCTATTTCTTATTTTTTTTTTAAATTAGTGTGTTAAGAAATTACCTATACTCTTATTGTCTATACCATGACTTAGATCCACTTCAGGGGACTGCACTGGCATGTAATTCAAAATACAGTGCATGTAACAAGATACAAGGAGGTGGAATGCTGTACGCCTGTACCTAGTTTTATTTTCACGCGTCTTTTGAAGAATTTGAAGTGGAATTTTTTTTTTTTTTTTTTTTTTTGAGAAAGAACGAGGGTCAAAGCCCTCATTTCATTAATATGGTAAACTGGTACACGAGAACAGTGTTCCCAGAGAGGGGAAAAAAAAACGAAAATAGAATTTGGACAATGGTCATGTTTACTTGAGTTATATACTTACTTCAGATTTTGGTTAAGTTGATGTCATGTCAATTTTTCATATCATTTTTCGTTTGGGCCATTTCCATATTTCCTTCGGACCTTTTTCATATTTCATTTGAGCCGAATTGAATGGTTCGGAACCCAATCCATCTTTACATCATCTACAACTATTCGGAAAATTGTAAATTTGTAGAGGGGCCACATTAACAGTATATTAATCTCACACAGGACCATCCAGAGTACAAACTTTTTAAAATATGTTATCATCTCTAACAAGGTGCACTTGGGCGCTACAGTCATAGGCGGAGTCAGATTTTCGAACTATAATAGTTAATTATATAAATTTTTTTCACAGATAATGGAGATCAATTTAACAATATCACGACATTTTACACTAAATTATATAAAAAAATCACATATAAATAAAAAAATAAAAAAAATGGGGGTCAGTTGACCCCATTGCTCTTCCTTACCTTCGCCCCTGGCTGTAGTTGTTAGCAACAGTAACGCATGCTGGACTTGAGTTGTTTCGAAGTATTAAACAAGCCGTGTGAGTGTGTTAACTCTTTTTTTCATACATGTATTATTTTTAGTTTACTTTGCATGGATTATGCATACGTAGGAGTATTTGTTGGATCCGGTTTATTTGATTTTCAACGAACCAACAAATTTTGGATTAAATAGTTTGATTTTTCAGTTTAAATGATTCGGTTTAGTTGAATTTTTTAATTACTTTGATTTTTTATATTTAGTTCAGTTTAATCTCTCTTATTTCATTTTAATCATCAAACCGAAATTTACTTGATATTTACTTATATTACTTTGAATTTTTTATAGTTTATTCAGTTTAATTTCTCTTGTTTCAGTTCGACTAATATCATGCATTTGTGTATGTCTTGAGTCTTGACTTTTTTTAATTTAATATATCTTATTTCGGTTTAAACAAAAAAAAAAATTTGAAATTTATTTCGATTTTTTTAGTTTGGTTGTTATTCGGTTGGTTGTATAAGATTTTTTTAAGTTTCTAACTCTGATTCGAAGCAACTCAGATTGAGTCGGATCACGATCAATTTAATATGAGACGACTCGTTTTTTTTTTTTTCTTTTAAACTTTTAATGGAAATAGAGAATAGGAGAATATAATGAAAAAGTGAGGTTTGAGATGAATAAGAATATTGGAACTGGAACTTGAGCATGTCCTGTAGGAGATAGGAGTAGGTCCGATGGGCATCGGACCTACATTTAGGTTCAATTAGCTGTAGGACCGTACGATTAGCATCAAGATCTATGTGCACGGAAATTAATACAGACTTGCACGGATTTTGATACAGAGCACACGAATCTTGATGTAGATCGAATGGTCATCACACCATCGAACCAAGGTAGGGACCTACTCTGATTCCGTCCTGTAGAAGAACGGCGACATCAAAAATTGGTTGGCGCGCGTATATATATTTTAGTTTCGCTAGTAGTGCGTGCATATATATTTTAGTAGTGCTACTCACGTCAATCCTTCAATAATTGAGTGACCGAACACATTTGCAACAGAGATGAAGTTAATTAAATAACTTCGTCTGGATATTAAAAAAAAATTGGTTCTAGCCACTTCGTTTCATAGAGCCACAGTGGAATATGAATGAATCATACATAATTAAAAAGTAAATCATGTGCGAAATTTAAAACAAATTATATACTGATGAGATTTGGAAATTTGTTAATCCAAGTCATTTCTTATCCGCTAGAAATGATGTGATATGGCTGCTTGAGGAGCGGATTAGAAAAAAAAGTGAACTTGGACGAATTTTGAGCAATTAAAATCGTTACCCTTTTCTTTTTGTTCTGTGTTCTGTGCGGTCCGATTGGTTGTGGGGCGGGTTGACTGTGAGACTGTTCAGTGTTCATTGTGCTTTTCAAGGCTTGTTACACGGACTAATACGACTCTTGTGCGACGTTTAATCTGTACAACTTCCGTGACTAATTAACTATCCCTTGACTTGAAAAATAAATTATAATAAATGATTTGCTCACCAAATCTTGTTTTCATGACCTGGAACACTAATTGAGTAGGTAAGTAGCATTGAAAGAAGCTAAACCCACTCAAACAAAACAACGACATAAAATAGCCGGGCGATGTAACGAAAGAAACCCTGACAACAAAGAAGGAAACAGATGGAATCCATCTGCAAAACCCTTTTCCTACTCTTGTGCTTTTATTTCTCTCTCCTTATTCCAATTCAATGTTATCAAACTTTTCTTGATTGCCTGTTACACCAAGCCCCCAATTCAAATCTCTCTCAATTTTCTTTTCTTTTTTTAAAGAAAAATATGGGTCTAGTCCGTATTTCATTCATGATATGGTCCATTACATAAGTGATGTAATAGTGAAATAAAAACAAAAATAAAAACAAAACAGTTGAGCAATTAAATGAGAAAATGAAAAGTGAAGTAGAGAAAACATAGAATGATGCAAAAATAACAAGAAATGAAAAAGATTGCATTGAAGTCCCTAAGAAAACAGAAATTGTTGTACAAGTTTCTTGGCAATTGATGAAGCGGCACATCCTACCAATAGCACCGATTCTACTGTGCTATCCCATCATACCAATAGCACAAATACGGTTTGGACTGCATCTACCCGTACCAGTGGCATGTGCCCCGTACCAGTTTTGATCAGAAATTGTCCGTACCTGGTCCTCTTTGTTGTTTCATTGATGATACAACCTTCAATTGCCATGTTGTTTTTTCCTTCAATTCCCTGATTTCAGTCAACATGAGAACATGAGTGGATGCCTAAGAGCTGTACCAGGCCGTTTGCATACCAGTCCCCTTTCCATCCTCTACCATTACCAGTAATTGTTCTTCTCCCACCAGTCCAACATATGTGTCTTCTTGGAGCTGAAACAGAACTAATACCATACCAATACCAGCAACACACATACCAGCTCCCATTCCAACATCCCAGCCCCCATTCCAACATCCCAGCCTCCTTGTTGTGTTCATTTCTCACTGTACCTCCTTTGTTTTATGATTGTTATACCCGCTCAGCTATCATACTATATCTCCATTGTGTCTGAACCTGTTCTGCTAAATCCACAATATCTTTCTCAAAATTTCTGAAAATTCAGCAACACCTTTCTCTCCATAAAACAAATTGAGAAATTAGCAAGATTGATCTTTCCTTCCTTGAATACCTCTTATTGGTTAGTGCTGAGATGGCATTGATGTTGATAATATTGGAGACTAGGTAATCTGACATCTAAAAGTGAAGACACTCTTCTATATAATGCCAGTGCAACAATTATTAAACAAATGTCTTGTTGCCTCAGAATTATTCTTGCACATGACACACTAGTTGACAAGGCACCATCCCCTTCAATTTCAATTTGCAATTGTGAGAATTTTATGAAGTAATAGAACTACAACAAGTGAACGAGAAGGCAGTCATTGGAGGGAAATATATCGGCGGTAGGTACCCTACCCTTCCCTGGTAGTAAAACTTAAGAGATTTTGATGCCGTCTTCCCAAGGAAGCGTGCCTGGTGGACCCTTATAGTTTTACTATGCAGGGTGCAGGCGTTAGGTTTAATTAAAACTAAACCTAGCGTAGATGAATGACTCCAAACCTACAAAGGCAATTTGTTTAAGATTTTAGAGGCAAAAGTTAAGTCATCAAAAGCTCTAGTACCCTGTCACTCTTTGAAAGAGTTGAGTCATCAAAAGCTCAACAATATGAAAGAATATAACACTTAGATAAGAAACACTCAAAATCACTTTGCAAACATATAAATATGAAATCAATATTGTTCAGCTCTAGAATATTTCAAATTCACGAATAACTTCGGATTCACTTTGATTGTATAAAATATTTTGGTAGAGTTTTATCTCATAAAGAATTAAATCGTCAAAAAGAAAAAAAAAAAAAAGGTTCACACGAATCCAATCAGCTAGCAAACCTATCATTACTCTCATAAATCATAATTATTTGATCATCATCATAAATGTTTACTTAATAGGGGAAAGTGGAAAGTTTCCTCGGATAAATGTATATAATTAAAATGTCAAAAAGTTACCTATAAAATATATGGGCACCAGAATGTAAACATTTTTAGCAGTATTTGGCATGAGCTTTATATTGTTGGTGTTGAACTCCCCAAATTGAGTAGATTTATATAAAAATTGGACAAAATAATGTTAAGGTCAATAGTAAGCTAAAAGTTGCAGAATTTCTTTCTCATTGTAAATACAATATGGCAGCACCTTGCAAGTAAAAAACCAACCAAGTTTAACCATGCAAGTATGTAACATTTAAACATTCTCTGCCAGCACTGGAACTTTTTTATTTCTTACCAGACTTGCCAAATAAGGAACCTATAATATATTTGCCAAGGGATATAGCGGGGAGTAATTTTAATTTTGGGTCAAAGCTGATTGTCAATCTCAATTCCCCAAAAGATAATTTAAGTCACAGTATAGTACCAGTGGAAAGCAGGAGAGGTGGTTCCTATTACCTCCAAATTAAAACTTGGAGAGGTGGTAGCAGTGTCTTAATCACATGCAATTAGATTGATAACATTACCCAGGTTGAAGCTTGTGGTTGAACTTCAAGCGATGAACAAACCTTCTCTGTACAGAAGTGAGAGGCGGGAAATGAGGTTCAGTTTCGCACGCACTTCTCCGAGGATCGTTTGCTTGGGCCGTAGCTACTAGCTACGTCCGGGAGAGAAGTAGAAATGAAGTATGATTGTATGAAGGAACTTCATCACTTTGGGCCAAATTCAGGCCCAAATTACAACCGCTAACGGGCTACAATGGCTTAAGAGTTATTGTATCGATGGTTGTGAGTACAATTGGCCCAGATAAGAAGTCGCCAACTTGCAAGCCAATTTTTAACTAATGTCCTCTCCAATTAAATGAGTCTGTTCGTTTCAGATTGAACGGTTCTGATCAGATCTTATCGGATCGCTGTTCCGATATGCTCATTATGCCATACTTTCTTATGAAAAGAGCTTTCGAGTTGGTTTTCTGAATTGAACAGGCAACAACTAAATGCCAAGGATCAGTGATGGTTGAGCACTTGGCTTTCCCTTTGCGCCCTGATGTCACTTTCGTACTTCCCAATACCGCACAAAATATTGGTTGCTCCAGGAGTACTTTAAATAAAATGCTCATATTTCGGAAAAAAATTTATAAATCATAATTAAAAAATATATTTTTACGAAACCAACATGATTACTTTTTTTTTACAAAAATCATAAGAACCGAAATATATTTTTTTTATTCCGGACCGAAATGTCATTTCAGTCCAGTCCCCTTTCTGAATTTTTTGCGGTGGCTCATATGAAAACTTGTGAAAAAGTACCACAGAAAATCCAAAAAAGGAACCGGACCGAAATGTCATTTCGGTCCAGAATAATAATAAAAAATTCGGACTGAAATGGCATTTCAGTTCTTATGATTTTTGTAAAAAAAAAAGTAATCATGTTGATTTTGTAAAAAACAAAATTTTAATTATGGTTTATAAAAAAGATTCCATATTTCGTTGAATACAAAATTTATTATATTTTTGATAAAAAAAAATTAGTTCTGAATTTTTAAAAATTGAATTCTTCGCAAATTTTAAAGTGAAAAAGAGTGATTAGCATCATTTTTGTTAATATATCACTAGTAATATGTATGATGTTCGCTACTTTCTGAAGAAGAAGAAACACAGAGACATGCATACTGATCTGACAAAGTATCGATAGTTAAAATAAGATTAATTATAAAATTATCATAAAAAAATTAGGATCTAAATACCGTATTTCATGATTATATTGCATGCTACAATCTTCAAACAACCATAGTATAATTTTAAATTATTTTATTAAATCAAACACGTAGGTATTGAGTCTATTCTATTTCTCTCCCAAAAAAAAAGGAAAAAGGAAACACCACATTTCAATTTTAAATTATTTCATTGGCCATTTTCTAAAAGAAAAGAAAGAAAAATAACATATTTGTTCTTTTAGAATTATTTATTGTTGGCGGGTCTAATATTTGAGATTAAAATTGAATTGATTTTGTGTGTATTGTGTTCTTCTACTTATTTCTTTTAAATATTAACAATAAATTTTCTCCATTTAATTCCATATTACAGTTATCTATCACAAACTACAATCAACTCCTATCATGGGAACAACTGGATGATTGAGCCCCACCAAAGCACAAGATTTTGGAGGAATTTTTTTTTTTGAAAAAAAAAATGAAGGTCTAAGTCTTAAAAAAAATGAACTCATAACTTATTTTCATTTGGAAACCATGTGCATTTGTAACTAGATCAAACACTTAGGGGTGTTCATCGGTTCGGTTTGGTTTCAACCGAACCGAACTAGGCAAACCAAAGTAATAATTCGGTTTCTAAAATAGAACTGAACCGAACCGATTTAGCATTGCAACCGAACCAAAGTTTTACTTCGGTTTGTTCGGTTCAAACCAAAATATATTAATTTTTTTATTTAAAGCAATTGATTTATAATAAACCGAAGTATATTAAGAAATAAACTGGGGTATTAAAAAAATAAACCGGGATATTAAGAAATAAACCGAACTATTTAAAGCAATTGATTAAGAAATAAACCAGGACAGTCCAGATCAAATTCATAATATATAAAAGTTCGGTCGGTTCAGTTATTTCGGTTTTGAAAATTTTCAAACCGAACCGAACCGAATCATTAAACCGAACAAACCAAACCGTTTGGTCCAAACTAATTCGGTTCGGTTCAAAACCGACTAAACCGGACCCAATGAACACCCCTACAAACACTAGTTCTTAAGATTTTGGAGGAATTAACTTCTATCATCCTTTTATGTGCTGAAGTTGGAAACAATTTCAACTATCGAATTAATTTGATTCAAATTTTTTTTTGTGTGACAAAAGTGGGTAAAATCCACTGATTTCATAAAGAAATCAACATTATTGTTTTTCAATTTTATTTAAGATGATATCTGATAAACGAATTTTTATGATGATCAATTATATCTTCATTATGATTTACATTCCATATGTTATTAGGGACCAACTTGGGTCCGATGAGTTCCACGTCCATCCGATCCACTTTAAGATCCGTATGCACTGCTTCAATAAGTGTGTACATTAGCTTCAATATTTGTGTGTACAAAAGTTAGAACGAATCGGACGAACGTGGAACCCAAATTTGAATCTGATGCTCATCGGAGCCAAATTGGTTCCGTGTTGTTATTGTTTGATCTGTTAATTGTGATTGTTATTTGAAATAACTATAGCAATACTAGCCATACTTTAGTTTATAGGAAAATTTTATTTTCAACAAGTAGATAAACTATAAATAGGATACACACTTGTTTGCAGAAATTTATTTTACATTTCAAAGATTTGTAAGCAAGTTGCATAACTGGTTATGCTCATGACAATGGTCTATTTTTTTTTTATCCTCAAGAGAAAAAAGGCATAATAAAATAATAGTATTTCCCTCCATTTTTACAATCATAAATTTTTGCTTTCCAAAAAAAAAAAAATTTAATGAAGAATTTCAAATATAATGAGGGGACAACTTGTATAGAAAAACCAAATTTTCAATTAGTATGCTTAAAAAAGAAAAGGTTTAAGCAATAAATATGAAATAAACTCTTGTGTATTTAATTATTTACAGAACTTCATTAATTTTCTTAGGACAGAAATAAAAGTTGATATTATGTTCTTCCAATTTCAGTATAGAATTGATAATATGTTTTTGAATTACAATTCAAATACTTGTAATTTCGTAATTTTGTATGTTGACCTCAATCCAACTAATTAATATATGCCCAAGAAAACAACTATCAGGAAAATGACTCTTTGTCACACTTAAATCAGCTGAAATTCTAAATTCATGAACAGTACACGTGAAACCTCTAAAATTACGAATCCAGCCGTTCAACTTTTTATGTGCACGCATATTGAAACAGCTGATTTTTCTGTGCACGAATCTTGAAACATTTCGACGGCTGGATTCTGAATTTCAGAAATTTCAGAGTACTGTTAATGGATCTGAAATTTTTAGAATTTGAATCCAGTTATGGTAGCACGTCCTCTGATAGAATAGTATGATTTCATTATCTCTATTATTTTATTTCTAAGTCATATTTTATTTTATTTTAACTAAAGAAAACACAAATGCCGTCTATAAAATTGTGACCCGGAGCCAAGATAACATTTAGAATTGTAGATATCTATTGACGTAAACAATGTTATATATATGCATTATCTTTTAAAGCCTTGATTCGTGAAAATAAAATAAATTACTCAGTTGTTTTCTTCCACATAAATATGATAATCATATTAACAGTGTTTTATTTAATTTTGAGTTTTCTACAATTTGACTTGTGAGAAAAAGTGGAAATAAAATAAAACTACTCAATCTCAAACGCCAGTAAAAATGAATTCTTTTTTTATGTATTTTAGTTTAGCCCTGTTGAAACTAAGCTTATGTGCATGGTTGAGTACTTGTGTACTTATGTGGTTTTTGCTAGAGCAGAAAATTAGTCACATCGTTATCAATTCCGTCATATCACGTTACGTCACGCTACGTGTGTTGATCACATAATGTGACTCGCATGTCACGTGACATGATTATCCTCTATCATCTTAGTCACGTCACGTAACAACATTATTTCTTAATTATAATTTATTTTGTAATAGTTTCTTATTTTTTTAGTATATTTTGTTTATTTAACAAACTTAAAAATTAAAAACAATAATTAAACTCGATTAGTCAAGTCATATTTAATCATGTCACTTGTGGTCACACCATGATCACAAGTGACATGACTATTTATTTGATGTGAATGTTTTCCACCATTTTAAATATGTTACGTTTATTTTAATCACGTACCGTAACATGATAGGACCAAATTACGGTGTGTTAATCACGTCACGTTTTTCATTCACTATTTATTGCAGATAATTTACATAGTCCATTAAATTTTTCATATAATTAAAAAATAGTAATGTATTCAAAATTTCAAATAAAGTGCTTCCAAATTATTAAAAAAACTCAACCCACATGGTCATTAATTCTTGAATGTCTTACCGACTTATGTTCATAAAATATTCAAATGCTCGCATCTAGAAATTTATAAAATAAACTCATAATCTAATTGTGGTTGCTTTTTGAATATTTGAAATTAATTAAAGATTAGATCATTATCTCATTAGATAATAACACAGCTAATACTTGGTAACTTATCTCATGCAACTCACCCGGCTTAACCCGGTCAATTTGCACCAGGAGCAAGCAGCAATTTCTCCCCACCTCTTGCTTGGTACGCTAGCCTCTTGCGGTCCCAGTCTCGAATTCTCTAACGCGGAACCGAAGGCGGTCTGATGGACTTCGGACCAAATCGGTCCGGTGCAATTTAATATCCGTCCCATTTGTCTCAAGATACGCGCGAACAACTTCACGATTTGTTCTGATCAAGTTTACACGAGCCCGATGCAAATCGGACGGTTCTGATCGGATATCGGACCGAATTTAATCCAATTCCCACTTGGCCACCCCCCACTCCCTCTACACGCAACCATTTAATTGTTGTCTCTCATACGGAATCAGAGTAGGTCCGATGCCCATCGGACCTACCTTGGTTTGATGGGTGTGATGACCATTCGATCTGCATCAAGATTCGTGTGATCTGCATCAAAATCCGTACAAGTCTGTATCAATTTCCGTGCGCAAAGATCTTGATGCTAATCATACGGTCCTAGAGCTAATTGAACCTATATGTAGGTCCGATGCCCATCGGACCTGCTCCTATCTCCTCTCATACTTGGTACCTGAACCTTGCTTTCTTCTCCAATCCAGTACACAAGCAGAGCGAAACAGATAACGAGGCGGAGAACGAGAGGATTGAAAATGGCATTCAGGGCTGTGATCTCCTCTGGCGCGATCTCTCAGAGCAAGTGGGTCCCCTCCGGAGGGCTTGCGAGACAGATGTCCTCTTGGTTCGGCCACGTGGAGCCCGCTGCAAAAGATCCAATTCTCGGTGTGACCGATGCTTTCCTTGCTGATCCCAGCCCAGATAAAGTTAATGTCGGCGTGGTAAGTATTTGATTGTTTGATAATTGATAGTATAGAAAAAGGGTCGTTATTGTTTGATCGATGATGTTTGTGCTCAGTTCATCTCATTTGAATATGATACTGCAAATTTACTAGAAGAAGAGAAAGGGGAGGATCAGTGTAAATTTTGTCTTATATTCTTATGATCAGCTCAAATTTTATTTATGTACTCGTTTGTTAATTCATTTTGATTAAAGTTATCTCCCCACATTGCAAGATTTTCATCGACCATGGTCTTACTTACGTTATGTGCTTAATTGCTTGTGTGTTTATTTTCCACGAAATTCTTTAAAATTATGAAAAAAGAAAGAATAAACCCTTACAGTTGATGGTGTTCTACATCACGAGTGATGCATGCACGTCTAATATGAAGAGCAGAGAAACACAATCATCAACTTGATTGCATTTAACAATTTTTTATTGTTATCTTTTTGGCCTCTTGGTCTCGTACAGAACAGTTTCAACAATTTACAAATTTATACCTTGCATTGCTTGCCAGTGGCATATTACAAAATTGATATTGTGGATTTTTTTGTTTGAGTTTAGGATTTTGAACATATTAATATGGGTGGTTTTGGTAACATGCGGCATAATAGACATTTGGAGCAGGTCCCTACTCACAAGTTAATGTTAGCCATTATTATCATCTTTAGTGGTGAAGCAGATAAAATTTCTATTCCAAGATCAATGAAAATTTCTGTTGTGGAAGGGCTAACATGGTGATCAGAAAAAAGAAAAGAAAAACCAACTACAGGAACACCACTGCTCCAACTTTTTTTTGATGGTTTTTTTTTTCTGACTTATTTTTTTTAATTTTTAAGGGAGCATATCGTGATGATAATGGAAAGCCGGTGGTCCTCGAATGTGTCAGAGAAGCTGAAAGGCGAATTGCAGGAAACCTCCATATGTAAAGTCTTCTCTCTCTCTCATCGCTCTTTCTCATGCGCACACACTGAACCGATCTGTACATGTCATGTCTTATTCAGTGAGAAAGCACAATTTATGGTCCAGTGGGATCAATCCCTTTTCCTTCTTTTATTTCTGTTGCTTGAGCATGTGGAACCACTTGCTGTTAAGCTTTCTTTTCATGTGGAACCACTTGACAATCTGCCAATTAGTAGATGTATTAGTGCTGGCATTTTTCGGAAGTTCTTTGCTTAAATATACATATTTGCTTTACTGAAGCAAATTGTTTTAATTTATCGAATACCTGCACCTAAGATGCAAGTGATTAGTGATGCACAGTGATGTACAATTGAACTGGGCATTTGTCTATTGAATGACGTAGAGTATGTGTGCTCTTTGTTGTAGAACAATATTCTGGGTACAATCTCTTGCATATGTTTTCTATTGGCAATTTGTAGAACGGTCCTTTGGTTACATTAAAGCTGTCTTTAAGCAATTTGTAAGAAAGGCTTATGACCCTTTTTTTTGGGCATGGTATTAATAAAACAGAGTTTTACAGAACTTTTATTGTTTCACGCCGTCCCCCTTCAGAGACATGATTTTTCCATGTTGGCTGTTTTGTAATTGTACATTAATTTTCGTCCTTTCAATTTCATAATTTTTTATTCTTCGATTGCATCTGAATGTTACAAAATAATTCTTTGATTGTGTCCTACTTTAAACTTCTATACCTTGAACTTGTATCCAATGGCAAGACCTTCGTCAAGATAGTCAAATATGTAGTAGTATTTAAATATTTTTTATTTTATATTTTAGTCAAGTCTTATGTCAAAAAGCCAACTATTCTTTCCCATGTGGTTACCTCATTCTACTAATTGTTCTGTTTGTTAATCGACTTTTTTAATCCTAGGGAGTATCTACCAATGGGAGGTAGTTCTCAGATGATAGAAGAATCACTAAAGCTGGCTTATGGGGAAGATTCTGATTTCATAAAGGATAAGAAAATTGCAGCTGTTCAAGCTCTTTCTGGTACTGGTGCTTGCCGGGTTTTTGCTGACTTTCAGAAGCGATTCCTGCCTGATTCCCAGATATACATTCCAATTCCAACTTGGTCTAAGTAAGATCATCTCCTATCATTTAGCATATCTGGAACTGGTGGCCCTGGTGTGGGTTATATTTAGGGATAAAATCTGGATGGCGTCTCTCACGTTTCTAAAATGACAGTGTTTCTTAGTAATATCTACCAAACAAATTGTGTAATTAGCATTGACGTGTCCACAATGGATGCAAATTTTAAATATTAATTGTTAAAAGTAAACGCAACAAAAGGATGCCAAAGTGAAAAGAATAATCAGCATTGTGACAAGAGAGCAACAGGGTGCAATACAAACAAGATCACTGTCCCTATGCATGTAAAAGCTATAAATTGAACCATTTTAAAGATATCAATCTGGAGTAATTGTGAACTTACTGTACTTTGGTAAACAGCCATCATAATATCTGGAGAGATGCTCGGGTTCCACAGAACACCTTCCGTTACTATCATGCTGGAACAAAGGGGCTTGATTTTTCTTCTTTGATGGAGGATATTAAGGTAAAAACAACACTCACAAGAAACTGATACGTTTATCTTTTTCTATTTGGAATTACATGTATGCCCCTAAAAAATCTTGAAATTACATATTTCCCCTTCTAAAATCCATGATATCATATTTACCCCTCTAAATTAAAAAAAAAAAAAAATTTACCCAATTTATTGCCTTTTCTATTAAAACTCATTTTAATCTTATAAAGTTCTCATTTACCCTTTATTAAATAATAAAATATGCCATGTGTGTAAGAAAAATGTTCATGTCTTATAATTGGTCAATACCCGAGGGCAAATGGTTCATTTCTCCACTAGTGACTCATACACAGTGACATTCAGATATACACTTGTGTGCATGTCACAAGTAAGAAAATGAACCATTTGCCCTCACAACCGGCCAATTAGAAGACTGAATTTCTCTTAACATGCTACGTATTTTTTTATTTTTTAATAAAGGGTAAAATGGGTACTTTATAAATTTAAAACGAGTTTTTAATAGAAAAGACAATAATTGGGTAAATTTGTGAGTTTTTTAAATTTAGAGGGGTAAATATGATATTATGATTTTTAGAGGGGGGAAATATGTAATTTCAAGGTTTTCAGGGGTATACATGAAATTTACCCTTGTTTATTTGAATATAAATTGTCAGAATTTCCTCCTAGTTGCCTAAAACTTTACAGACTACGCTCCTCTGTACTGCTATTCCTCAGCTTTCGGAAGAGGGAAATTGCATAAATGCTATCTCTAATTATTATTCACAAATTATAATTACTGTATTCAGTTGGTAAATTGGATTATGTTTCTTTTTGTTTGGCTTATGCTTGGTAGCTTACCTGATATACTTGAAAACTGTTTCTAGAATGCTCCAAATGGATCCTTTTTCTTGCTTCATGCATGTGCACATAATCCAACTGGAGTCGATCCTTCTGAGGAGCAATGGAGAGAAATTTCTCACCTTTTCAAGGTAGAGTTCACCACATGATTCAGACCTGAATTCTGTATATTCTCTTCCTCTCTTCATTTTTGCAACCTAAATGGTCTTTTGTTTGCATGTAGTCAAAAAACCATTTCCCATTTTTTGATATGGCATACCAAGGTTTTGCTAGCGGGGACCCAGAGAGAGATGCAAAGGCAATCAGAATATTCCTTGATGATGGCCATTTAATTGGTTGTGCCCAGTCATTTGCAAAAAATATGGGTCTATATGGCCAGAGAGCTGGCTGCCTTAGGTAATCATTAGTGTTCACTTCTTCTTTTTTGAGGAAAAACTAGTGTTCACTTTATAATGCAAAAAACAAGAACTAAATAATTCAATAAGATGTCATCTAGATGATGGATGATGCATTATCTGTCAGCTTCACTTGTCTATCTTGCACTATTGGAAATGTAAAATCACACCCGCCAAACATGATTTCTTTTTTTTTTATTGCAGAGAACTCTCAATTCCTTTTATTTTTACATGAACTTACAAGTAGATATGATTTTTCATGTGCCAAATATTATCAATAAACAAAATCAGCCTCTGCTGAGAGCTGAAAATCTCTCGTTTGTACAAGGATGTAGAATGAACATATGACCCAAGGGATGTGCTTTCATACATGGCTTGTTGGTTCTATTAGCTGCCACTACTTTGAATCATAACCTGTTACTGAATATGCATCATGTTTGATGCGTACAAATATAAAATTTATTAATTTTTTTTGTTCACTTTGAACGAGTTCAAGATACAAAAATAAAAATGTACCAACTTGATTGTCATGACGTAAAATAGTAGCCTCTTGATCTTGTAGAAAAAGGAACTAAAGATTTTATACTTTGGATTTGTAAATCACGTTTGACATGGAAATATTGTTTGTTTCTATATTTTTATTTGCATTTGTCTTTCTTTCTGAACTAATGGGGCGCTATATGCAATTTGATGCAGCATTTTGTGCGACAATGAAATGGAAGCAGTGGCAGTGAAGAGCCAGTTGCAGCAGATAGGCCGGCCAATGTACAGCAACCCTCCTCTTCACGGTGCATTGATTGTTTCAACTATTCTTGGTGACCCTGAATTGAAAAAATTGTGGATGCAAGAGGTCAAAGTATGTGATTTTTTTTCTCTCTCTTTATTCTGTAATTCTTGCATAACGTGTATATAACTGTACTGAGCGTCATTTGTGAATCAGGGTTCTAAATGGAGTTTCAAAGTCTCATTTGAACCTAATCTTGCTCATTTATCCCATTTTAATAATTACAGGAAAAAAATATTATTAATCAGGAAAGTGTGTCCTATTAATGATGATAGCTGCACACTTACTTTTAATTCCTATTCTTGTTATTAGGGCATGGCTGATCGTATAATTGGAATGAGAACAACACTAAGAGAGAATCTTGAAAAGGTGGGCTCGCCTCTGTCCTGGGAGCATGTCACCAATCAGGTCAGTTAAACAAATTAATTATACTATATGTTGTAGTGGATAAATATCATAGTTGGTTTCTTAATAGATACCGTTATTTTTCTGCACAGATTGGGATGTTCTGCTACAGTGGTATGACCCCTGAACAAGTCGATAGATTGACGAATGAGTACCATATTTACATGACTCGCAATGGCAGGATAAGGTAACATTTGTCTGCTTCATTTCACAATTGTTCAACTTTGTTCAATTTAATTTAAACAAGCATTACTTTTCTTTTAACTGTAATACTGATATTTGGTCTGACTTGCATAACATAGTAATCTACTGTGAAGTCTGTGCCTGATTTTACCAGTACAATTGTCATCTGTAGTAATGTAATGTAAGCTATCTGGTGCTGATTCCTTTTCCTCTCTCTTTTATAGTATGGCAGGTGTAACTACGGGAAATGTAGGTTATTTGGCTAATGCTATCCATGAGGTGACCAAATAAGGTCGATGGTCATACAAACTTTTTATCCGAAGTCAACCAACGAGGTTTGTGTTTTCATGGGAGGAGAAACAATAACCTGGCTTTTGTCTAACATGATAGAAAAAAGTGAGATTTTGTGTTAGAGCAATAAATTGTCATTACCTTTCTGGCCAAAGAAATGAGGAAGTGACAAAATCATTTTTTTTAGCATGCAAATTTGCTGCCGATGTGTATTTGGCTGATTCTATTTGCTGCTTACAAATAATTGTAATAATTGAAAATTGGAAAAAGGGAAAAGAAAGAAAACTGTTTCGAGCTATCGATTTTGTCATATTTTTTGGAAAATAATGGAATATCTATTTAAGTATTACTATGAAAATTAATATATATTTGTCATAGTATACTATGAAAGCTTATATACTCTAAATTAACCTAGCCATATTCATTAAAGAAAATACAAACTAAGCAATCTAGACAGGATACCGGGTGCGATCACGGATTTGGATGTGTGGTAGGGGTGAAAACGGATTGGATATGGATTGGATATTAAATGAATACAAATATGGATATAACTTGAATATCTAATTTAAATATTATAATAAAATTAACATATTAAGTATCCAATATTTTATTTTCATTAAAAAATAAAATAACATAATAAAATACGGATATAATTGAAATATTAATTATTATGATGAAAAAAAAGAAATTTTGTGTTAAACTTGTTATGTAGTTACAAAATATATACAACGTTAACAAAAATTAAGCACTAATATAACTATATTCTTAATCAAAAAGTGCTAACAAAAAAAGTCATCTCTAAATATATATAATTCTAAAACAGATGTATAAAAAAATACGTATATGGATAATTATCCATATCTGTATTCATATCCACACAAATGAATACTAAAAAAATTGAAAAATTATGGATATGGATAATCATCCGTATTCTTATTCGCACAAACATATACCTGAAAAATTCAAAATATACAAATATGAATAATTATCTATATTTGTATCCGTATACGCTTCCAAAAATTTGAAATCATATACCTACGGAGTTTTAAACAAAAAAAATGAAATCATATTTGTATTCATATCCGAGAGTCTGTAAAAATTTAAATCATACAAATGGATAATATCCTATTCATTTTCAGACCCGACATTTTTATTAATACCCTAAGTCCATTAAAAATTATTAAAATTACCCACGGTCCCAAATCTTTATTAAAAATACCCATACCGGCCAATTATTGGCCGGTACCGATTAAATAGCCCAACCGGCCAATAATTGGCCGGTTCCGTGATATTTTTTTTTTTTTTTAATTTTTTTTTTTTTGCCGAACCGGCCAATTATTGGCCGGTTCCGTAAATTTTTTTTTTTTTTTTTTTTTTGAGAAAAATCCGATATTTTTATTAATAACCTAAAAAAAAACAAATATCAAATATAACCCCATCTCAAATTATTTTTAAATCTAACCTAACCGCCCAGGAATGGGGCGGTCAGGTTATCCAACGAACCGCCCGCCCGTCGGGCGGTCCACTGCCCAAAAAAAAAAAAAACCAAACCGCCCCACTGTGGGGCGGTCCACTAAATTTTTTTTTTTTTTTTTTTTTTTTTTAGATTTTGATAGGGAGCAGTCCTATAATTTTGACCATATTCAAAATTCAATTTCGAGAAAATGGCTACATGGATTTTTGTGTTCTTTATATCAAAATAAAGGTATGAAAGTCTAGTTTTCAGATAATATAATTTCTCTATACAAAAATATTACAGATTGGTACAGTTTTAGCGATTAATTGACAGAGGTCATAATTCAGAAAAGCTGAAATTCCAGGGAGCAGTCCTATAAATTTGACCATATTCAAAATTCAATTTCGAGAAAATGGCTACATGGATTTTTATGTTCTTTATATAAAAATAAAGGTATGAAAGTCTAGTTTCCAGATAATATAATTTCTCTATACAAAAATATTACAGATTGGTACAGTTTTAGCGATTAATTGACAGAGGTCAGAATTCAGAAAAGCTGAAATTCCAGGGAGCAGTCCTATAATTTTGACCATATTCAAAATTCAATTTCGAGAAAATGGCTACATGGATTTTTGTGTTCTTTATATCAAAATAAAGGTACGAAAGTCTAGTTTCCAGATAATATAATTTCTCTATACAAAAATATTACAGATTGGTACAGTTTTAGCGATTAATTGACAGAGGTCATAATTCAGAAAAACTGAAATTCCAGGGAGCAGTCCTATAAATTTGACCATATTCAAAATTCAATTTCGAGAAAATGGCTACATGGATTTTTATGTTCTTTATATCAAAATAAAGGTATGAAAGTCTAGTTTCCAGATAATATAATTTCTCTATACAAAAATATTACAGATTGGTACAGTTTTAGCGATTAATTGACAGAGGTCAGAATTCAGAAAAGCTGAAATTCCAGGGAGCAGTCCTATAATTTTGACCATATTCAAAATTCAATTTCGAGAAAATGGCTACATGGATTTTTGTGTTCTTTATATCAATCTGAATTCTGACCTCTGTCAATTAATTGCAAAAACTGTACCAATCTGTAATATTTTTGTATAGAGAAATTATATTATCTGGAAACTAGACTTTCATACCTTTATTTTGATATAAAGAACATAAAAATCCATGTAGCCATTTTCTCGAAATTGAATTTTGAATATGGTCAAATTTATAGGACTGCTCCCTGGAATTTCAGCTTTTCTGAATTATGACCTCTGTCAATTAATCGCTAAAACTGTACCAATCTGTAATATTTTTGTATAGAGAAATTATATTATCTGGAAACTAGACTTTCATACCTTTATTTTGATATAAAGAACACAATAATCCATGTAGTCATTTTCTTGAAATTGAATTTTGAATATGGTCAAAATTATATGACTGCTCCCTATCAAAATCTTAAAAAAAAAAAAAAAAAAAAAAAAAAAAAAAAATTACGGAACCGGCCAATAATTGGCCGGTTTGGTAAAAAAAAAATTAAAAAAAAAAAAAAAATCACGGAACCGGCCAATTATTGGCCGGTTGGGCTATTTAATCGGTACCGGCCAATAATTGGCCGGTATGGGTATTTTTAATAAAGATTTGGGACCGTGGGTAATTTTAATAATTTTTAATGGACTTAGGGTATTAATAAAAATGTCGGTTTTCAGACCTAATAGGTGGTGTCGATTCTTCCAAACAATCCCCAATTGGCGATACTATTGTTATTTTAATTGAATCTAAGTTTGACAATTTCAAAATAATATCAAATAAATCTAACAAATGCAAAAGTTGTGATTTTAGAAACGAATTAATGTGAATTACGAATATACAAAGAAATGGAAGTTCAATAAATACAAGTTTAAAAAAAAAAATCAAAGTAAAATGTATATATGCTACTTTTAATTATCATCCCTGTGCGTACACATGTTTGTTAGATTAAATGTTAAAAAAACAAGAATTACGGGCTTATTAGTGCAGTGGCACGAGCCTCGTCTATCTACGGAGAGGTCGCAAGTTCAATTCTCAAGAATAACATTTAAAATGTGTTAGAATGTACCGGAGTTCTTTAATAAAAAAAATAAAAAATTCAAACACCAAACCAAAGAGCTAAAAAAATAATTTTTAACATAAATTGTTATATTATAATCTTATAAATAATTTTTTTTCAATTATCAATATATTTGTTGGGATCGCCAACCATAAAAAAAAACATGAATTGTTACTAATTGTTTTCCTTGATTATAGAGATAAACTGTTAGTAAAGATCCAATATTAATATGCTCAATGCAGTATATTAAACAGTCAACATTTCTTTTAGTAGCCAATGATTCAGTTATTTCTTTAGCAGTAGTTTATTCCATATAGTGACTGTAAATGAGCCGAGTTTGAGCGAATTATCTCCAACTCGTGCTCAGCTCATTTAGTTAATGAGCGAGTTAATTCAAGTTGGAATGGTAATAACGAGTTGTAAAGCCAACTTGAGTTGGCTCACAACTCGTTTATAACTTGTTTGACCAGTCAATTTCCTTAGTTATAGTTATATACTAATAAGAGTTTATCTAAACACAAACAATTCAAATGGTTTAGTAAAAATTTATATAAAACACAAATAATTTAAACATAATTAACAAGACAACTAATAAAACAAACAATTCAAATAACAACTTATGAATCATTTAGAAAGGTATGGGATTTATTGTGATGAATTTTGTCTAACTCGAGTTGTTAATGAGCGAGTTGGGGTATACTCAAACTCAACTCACTTATTAAACGAGTTAGTCAACTCGAATTGAAACTGACTCGAGTTGTAAATGAGCGAATTAAAGCGAACAGTTAGCGAACAAGTTATGAACGAGTTACGAGTTTGAGCAATTTTGCACAGACCCTAAGCCCTAAGTGCCCTAAGTGACTACATAATTTTTTTATAAACTATAATTAAAAAAAAAATTACAAAACCAACATGATTACTTTTTTTTTTTTTTTACAAAAATCATAAGAACTGAAATGTCATTTCGGTCTGGTTTTCTTTTTGGATTTTCTGTGACGGCTCATATGAAAACTTGTGAAACCAGTACAACAGAAAATCCAAAAAGGGGACCGGACCAAAATGTCATTTCTGTCTGGAATAAAAAAAATAACGGACCAAAATGACATTTCAGTTCTTATGATTTTTGTAAAAAAAAAATTATCATATTGGTTTCGTAAAAAAAAAAAATTAATAATGGTTTATAAAAAAAAACGTCTCTACAACGATTTCTGGGAAATCATTTCTTGTATTGATTGGCGGCTAATTTGATGACAAGTAAAAGGTTATATTACGGGATTTGCATAAGCTGTTGGAGTATTTTATTAAATCGTTGACATCTTTTTTAATCGTTGAGTGTCAGAATGAACTCATTATTGTACCTGTTTGTACAACAAATGTTTTACGAATAAAAATAAACAATAAACAATAATAACAACAACAACAAACAAAATAAAACAAGAACTATTAAGGTATATGGGTATTTATAGCTCTTTTGAAGAGGTAAACAAATTTTTTTTTGAAGAAGAACTCTTCTTTCTTTTTAAACATCATTAATTGTTAAACTCGACTATTTTTCATTCTTTACCTGAAAAATATAAGAGAAATAATTGCATTTTTCTAATTAAAACAGAGGCCATCAAATAAAATATAACATAAAAAATATTAAATTTCAGTAAATGATCGTACAATACAAATAAGTATTGAATTAGGCATGTTCATATATTGATAGACATTTATTAGTGAGAAGCTAAATTAGTTTCTGTTATACGATTGAATTTAATATCAATTTATGATTGATCTAATGATTAAAAATATTGATTACTTAATTATTTTAGAAATTTTAAAATTAAATCACTTTTATAAAAGAGGTGGGTTCAAATATATCTATTTTTTATGCCTCCATCATATCTTCACCTTTTAATTTTCTAATAATAAATTTTTTAAAACTCATATGTCAGAATAAAACCCCATTAGATATGACAAGGTTCTGTAATAACAGCATATTTATTTCTTATGAAAATATCAAATCAAAAGATATATATTTTTTCGAATTCGAACAATTTATTTTAGTTCTTACGACTAAATATCTGTTACGCGTGCTTGTCTTGTTCGTTTTAACATTGAAAAATTAGCTCGACCTGAACTGTCTAGTATTAAATAGGCTGTTCTCATAAATTCGCTACTTGTGGAGACTCAGGTACGTTTGGATGGGAGCTAGAATAACTATAATAGTAAAATTTGAGAATAGTAAATAAGAATAGAGAAAAAATAGTGATTTTCAAATTAGTGTGAAAATGGTGCTATTCGGATTAGTAAAAATGTTGTTTGGAATGTAAATGTAGAATAGTAAATAGCTGTAATCAATAAATAATAGTGTTAATAAGAAACTAATTAAGAGGAAAGATAGACAAGTAGGAATTGTCACGGCGTGAAAATAGCGGAAATGGTATCAAATTTGTCATTTCGGAAATATGTCAGCAGAAATTTGAAAAGAAAACATTTGTTCTCTCTTTTCACACTTTCAAATAGTAGTTATTCTAACATTTACAAGAAATAAAAAATAACAGATAACAGCTATTCTAGATATTCTGAATAGCAAAAATATTATTTAAATATACATTACTATTCCGAATAGCTACTATTTAAAAATAACCTTCTCTATTTTTATGTCATCCAAAGAAAGCCGGAGAGAATCAGCAGTCCAGTCCAGCACCCTTCCTTGTCCAATTCAAATTCAACTAAAATGAAAAGATAAGTACAATAAAAATTGTATGAACGACAGCCGAATTTGTTCGAGACTTCGAGGCACTTTTGTACAACTGTCAACTGCATGCCAGAGTAATCAACTGCTAATTATCCCGCTCAATTATTGAGTCATATGTTGATTCCATCTCATCCGTCCATTTTGAGATGCATCGCCGGGATTGAGGAGTCAAAGCGCGGCTGGATTTGACTGGGTCCCGCACAAACAAGACCACATGATTGGTCCCCAGCAATGTCTCAGCCGTAAAACCCGCAAAACTTTAGCATTGAGAAATGAATATAATATTCAACAATTGAAAAAAGTACTACAGCCCAATCCTTTCATTACTTTGGTCTGCGTGTTTGACTGCCTTACCCACCCTCATCTACTTTTGTTCTCTTGCGTCTTTTGTCGGTGTATCCTTTCCATATAACGGGTCAGTTTTATTATGAAAAAGAAATGAAACAACTTGTTACACTAACGAATGTGATTAAAGTGATGTAGAAATTTGGAAGCCAATTACTGCCAGCACCTACTCTCTGCTTTAATTAAAACCACCCTGCCCTTTATTGGAAATCCCAAAATCATCCAACCTATAAGAATAGTGTCAAGTATAATTTAGTCCCTAAAATAACCACTAAATTCCTAGTCTCCTACATTAAGTAATGGACTAATGTAATTATTTGATCAACAAATTGTTGGTCTCCATATGCTTTTAAATTATTAAAATTTAATAATTTATTTCTTACATCGCCATAACGTAAATATTGTGGTAACATGCAATTCAAATGTTCTGTGAATGTCCTGCAAACAAAGTTGAATGCCAGTAGTAAAATTTGAAAATACTTTCATATTTATAATAAAGAGTGAGGCTATGGTGCTATGCATAGCACGGATGGCTAGTGTACTACGGCTCAATATGGTACTTTTTAAAATCCTAACGGTCGATCCGACCGTTCAATGTGATAACCATATGAAAATGCACTTGCAAACTAAATTTTATATTTTTTCGAATTTTTTTACTATTTTTTCAGATAGGTAGAATTTTGATGGTCCAGAATTTTCAAAAAACACTGATTTTTCTACCTATCTAAAAAAATAGTACAAAAATTCGAAAAAATATAAAATTTAGTTTGCAAGTACATATTCATATGGATTTTAAAAAGTACCATATTGAGCCGTAGTACACTAGCCATTGGTGCTATGCATAGCACCATAGCCTCACTCTTATAATAAATCAATCGATCCAAATAATGTTGTGCATTTATTTAATTTAATTTTAATTAAGTTTATATATTTTCAAATCTGATCTTAATTTCCAAAAATACCCCTATGATTCGGCCCAAAATAACGGTCAGTGATACAGGTTGGATGCATGTGACAAACCCGGATTATTTTTTATCTTCTGGTCTCCCTGTCGGAAACCTAAAACTTGTAATCAAGGGTATTTGCGGTATTTGGCCGGTCAGAAACCAGGCTGTCATGTCTTACAGATCCCTGGTTTTATAGTAATTTTCAGCAACTCTCAGTGGCATTTGAGTGACTCATTTGTCGTTAGCGAGTGGTGCAACAGACATTTGCGAGTTCCTCTCTGAAGGACCTTGCGTGTCCCACTAACAGAAGAACACTTTTTGTTCGGTGTTTCGCTCCATGCGTTTCCAAATTTATCGGGTTATCATTAATTCAAGGGATCATTACGAGGACAATCCCAAATACACCCAGTCTTTATTGTGACATATACTCCGGAAAGGATATATGTACACATTAACACATACGAAGAAGAGACACAAGGAAATTCTGTTTCAGGCTTTTTGGAAGTTCAAATTTAAAAGATAAAATTAAAATTACGATTCAAATTCATAAAATAAAATGAACCGATATAACTTAATTCTCAGACTTTATTATTGTTCGGTCTAAAACTACGGTCGACGACGAGTACTCAAAAGCGAAGTCCTGTTGTTGGTGTTCAAATCTGGTGCTTTCGGTTTCGTACTTTATTAAAAGCTAAAAGCCAGACCTATCTTATATTAACCTTCCTTTTCCGTTAATTAATCGCTCTTTCCACTAATGTTTATTTAATGTCTTAACCCAGTGGCATTTTGGGAATCCAGCGCAACAAAAGCACAAGAGTGAGAGAAAAAAAGAAACTATGCCAGTCTTTAATCAGAGAGGGGGAGAGAGAGAGAGATCCGTGGGAGAGGGATAAAGAAGGAGAGACTGAACTGCTTATCTCGTCCACCAAATGGCGCAGGCGGAACCGATGAGCATTGACCCTCGTCCGGCGGAGAAGGTATTTCTCGGAGATTAAATTCTTTTGTAATCGTTTTCGTTTTTGATTGGATCACTAGGTTTCTAGTGTATATTTGATTCTTAGATTCGATCGAGAATGCAGGTGTGACTTTTCTTCTTTTGGTCGAAGTTAAAGTACAGAATTTTTGCGTGTTTGTTTTTCAAATTTGTAGCATATTTTAGTAGATTTGTTTTTGTTGTTAGTTTAGATTTGGTCCTCTTGTTTGCTTGGTAAAGCAAGTTGAAGTTATTTTCTTTTCTCATTTTTTTTTTTTTTGAATAATAGTGGAAACATCCACCGATTTCATATAGAAACCAAAAAGGATCTGATTCAGTACCTAAAATAGGTACCAAATATCAGAGTCCAGAGTTTACATCAGAACATAAGCACTAGATACACCGAAAGTAACAAACTAAGTATAACAAGCACAGCAAGCTAAACAAAAACCCTAAAACAAACAAGATAAAGCAATGCAGAGTATTACAAAGAACTTAAGTAAAGCTATTCTAAAGCACTTCAGCACCATTACTCGATTCTTCTCCAAACATTCGATTTTGGGGGCTGCCAGCTCCAAAATCCAGAATAGAGATTACCTCGGAATCCACTACCTGAGATGAATCCGGGTTGCTGAGCTCTTCCTCCAGAATGAGATCTGGGAGGTCCTTAACATCAAAAGGAATCATCAAATTTAAGTTAAGTAAAGAGTGTTTAGAGCTAGAGTTGCACCAGAAAGTAGCTAATGAGATTATCTTGGTACCAAGTGCCTTAATAGAAAGAGGATGAGTATCATTAAAACAAATGCGGTTCCTCTCCAGCCAAACAGACCAGAGAACTGATGCACGAACTAATTCCACCAACAATCGATCTTTTAAAGGAATAGCCGCATCAAGTAACCACAGATCTTCTAATGAATCACAATCGAAAGTAAAATTATTGTGAGAAGCAATCCAATTCCAAATACTTCTAATATAAGAACAGTGGACAAACAAGTGATCTATACTTTCAGTTTGGTCACAGAATTCACAGGTAGTATCACCCGGCCAACCTTTAACCGATAAGTTAACCTTGGTAAGAATTTTGTTTCTTTTTACTAACCATAAGAAAATTTTAATCTTTAGAGGGATATGAGATTTCCAAATAGTGGAATATTCTGAATTAGGTATACCACCAAATTCCAGCCAATTATAAAAAGAATGAACAGTGAATTTATCATCCTGAGACCATCTCCAAATCAGTCTGTCATCAGTTTGATTAGATAAGGAAAAATGTTGAAATCGTAGTTGTAAAGCTAACCATTCTACTTGGTATATACCAGTTAATTGTCTACGAAAAGATAAGTTTAGATGGGAATAAGCAAAGACATCAGCCACAGAAATAAATCTGTGTGAAGCTATAGAGAACAAGTTAGGGAATTGATGTTGCAAGGCATGTTCAGTACACCATCTATCTAACCAGAAAGCAGTGGATTTACCATTGCCAATCTCTTTGTTTAATCCTAAATTAATTACCATATGATCTTTAAGAATGGATCTCCAAAAAGGAGAACAAATTACAGGAGATGTCTTATTACCATATTTGCTAATAAGAATCTCCTTCCATCTACCCATGACTGAATTATCAAGGAATCTAATCCACCATTTAGCTAAGAGGGCCTTGTTCATTAATTTAAGGTCCAAGACTCCTAAACCACCTTGATCTTTACTCTTACAGACTGCTTTCCAAGCAACTAAGGAGTATTTCCTACGAGTGGAGTTACCTCCATGCCACAAGAATTTTCTTCTTATTTTATCTATTTTATGTCTAATTTTTGCAGGCATTCTATAAATAGATAACCAGTATAAAGGAACAGCAGAAATAACAGAGTTTAAAAGTGTGACTCTACCCCCTAGGGATAGTAAAGAACCTTTCCAACTTTGAAGCTTCTTTTCAATCTTATCAAGCAATAGTTGCCAATCAATATCAGTTAAGGATTTATTGTTAATAGGAACACCTAAGTAAGTAAGTGGTAAAGTAGCCACTTTACATCCTAAGACAGTAGCTAAATCTCTACATTCATGCTCAGTTAAGTTCAAAGAGTACATCTCACTTTTTTCATAATTAATTTTGAGTCCAGATGCATTCTCAAAAGCTACCAGTAACCATTTAATATTGGTCAGAACCTTTTTTTCAGCTTTGAGAAAAAGGAGGGTATCATCTGCAAAGTGTAGGTTCATTACTGAACCAAAATTGGGAAAGTTTCCTAAACCATCTACAAAACCTCCTCTATTAGCCTTAGTTAAAACCTTATTAAGGGCATCAGTGACCAAAATGAAAAGAAAAGGAGATAAAGGGTCTCCTTGTCTTACACCTCTTCTACAAGAAAAATAAGAGCCTAAGGAACCATTTAAATTAACACAAGTTCTACTACCTTCTAAGGTCAATTTAATCCAAGTAATAAATCTCTGACCAAAACCTCTAGCATACCTTTCTTTTCTTTTCTTGTGGGTATTTCGATTACTCTTTTACCTTTTTGAAGAGGCATACCTTTGCCTCCTTTTTAGCTTAATTTTGTAAATTTGTATCCTTGGTTGGAATTGTATGTATATTTGGCATTTGATTTAGTTATGCTTTAGTCCATTAGTTAGTTAGATTTTCTAACGTTGTCACTCAACTTCTAAGTTTGAGGACCAAATCGAAACTTGATATCCTCCTTCCATTCCTTCTAAGCTTTTTCTTAATTAAAATGTAATTTGCTAAAATTTCTTACCATGTTTTGTTACTTTTTTTTTTGCAGGAAAAGAAACTTATAGAAGGTACCGATCCAGTCACTGGCCATATAATCTCAACAACCATTGGGGGCAAGAATGGGGAACCCAAAAGGGTAATTTTTTTTTATTAAAAATAAGAATTTCCGTCTTTCTACGGAGTTGCTTTGACTTGGACTTCAATTATTTAATATTTATAGTTAATACGTTTGCCATTTTATGTTCTTGCAGACAATTAGTTACATGGCAGAGCGTGTGGTTGGTACTGGCTCGTTTGGCATTGTCTTTCAGGTGCGAAAATAAGTTTAATTGTTATGCAAAATCCATGACCTGTGGCCTTATGCATTGCAGCACTGGGCAAGTTTTGTTGCAAATGAGAAAATGGTTAATTTTTCAGATTCAATGAAAACTTTACCTTTCCTAAAATTCATACCCAAAATTTCCAAAATAAAGTCATGTTTGCAACAACCAAAATCGTTATAGATAACATTATTGCATTCTTTTTGCTAAACTATGATTGCTTCAATTGTCTGTGAATTTCATTTACTATCTTTTTTGTTGTTTCTAGGCTAAATGCTTGGAGACAGGGGACACTGTGGCTATAAAGAAGGTCTTACAAGACAAACGATACAAAAATAGAGAGCTCCAAATAATGCGGGCTATGGATCACGCGAACGTCATCTCCTTGAAGCATTGTTTCTTCTCCACCACAAGCCGAGATGAGTTATTTCTCAATCTGGTAATGGAGTTTGTTCCAGAGACCCTTTATCGGGTGTTGAAACACTATAGCAATGTCAATCAGAGGATGCCATTGATTTATGTCAAACTTTATATGTATCAGGTTCGTATTTGTTCTGCAATGTGCAAAGTAATTTTCATTTGTTTCTACTGGATATTTAAATGAATTGAATATGTAATACATATGCTGGTGCATACTTTTATAATTGGTCATTCCAGTTAACTAAGAGTTTAAGGGCTAAATTGCATTGTTTTAAGGAATAGATTCAAGATTTTGATCACATAACATATTCAAAATATTTTAAGATTGCTGTCAACTTGTTTTTCTTTTCTTTTCTTATAAACCTGATCTATCGAAGGTGCATCAATAAACTTCAGTTCTTATACTTGAATGATTGGTGAAGGAAGTCCCAATTACGAAAAAAATGAATGAAGTAGCTTTACTTGGCTTCTAATAAGAAACAAGACATTTTTGTACTGCAGTACTTGAGTTACAGCTTTGTAATAATGGCAACATCTTGTCCTTGTGTTTGTAATGCAGATATTTAGAGGGTTAGCTTATATCCATACGGTACCTAAAGTGTGCCATAGAGATGTGAAGCCTCAAAATCTGCTGGTATTATTTTCCTTCTCATATTATGCTTAATAAATTAATAATTATTTTGTTTAAAAGAATGCACTAATTCATATGCTACATTATAGGTTGACCCGCTCACACACCAAGTCAAGCTTTGTGATTTTGGAAGTGCTAAAGTCCTGGTATGTGAATGGAATGTAGTTGGGTTTGTCGGGTTTCATTGAGATTGAGATTGCCAATCCGATTTACTGTAGTCCGGTGATAAAATTTTCTATCGTAGCTAACCAATAAAAATAAAAGCCATTTAATCCAAACTTTATGTGTTCAGCTAGTTTCATTTAAAAAAACATTTAAAAAAAGGCATGAACAACAATAAGTTTTTATAAATAAAATACAACTAAAATATAACATACTCTAACAAACAATCACATAGAGAAATATTATTTCTATAATGATTTACTATTATACATATAAACAAAATTTTTTTAAGAAAAATAATGTACAACGGTTGGGTTGGGTTTTATCTTTGTACAAAAACTCGTATCCAAAAATTATTAGTCTGATTAATCAAAATCTAATCCCTACGTAATCGATCAAATTCCAAATCTAAAATATTTCAGTCGGGTTAGTCTGGTAAGACTAAGTTTGCTTTTTTTTAGTAACAAAATTTAAATTTCACCTGAAAATTAGGTTGAGGGCGAAGCAAACATATCATACATCTGCTCAAGATACTACCGAGCACCAGAGCTCATTTTTGGTGCAACAGAATACACAACATCTATAGATATTTGGTCAGCTGGATGTGTTCTGGCAGAACTACTCCTTGGTCAGGTTAGACATCTTTGCAAATTGAAAAAATTTAAAGATATAATGAAAGATTCCACATCTCTAACCTCCTTTTACCTATATTAATTTTTCAGCCACTCTTTCCTGGGGAAAGTGCTGTTGATCAGCTAGTGGAGATCATCAAGGTAGTTCATCTAACACAACTAATGAAAATACTTGATTTTTTATGCCTATGTTGAAAGAAAAGTTAGATTTTTATTTCTGTTGAGAAAGTTTGTATTGACCGTTTGTTGAACATTTTCAGGTTCTTGGCACACCAACAAGAGAGGAGATACGGTGCATGAACCCCAACTACACCGAGTTCAGATTTCCCCAGATAAAGGCTCATCCATGGCACAAGGTGATTTTCCTCTATGAACCTTGTTTTCTAGCAAATGTCATAATGTAAAAAACATAAGAGATGATCAGACGTTGGTTTGTAATTTCAGGGATCTGAATATAGAATTTTGGTGATGACTGTTAGCCACTTGAAAATCCCAACTAGTTATGCTTAATAATTTGTGCATGTATTTTGCTTTATGCTCCTAATATTTTGTACAAGTGACAAAAGTCCACAACCCATTTTCTAGCCGTTAATGTATATGTAATTTCATGGTATAATTTATAGGCCTAAGTCTGTTTTTGGGCTTGATAGTAGGCATAACCTAATATTCTATTAATTTTCTGCTATAATTCATCTAGAAAAAATTGCCGTTATAAATTAATTATCTGCATCCTTTTGTTATTATCCATACCAGATCTTTCACAAGAGAATGCCGCCTGAAGCAATTGATCTTGCCTCCCGTCTTCTTCAATACTCTCCAAGTTTGCGATGCACAGCTGTATGTTCTAGTTCACTTTTAATTAGTTAATGATAGCTTCCACTGGTTGCTCTTTTCATTTAATGATGTATAAATAATGCAGTTAGAAGCATGTGCACATCCTTTCTTTGACGAGCTAAGAGAACCGAATGCCCGTCTACCAAATGGCCGTTCCTTCCCTCCACTTTTCAATTTCAAACAGGAGGTACATTAGTTACCTTATATTTGTTGGGTTTCCGTTTCCATCACATTTCCCAACAGCATACCAATAGCATACCCAATATTGGCTGGTTTGTATGCTTTCAAATCTCCTGAGTAACTTGCAAGTGTTTTAAGCAAGACTTTTGAGGACTTGTTATTTGCAACAGCTAGTTTATCATCTGCTACCACTTGAAAGTTGCACCTACTCCCAATTAACATTGGTCAATTCGCTTTAAACTTTTTGGAGAAAAAATGATTCCGTCATTAATTCTTTTTAGCTCAAAGGTATGGTCATTTTTATGACAAACCATGCTATCTTTTACATTCCATTTGGTACCTGTGGAAATTAATTGGTATAGTAATCTTTGTAATAAATGAAATATCTTATCCTGTACCTGTCCATGTTTGGTCCGCACTATGCAGTCATGAAGTCTCATTATTTGATATTTTCTTTTTCAGATAACGGGTGTGTCGCCAGAGCTAATCAACAAATTGATACCAGAGCATGCAAGGCGACAATTCAATCTCCCCATGCAAACCACTGGGTGAAAAATATAATTAAGAGATATCACTATTATTGTAAGCATCTAGGATCTGACCACCGCCTACTCGACTAGTGTTCGAAGGAGGGTTTTGGACTGTTCAAATTGGAGGGAGGATTGACAATCTGTTTTGTAGTTCTTGTTTATTAGTTGTAATTTGTAAATTAACTGCTACCGGTGGTCCCTTAGTTGTAAGAATTCCAAATGGGGTTTTGGGTTGGTGCTTTGCATTTTGTACTAATGCTTCTAACATGTAATAGCTATGATTGAAAATTCAAAATCTGATGCACATTATATCTAAATTTATTTTTGTTCCTTTTTTTTGCTCAGATCCTTGGTAATTTTACAGTCCACTACGGTTATCATATACTGTTAGTTATGAATTATGAATTGAATATAGAGTAGAACTAGGGTGTTCCTAAGCTCACCAAGTCCTCTGTGAGCTCGACTCTAAAACCTATCGAATTGACTTCAAACGATATTTTCAAACAGTTAGATGTTCAATCTATATTAAAATGTGCTTGGAGACCAAATTTTACATTTTTTTGAATTTTTTTACTATTTATTAAGATGGTTTGAAAATCGCTGTTTTTATTAAAATTTTCTGCACCATTGAAAATAGCAATTTTCAAACCATTTTAATAAATAGTAAATTTTTTTTAAAAAATGTAAAATTTGGTCTCCAAGTACATTTTAATATAGATTAAACATCTAATGGTTTGGAAATGTTATTTGAAATCAATTCGATAGATTTTAGAGTCGAGCTCACGGAAGAGCTTGGTGAGCTTAGGAACACCGTAGTTCTACTCTTGAATATATACATTAGACGTACGCATTGGTCAGCACCGTCAATGCATGTCAATATGCCTTAGTTTTTCACAAGGGAACTTGTTGCCAATCTCAGGTACCAAATTTCTATACTATGGAATGATTATAAATTTGACGTAAACTGGTATCTGTATTTATAAATGGATTAATTGTTGGAGGTCGCTCATTTCGCCGAATTTTTTTTGTTATCACAGTCAAAAAATCAAATTAAATAAAGAGTGAGGCTATGGTGCTATGCATAGCACCAATGGCTAGTGTACTACGGCTCAATATGGTACTTTTTAAAATCCTAACGGTCGATCCGACCGTTCAATGTATATCCATATGAATATGTACTTGCAAACTAAATTTTATATTTTTTCGAATTTTTTTACTATTTTTTTAGATAGGTAGAAAAATCAGTGTTTTTTGAAAATTCTGGACCATCAAAATTCTACCTATCTGAAAAAATAGTAAAAAAATTCGAAAAAATATAAAATTTAGTTTGCAAGTACATATTCATATGGTTATCACATTGAACGGTCGGATTGACCGTTAGGATTTTAAAAAGTGCCATATTGAGCCGTAGTACACTAGCCATCCGTGCTATGCATAGCACCATAGCCTCACTCTTAAATAAATATCACCCTATTTCTCTTTTTTTTTTCAATCCTACCACCCATGCGGACCCGGTTATGAGCTGGCGCATCAAATTGATTATTTTATTATTATTTTTGGGTGTTTTTTTGTGCGCTAGCTGGGTTAGTGTAACAAAAATTTTTTTTTTAGTTGGTGCACCAAAATTTCGCGTGGTTGATACAATCCGCCAATCCAGTCCATCCTTGGTGCGCCAACTCAATCTGCGCACCACGCTATCTTGGTGCGCGAACCGGGTCCGCGTGGATGGTACGATTGAAATTACGCTGGAGGAGGTGGTAATCATTTAATTTTGTTTTATACTGTGGTAACTAAAAAAATTTCGGCTCATTTCGCCGCATGTTAGAAATCCGCATTCAATTTTAATCTACACAAGTCATTAAAAGATTCGTTTAGGTCAATAAAATATGAGGACGTCTACATTGCCATAAATACCACCAGTCAGGTCCGTGCTACAGATTAAAAAAACTCAATCTATAGTTTTTGAGATTCAAATAATTAATTTATGCCATTGAATTTGAACTATATTTTTTTTAACACTTTATTTTTTTACTATTTTTTTCTAGAAAATTGATTTTAAAAACTAGAGACAATTCAATAGATAGTGTTTTTTTTCCATATAAAAAAAAAATTGCAAGCAATAAAAGTTGATTTCCTACAAAAATTTTATATTTAGATCGAATTTAGTAATAATTTGAAAAATCAAAGAATTGAAGTCATAGCACTTGACATAGTATCCTAAACTAACTCATAAAATATCGCCCACTTTAGCAATAAGGTGTCAATAATATTTGATTTTTCTTTTATACCTAATTGGAACCAATTAGAAGTTTAATAGTTTAGAAGGTACAAATCAAAAGTCACGCATGATTGTGCTACGGGACAAAAACAGGCGTTCATTAAATAAATTTACCCTTAATAAATATTAATTGATCGCTGTGCACAGCATAGTGGTTAGTGGAGGCTTTAGCCTGCCTACGGCTATTTTTTTTTCTTACAAAAATCATGCAAATATATCGTATCAATAATAATTCACAAAAGTATATTTAGAAAAAAAGTTTTTGTGACCATACAATTTGAATATGAGGAGGGATCGAATGACATCCGTTTTTGGTGACATTGAATAACACCGTGTATTTTTAAAGTTTTTAAACTCCAAACAGTCGATCCAAACCGTTCAATATGATGGATATATTAAAATGTGCTTGTAGATCAAATTTTACATTTTTTTTTAATTTTTTTTACTATTTATTAAGTATTTTACAAAATCGTTGTTTTCAGACTATTGAATTTTTGTATCCATCTTAATAAAATAAAGAAATTAAAAAAAAAAGTAAAATTTGATCTGCAAACACATTTTAATATATCTATCATATTGAACGGTTTATATTGACTGTTTCGACTTTGAAAATAGAGGTTGATGTTACAAAAAAAGAGTGTCATCCGATGTCAAACTTTCAAATGTACTCTTATTGAAATTATTTTAGATCTTATATACAATTGTAATTAAATTCATAGCTAATCAATTTGTAGTTGAGGCCTTGTTTTAAAAATTCGAAGCACAAAAGTAAATAAAATTTGATTACAAAATATATAATTGCCATTGGTCTTCCTCGTAAACAACCCGCCTACTTGATCGAGGCAGGTGAGATTCCGAGGTAGAGTTCACACAGGCTCTTCTACTCTCCTCTCCTCACTCCAACCTCTCTAATTTCTTATTTCCCAAATCCCTAAACCCCATTATCTCTGATCTCTAGACTAATATAACATGACCCAAAAACCACAATCGGACCACCAAACAAACCCACCTTTCACTCACCATGTCTTTCTCTTTGCGCCGCTTCTCTCTCTTTCTCGTTTCTATCTCTTCCCTTTTTCCTCTCCTCCTTTCCTCCGACCCCCCTTTGTCTCCCAAAGGCCTCAACTATGAAGGTACATCTACAGTTTGTGTTTCATTCTCACTAATTCTTTTGCATTTGTGCTCCAAAATGTTCAAAAGTTTTGTTACCGAAATTGGTCGGCTTACCTTTTTTTTAGGGGAATAGACGGCCGATTAAAAACATTTCTTACCTTTTCAGTCTAAAATAAGATGCATTATGAAAAAGAAAAGAAAAAAAAAAACTTTCCCTGACCAAATGCTTTTTCCCCAATAGGCAATAGAGCCGGGCAAATGTAGTAAATTTATAGTTGTTTTATTGTTGAAAAAAGAACTTTTAAGGGGGATATGTGAATATGAAGGGCTTTATGCAAAATTTAGAATTTTTCCGAGGTGTATGTGACTAATGGAGTGTGTTTTGAGCAGTGGCTGCGCTGATGTCAGTTAAAAGCAAGATGATTGATGAAGAGAGAGCCATGGATGGGTGGGATATATTTTCTGTGGACCCATGTACCTGGTCCATGGTTAGCTGCTCCTCTGATGGCTTCGTAAAATCCTTGTATTGTCTCTTTTTCGTTTTATTGTTTCATCTACATATATTATCTAATTCAGTATTAAGCCAAGGAGGTGTGGTGGAACTGTTGATCTGTTGCTAGGTTAGGTTTGTTGTGCTCTATTTTGCTTGGTGAGGTTTAGTGTTCCTTATCCTGGGGCATTGATGCACAGTTTCTTTGTTTTTTTGTAATAGAACTACGAGAAAGGTTGTTTCTGTATGAACGAAACAGGTTTATTATGTTCCACTTTCTAATAACAAAAAGAAATGATATAATTCACTACTGCTGCTTGCTTATTGATCAATAAGATCCATAAAAGGAGGCCTGATAAGTACATAATCACAGGTATCAGAGTCAAAACATTATATTTATATTAGAAAAAAAAATGTGCCACAAAGGGTCTACTAGATAAAAATCAGGTTTACTGGATGAAAGAAATGTTACATTTGATGTCTGCAATGTTTTTAGTGCTCTGTCTATTTGTAGTTTATGGGCCGTAATCTTTTTTTAATATAAATTAATAAATAGATGAATATACAAACAAGTAATATTTAAGTAAATGAACAAACAAACAATTATACATAAATATAATCAAAGCTGAAGAAATAAACAAATCAGTCAATTAATAAAGAAAGATGTGCAAGATTTTAACTGGTGATGCTTTTATTTGTAGGGACATGGCAAATAAGGGCCTGTCGGGAACTCTTTCACCAAGTATTGGCAATCTCAGCCACATACAGACCTTGTGAGTGCTTGTTAATTCTTATTTTTCCTATTTCCTTCCATTTTTCCCTGCACAAGAAACATTTAACTCATGAAACAAAAATAAAACAAACAAATGAACCAGCGGAATCTACTCAAAGATTGATGCTTCATGAAAATGGAATTGATGGTATAAGTATCACTATCTTTGATAAAGACAGAAAGGGAGAAGAAGATTTTGGATTCTCTTGATTTTGTACTATTTTTTTTGCCAGTACAGTTGTTTGTGGCCATGACCCATGACTTAAAAACCATAATTTTTGCCGTTCTCTTTTCCAGGTTGGTACATAACAACAAAATATCAGGACCTATTCCTTCTGAAATTGGACAGCTTTTAGGACTTGTAACTCTTGATCTCTCAACCAATCAGTTCACTGGAGAAATCCCTGATTCTTTGGGGCAACTGACTCAGCTTGGTTATTTGTAAGTTCCTTCCAAAATATTATGTAGCAATTCATTTAAATTAGAATATTGTGATTAAATTTAGTTCTGATAGGTTACCCAATTGATTGTTAGGCGGCTAAACAGGAACAACTTATCAGGTCACATTCCTGAATCAGTTGCTAATCTCTCAGGTCTTTCATTCCTGTATGTAAACCCTCTGTTGCTCTCTTACTGCCTCCTTAAATTAATTTATTGCTGTTTACAGTTCTTTTTGGAAGCTTACTTGATATCATTTGTTTTCAGGGATTTATCATACAATAATCTTAGTGGGCCTGTTCCAAAAATTCTTGCTATTGATTACAGGTATGCCTCTGGAATGGTTATGTATGGTCATATCAGACTTCTTGTGCTGATTTTAGTTTCATCTTGTTCCTATTTCTGTTTCTCGGCCATTTATGTAATTGTCACTACAAGTTCAGTCATGCACTCATATCCATTACCAGTAACATGCTGTTAATACTTATGTACTAATTAATTTATCTTGTTGTTGAATTTAGGGTTCAAAGTTTTTGGCCAAGAGAGTATTTCCCTTACAAAACCAGGATGAGGTTTATTGTAATTATAAGTTGTTTTCAATGTTTGTTGTTAAGATAGTTGAAATGTTTACCAGTGTTGCAGGAAATATATTTCTCTGCAATTCTTCTACTTTACGTGGTTGTAAGGATATCCATGCATCAGTCACTAATGGTGAAATCTCTCACATTTTGTGGACATTTTATAGAAACAGATAGAGTTCAATACATAACAACAGGAAACCGTAATTCTTTACTCATGTTCATTATTTGTTCTTCTTTCAGACACAAACACAAACACAAACACAACTGTAATTGCAAAATCCAGTCATCACAAACAGCTAGAAATTGGCCTCTCAGCAAGCATAGGCTGTTCCTTGGCACTTGCTGCGGTGTTGTCGCTCATGTATTGGTTATGCTATTGTAGATGGCGTTTGCCTTTTGCTTCAGTTGGTAGGTTTATGCAGACAATTATTCTCCTATCAAATTGGACCCTTGAGGCCTTGGCTATTATAGACCTTCAAATCATTAATATTTTCATGTTAGCATGAAAATCTAGAAATCTTGCATGCCCTTTAAAATGAAAATAAATCATGCATAACCCTGCACAGTGTATACAATATTATTTGTAGTGTGCAACATCTAAAAAAATTGCCTTTTACTTATTTATGCATATGGTTGGATATTTCTTCATAATATGTCATTTATGTACCCTGAAAGTTACTTTATGTGTGCGAACTGAGAGTCATGAACTCTTTTTACCTCTCTTCATATCTTTAACAACTCTTGCCAACCAAATACCTATTTTTGATGAGGTGTTAGGTGCAAATATTAACTCATAGCATTTATATTTCACATTTCAGATCAATATTATGAATTTGAGATGGGTCACCTGACTCGTTTCACCTTGCGGGAACTCCAACTGGCCACTGATAATTTCAGTTCAAAACATATTTTGGGGCAAGGTGGATTTGGTGTGGTCTACAAGGGTTCCCTCAGAAATGGTACTGTGGTTGCAGTTAAGCGGCTCAAGGATCCAGATATCACTGGAGAGGTCCAGTTTCAGACTGAAGTGGAGATGATTGGCTTGGCTGTGCACCGAAATTTGTTGCGTCTTTATGGTTTTTGCATGACCTCGAATGAGAGATTGTTGGTGTACCCATTTATGCCCAACGGCAGTGTTGCTGATCGTTTAAGAGGTATCAGAAGTGAAACCGTAACAGTTAGTCGTACTGTTGTAGTGTGCCAACTGGTACTTGAGATGGCGGTGGTTTGAAAGGTTTCTCATTTTATGAGATTATGCAGTGTTTTTATTGTTTTTCTGGCACATAAAGTACCAGAAAGGTGGTAGCAGTACTACTATACTAGCATGTACCAATTGGCATACCAGCTGGTATGTGATTAATACTGGCTTGGGTATTGGTAACTACTTGTTTTGGCGAACGCATCAAGGATTGCAGATACATGAGATGTATTGGACCATTTTTTCAGGGAATAGGAAAATTTTGTATAAATTTAAATCAATTAGGTTCAGGCCCAGTACCAGGAAAATTTTAGTTAGTATCCCCTTGTATTGAATCATTCCAGCTTGTAGACACTGCTTGCCGCTCATTTCTGCATCACAGAAATGTGGTATTTTGGATTTTTTAGGGGTGTTTACTAAATTGTTCCTTTACTAATAAATCCAGTAATTTACTCAGATTATCATAGTGGTAGGCCTTCACTTGACTGGGCCAAGCGGATGCAGATTGCACTGGGATCTGCCCGGGGATTGCTATACCTCCATGAACAGTGCAACCCCAAAATAATTCACAGGGATGTTAAAGCGGCAAACATACTACTTGATGAATTTTTTGAAGCTGTGGTTGGAGATTTCGGTCTTGCAAAACTTTTAGACCGGCAAGAATCCCATGTTACCACAGCGGTACGTGGTACAATAGGTCACATAGCACCTGAGTACCTGTCAACCGGCCAGTCGTCAGAGAAGACTGATGTGTACGGTTTTGGGATCCTTTTGTTGGAGCTCATCATGGGTCCAAAGATCCTGAGCGCTGAAAATGGGCAAGTTCAGAAGGGAATGCTCCTTGATTGGGTAAATAATAGATCATTTTTTTAAGTTGAAATATGATGTTTAGCTTTATGTTTTCTGTTTATTTGTGCAGTTGACCCTCATTAAGCCCTTAATTATGCTCTGAAGCATCAATAAAACTCAAAGGCGCATGCTATTGGGTTGCCAAACTTTCCTCAGTTACTAAAGATTGGCAATAATTCCTAAGATATTTAATTTATTTTCATCTTTAAATAACTGAGGTATTTGAATAGTACCTAAGTGGTGCAGTGATGGATTTATGCCAACTTGCTAGGTTTATGGCCAGCTCAGCGACTATGATGTCAAATTATGCAAACTCTCTTCAATTTTAGTTCAACCAACTAGTGCAATTTGTAATAAATTGTGTAATTTTGTCTCGAGCAACCCTCATTTCCAATTATGATGCAGGTCAGAGAGCTTCATGATGCAAAAAAATACGAAACACTTGTTGATAGAGACCTCAAAGATACCTTCAATCAAGCTGAGTTGGAGTGTGCAATTAGTGTGGTTCTACTCTGCACCAAATCTAACCCTAGCCTTAGACCCATGATGTCAGAGGTAGTTAAAACACTGGAAACTGTGATCAAATTGCCAGAGCAACATGTTGATGAACTAGATCGGCATGATATGCATCTTGATAACTCTTGGAGTTCTAGAAGGCATGGTGATGCAAATGATAGTTCGTCTTTTATTATTGAACCAATACAGCTTTCAGGGCCCAGATGAATTGTCGTTAGTTGCTAAAAAACCCAATAATTAGTCGAAATTGCAAAAAGGCTCCATATTACTAGAGTCGAAGGGTTTCAGTTTAGACTTAATGAAGGGGTTTTGCAATTTGTCCAAAATATACCACGGGTCGTATTGTTGTACATACTGTTTGCATTGGTTTTGTTTGGACATCCCAACTTGTCCCCTAACTTGTACTTGTTTTATCAGAGTTAGAACACAAGTTGGGTTTGTTGCAATGATTTCTTTTTCTTTCCCAATGCTGTAACAGTGAAGACAAAACACATATGTTGTAATGCTTGAGATCTCTTTTACTTGGATTACAGTACGGGATATAGTACTGAGTGAGCCGGGGCTTGCTACAGGTAAGTCTACTAACATCTTACTTTGTACAAAAAAAAGCCGTTCGAACTAAACGTTTAGTCAACTTCCTCTTTAGTTTGTTGTGTTTACTGATCAAAATGGAGAAACTTTTTAGTACAAAAAAGACATTGAGATGTTTCTAACATCTTAGTTTGTCCAAGCTTCTACAATTTGAGTAGCACATGTCAGAAATAATACCTGTTATTTCAGGATGTCGTGCTTTTAATTTAAAGTTCTGTTAGATGGTCCATTGCTTATTCTCTGCAGGTGGTTTATACATCATCCACTAGGGGTTCCACCTGGGCCTTCTCGATCCTAGCTAAGAATGGACAGGGCTATTCCTTGACTTGAATGACCTATTTCTGTACTACGAAAAATTTATGTTCTCGAGTGCGCTGCATGTGAGGTATAGTTGTTCCATTCCCCTTCTAAAATGCTGGATTGAACATACCCCTTGATGTTCCTGAGAAAAGTGATAATTATTTATCTCCTGCTAATGCCTTGTTTGCATATAATTAAGGCATATTAGATTACAACTTAAAAAGTGGCTTTCCTAAACATATTTTTTTGAATCATGGCAAAATGATCAAATCTGAATTCATGTGCACAAATCTATTTGTTACTTGGTTGGGTCGAGTTTTTTTGCACCTGAAACTAACCGAACTAACCAAGATCTCAGTTGAATCCGACTGGTCTAGCTAAGCTTGTGTCTCATGCATTTTAGTGAAAATATTGTTAGGCATTCTAGTGTGGCTGAATGTTATTGTATAAATGGAAAATGAAAAATCTGAGTTTGGTCTATATTGTTGACATAACCTGATCCGATAAACTAGCTAATTATGTAACAATACTAGCTTTTTAAGTAACAATATGAGTCTGGATCAATTAAATTTACGGGGGCATGCTATTAATAGCCAGCGTCACCATTCCCTAATACGCATTTGCTGTGCCAATATGGATTTTGAGATGTCAGTGCGCATTTTGATGCACAAAATAACAAAAATATTCAATCAGCATAAATTCAAATTTTTATAAAATTGACACTTGATGGAAAAAAATATATAGAACCTACAGATAACAAGTGTCCATTTACAGAGTTCACACTTGAAAACTAATATATACAAAATTTCCACACTTTGTTTAGTCATGTATGAATATTATATAAATTTAATATATATGAAGTAACTAACAAAAAAATATATATGAAGTTTACAATTCTGGGTATTTTGCATATCAAATTGACGTGGACATGTTGGCGGTAGATAAGCAATGGGAGCCGACAGGTAAAATTTATTCTCTGAATTCATGTTATTGTCATTCGAGTTAAGAATTAAATATCCGAATTCTTTTATGGGCGGTTTTTGTTTGCATATTACGATTGTTAAATTGCGTAAGCAAAACTTGTTTTGGTTTGCTTCGTTGTCTGGACAGCACATGTGCATTGAGTTGTGAAAGCGCCAAAGGAACCAACCGAAGAGCCCGTGATTTGTATTTTGTCACTAATGATGTTGAGATAAGCACCTTTATTCGCCACACATGTTCCTTTCCAGCTCTAACTACATGCATTTGACAGCTACTTATTCATGTAAACTCCATAGCTAGCTCGTAATATATAGTTAACAACATACAATTAATTTGGATTTTACGCAAACAACAGAAAATGGCTAGCTTAGGCATGCACTAACTGTTTAAATTGAACTAGTCAAGGATCCTCTGTGACCATTATAGGACCATTAAACGTGTGGTGAATAACTAGCATTAGGGAGTAGGGACTCGCACCATTAGGTCTTTAATTAACCACACCAGAAAAAACAGGATTCTGCTTAAATTCGTTGATATGGACAATTAGACATACATGCATGTAGAGACAAATACAATTGTTTTCTCACAACGCGGGCAAATGTGTAATAGTGTATAGACAATTTAGAAGCAGAGCATCATTTATTCTTCAATGAAAATTTGACTGTAAAATTCTCATTTATCAACCAAAACGTGCCAGGTATGAGGTATCCCCTTTAGTCGGCATCCAACTCTGCTGCTTTTCTTAGAGAAAAGCAGGGTTTTGCTTTTCCGATTCTAATTATTTAAAATTTCTCATTTGTGTATCTCGATAAAGAAAATTTTTCATGCACAAATTTCAACGAATTTGAATGGTTGGGATCAAAAAAGCAGAACTCAGAGTCCATTCCCTCTTGTCGATGTCTATTGTTAGCAAATGGCAGCTCCTTAAATGTCAGATTGTCCCTCGCATATATCAAACATTTACATAATTTAGATTAGGACGTGCATTCAATTTAACGCTCAATTAATACATATAGACACTTTTATATCACTACATGATTACTTCATTACTCTTAGTTTGACACTCAATCATTTCCAGGCTGAAATATTAATATAGTTTGATTCTCATTATAACTATATTTAGTTATTTATATTTTTACCAAGTTAAAATATTTCCAATCCTATAATTTTTTTTTTTGACATGTACTTGAATTTAATAAATCCTACAATATTAAAATATGGTTTCTTCCGCCTTTAATAACTTTTACAATTGTCTTTGAGCTGACTGACGAAGTAACACAGCAGCCAGTCCTACGGAGGGAATCTTTTGAGTTAATGAATTTCAATCGTCTGATTTTAAACAGAGCCAATCCAGCTCATGCCTATAACATAAAGGGCCCTTTAATATTAATGCAGATCTAGTTCGTATAAATCTTAAAACAGATCAGATGGTCGAGATGCATTAACTCAAAAGATTCTTTTTGAGTTAATGCAGAGGATACGAATTCTACGGAGGGAACTCATGAACTATTCACCAGAGACAAGAAACAACCTCCACAGACCTAACTTTGTGATCGTTGTTGTTATCCTTTTTTTTAATCTTGCTTGAAGTCTCATTTTCTTTACTGTTTTTGGCTTCAACTGTTTTGGGCAAATTAACTTCTTTTTCTCTCTCTCAGTCTGTTACAAAACCCTTATAACTGTCAAATCAATCAAGAAAATGACCCTTATTTTTCCTTAAAAAAATAACTTATACAATAATTGTTCCTAAAACAATATCAATTAATTTTCTTTCTTCAAACCAAAATTATGTACCAAGTCATTTGTATCTCTGTAATTAATTTCCAATTTTAATTTGTATCTAAGAACCAGTATTTGATTTAGTTATAAAGACACATGTCCTCAAATGTGGGAGGTCATGAATTTGAAATCTAAATGAAGGAAATTCTTTTTCGTAATAGCGTGAGTTTGAAAATAGTGTTGGGTGGCTTGACTTCCAATCCTCTCATTTAAAAATAAATAAAAAATAATCTGTATCTTATTCAATAGTTTGATATATGTTGTTTTTACATTTTAATTGACAATTGCAGTGTTGATATGATAATTTTAGTCCAATTGTTATATGAGTCCGACTAGGCTACTCCATGGAGTAAAACGACTTGGTACTCCACGCCATATCTTCATTTTCAAAGTTCAAATAGTCGATTCGAACCTTCCAACATGTTCTCCATATTGAAATGTCCTTGGAGACCAAATTTTACATTTTTTGGAATTTTTTTACTATTTATTAAGCCACTTTGAAAATCTGAAAATCCTTATGAACAGTAAAAAACAGTAAAAATTTCTGGACTGCCGGATCAGTGATTTTCAAAGTGGCTTAATAAATAGTAAAAAAATTCCAAAAAATGTAAAATTTGGTGGTTTGGATCGGTTGTTTGGATTTTCAAAATGGAAATAATGAGGCGTGGAGCACCAAGTCGTTTTACACCATGGCTTAGCTAAGCCCAGCACTTGTTATATAAGCAAACTTATAAAATTAGTGATTAGTTGGAGATGCATGAGCAATCACTCATTGGAGATTGTTAGCAGATCTGTTGATTTGTGCCTAACTTTTAAATTCAACATTACAACATGATATATATATATATATTAATATATATCATCCACGTATCATGGCTATTTAAAATGATGTAATTTAATACCTGCTGCATCCTATATCAAGCGACTTCAAATTTGAATGGTTAAAAATTAACGGTCATTGATACAAACAATACTAAATTGTATGAAATTTAATTATTAGTTATTAAAATTTCCTTTTTACTTTTTAATTTAATTTTTAAAATAAGACCATTCTCGAAATTGTCTCTCTTTTTGTTTTTTTTTACTTTACTACGTGTATGTCAGGAGTGCTAAACCACCTCAATGATTTTAAAAATCTTAATTATGTTTGTTAAAATTTAATTAAATTTTTGTTATTTTAAACTTTTATATAATCTAGCTCCTCTCAAAATAATAAATTTGTGCTGGTGATATTTGATATTTGTAATGTCATGAGTTCAAATCCTACTAATCACATTTTTTTTCACCTTTTTCACATATTATGTATTTTATAGATTAGCCCCCCTAATTTTAATTTTTCTAGTTCACGGGTGATCGTGCGCAATTGACGTTATTGACTGGCTCAAAAACAAAAAATAAAAACACATTTTATTTGAGGACCAGAAACACATGTTCCATAGATTGTCCAGAAACTGGAACCTCGTACTGTAGGCTTGATGGGTTAATTTGTAATTTCTGACAACCAATAATGAACCAAAATTAATTAATTAACTACACAATAAAAATGAACCCTACTGTCCAGCTATTTGATAAGCTATGATTTTAATATATCTTTGAAAGTTTGGGTAAGTTAGCATGTCAATATCTCATAATAGGATTTATGTCATGTCATGCAGGTGTTGGAGACAAAGGTCTATTCAAACGCAATTAGTCAAAAAACTTCATTATTAATGGATTTACTCAAAGGGATGTTATCACAAAAAAGTCCAAAGTAATCATCAAAATACTACTTATCATGAGCAATGATACTTGACACCTTTCCTTTATATATATATTATTATATTTCTGCAGCAAAATTAACTCTGTTCAAAATTTCAAATCAGGGTTATAATAATAGAAAAAAGTACTCAAACCAAACCGTATAACTACAGACATGAAATATAGGTCACATATTTTATTTAAAACATTATACTTGAAGTAAAATCAAAATCAATTAAGCAACCGGCCGCTTGTGGACACGCGTTATTAAAGAGGTATGGTCCATACACCATGGAACCATTAACTTTTTCTTAACCACCTAATCTTAGCATGATTTCCAATACATGCAACGGATACATCATGATTCGTTAATAAACAATGACACATGCCAATATATATACAATTCCTCTCTGTTCTATAACCAATCTCCAAACTTCAAAAAGCAAACCAAGCAATTGGTAGCTAGCAATGGGCTTTGCCAGAGGGCTTCTTCTGCTTTCCCTTGTTTCTATCTTGGCATACACCTCCAATGCACAACTCTCTCCGATGTTCTATGCCGGTCGCTGCCCGAATTTGCAGTCGATCGTAAGATCAGTTATGTCTCGAGCTGTAGCTCAGGACCCGCGCATGGGCGCCTCCATTCTGCGTCTCTTCTTTCACGATTGCTTTGTCAATGTACATATATATCTCTATCTCTCTGGTTTTTCATTTTTTTTTTCTTCAGAAATTTTCTTTAATTTTAAATTTTGTTATTGAATCAAACAATTAGTCAATTACACTTTATGATGTTAATAAAAGAAGGATCTTGTGTGTAGTACAAGTTAGATGGTATGAATAAAATGAATAGTGACATGATGAAAGTAACAACTTCTAGCATCGTCATCATTATCATTATAGTCACTCTACTAATAGTATATAGTATACATCACTATTATCACTAATTATTCACTTAAATATAAATTCAAAAGTACAAACTGAGTACTAATAAAGGGGTCAACATAAAAACAATAATACCAATTTTGGAATCAGGCAAATAATTTGAACTTGTATCATAATATTAATTCCAAAAATAAAAATTTATTAGGGTTGTGATGGCTCGGTACTTTTGGATAACACGGCGACATTCCAAGGTGAGAAAAATGCGGGTCCGAATGCCGGCTCTCTCCGTGGATTCGAAGTCATAGATTCTATAAAATCACAAGTTGAAGCATCATGCCGAGGGGTCGTCTCGTGCGCTGATATTCTTGCTCTTGCTGCTAAGGATGGCATTAACCTGGTTAGTATCATGTCAAATTTAATGCTTACTTAGAGATGATGGTATAAAAACAGTTATTTCAGTATAACTACCAAAATTTTCAGTTTTTTCAGGTACCTAAATGATATTTGGTTTTCTCTCTGTTTTTTTTTTTTTTTTTTGGTCTCATTTGTGCTCTCTTTGTTTCTTTTCTTCTTCCTCCAGGTTATCTTTTCATTTTCTGTAACTTATAGAATTCAATATTAAATAAATAAAAAATAATATGTAATTGACTGATCTTAACTACTTAAATCACGGGTTTCAAACTTTCAATTCGGTATTGGAGAGAAACCAAACGTTTTCCTTGAGGGAATTCTTGCATGTGTTTAAAGTAACCTAGCTATAAGCAATTATATCACCATGCATGCCGACTATGAAAGCACTTGGTGATGGTAGTTAAGTGAAAGCTATATACAATTATAGGTACAGTCGGTAGTGAACTAACAAAAAGTGTATTTTTTTCATGTTAAAGAGAGATTTTCACTAATCTGTGAAAGTACCAGTCGCTCTCTTGAGAGACTGTATGTTAGGAGAGATGTCTTTTCTTCATACTAATTTGGGCCAATCTAAAATATAAAAAAAAAGGTGGAAATTCATTCATGCCTTGTAAAATTTGGAAATTCATCAATTCCTATGTAAAACCACCACAAGTATTTTCCCATCTAAAATTCATGTATCATATTTATCCCTCTAAATTTCACCCAATTTATAGTTTTTCTCTATTAAGATTCATTTTGAATTCATAAAATTTTCATTTTATCATTTATTTAAAAATAAAAAAATGTAGCTTGTGTAAGATAAATATTCATTTTTTCATTTTGTCGGTTTCCGAGGGCAAGTAGTTTATTTCTCAACTTATTACACACACACAATTACATTTAGACATATGCTCGTGTGTATGTCACAAATAAGAAAATGAACCATTTGTTCTCAAAACCAGTTAATTAGAAGACTAAAATTTCTCTTAAACATGTTGCATATTTTTTATTTTTGAATAAAGAATAAACTTGGTTCTTTAAAATTTTAAAATGAGTTTTAATAGAAGACACAAATAAGTTTAGTAAATTTTTGAGTTTTTAAAATTTAGAGGGGTAAATATGATATTATGAAATTTAGAGGGAAAAAATATGTAATTTTAATTTTTTTTGAGAGGCCTAATTCTGATTATTTAATCAATTTTAATATTAATATACCTTTACCATATAAACACTTTATCTTATATTATAATGTGGGAATACATTCTCACAATCAACCACTTAAATAATATTTCTTTTTCAAAGAAAAAAAAGAAAAGAAAAGCAAAATTGGTTGGTAGAAAAAAAGATAAAAGTGATATGCTTCCGTATTCTCACTCTTAATTTATTCATTAAATGCAGCTCGGTGGGCCCAACTGGACAGTCCTCTTGGGCCGCAGAGACGCTCGTACAGCCAGCTTTAGTGCAGCTAACAGCAACCTCCCGGGCCCATCTTCCAGCTTCAGCTCTCTCGTCTCTGCATTCGGCTCCAAAGGCCTTGGCATTCGCGACTTAACCGCTCTATCAGGGGCCCACACCATCGGTCAGGCACGCTGCACAAATTTCCGCAGCCACATTTACAGTGATGCCAATGTCAACCCTAGTTTTTCCACGACCCGTCGGCAGACATGCCCGCAGTCAGGTGGGGACAGCAACATGGCCCCACTCGACATTCAAAGCCCTAACCGGTTCGATAACGGTTTCTTCCAAAACATCATGAACCGGGCCGGGTTGTTGCATTCTGATCAAGAGTTGTTCAATAATACCGCTGCTGATGCATTTGTGCGAGTTTATAGCAGAAATTCTGCTATTTTCGCGAATGACTTTGTCTCGGCGATGATTAGGATGGGAAATATTAGCCCCTTGACAGGGACTAATGGAGAGATTAGGGTAAACTGCAGGAAAACAAACTGAAAGAGAAAATTACAAAAATTAATTGGTGCATATCTTTCATTTGTAAGTTAATTAGTATATATTTGGTTGCGATGGTGAATAATATAACGCGATGCTCTTCGATTTGTTCTTGTTCATATTAGTTATCATGTCCTCAAATAGAAATAAATAAAGTCATTTCTTGATTTTCTTTTCTTTTCTTTTAGTATATATAATTGGCGGATGAATTTGATAGCAACATATTAGTGATCACTTGATAAAAATTATACAGATTGGTTTGGCATATGTGCAAATATTAGGGGGTGAAAACAGAGCGAATACAGATACGAATTGGATATCAACCGGATACAAATTGGATCTGATATTTATTAAAATAATATTAAAAAATATCAAAGTTCATAATATTTATCTAATTTTAATGGTGAGTAACAATATTTTTTTTTCATAATATATATTAAAATATATGATATATATCTACTATTCGGATAATAATTGATAATAATTGAAAGGTAAAAACCATATCAGTATCCATATCCACATAGATATTCGGATATCGAATATCCATATCTAATTTTTCGAATACGGATCGAATACGGATTGGATATCCATACCGTTTTCACCCTAGCAAATATGCATGCAATAATTGGTAAAGGGATGCATGAAAATGAGTCCTTTGAGGTTCGTGCCAGTATGGCCCATGCCAGCTATCAAAACATGATGGGCTTGCTTGTTGGTTAAGTGTTGTTATTATAATTGTTAAGCACACTGTAGCAGGATTATATTAATTGAAAGAAGCCATCAACATTTTGGAATTTGTCGTCTCCAATAAGCCGGAAATTTAGGACATGATTGAACCTGATTGTTGTAGAACCCCACATTTTATGAGTCCGACTCTGCTGCATTTCTGAAAGAAAAGCAGGAACCTGCTTTTCCGGATCCAACCATTCAAATTCGTCGAGATTTATGCATGAAAAAGTTTCTTTATCGAGAGATGTGAATGGAAAAATTTGAATGTTTGGATCCGGAAAAGCAGCAGAGTCCATTTCACATTTTACACCTATTGGATTAGAATATACAACATTATTTTACTATCTACAACAATTTTTATTAAATGTTTATCGTGTACATGTAAATAAATTATTTTGAGTTAAAATAAAAATGTATTTTAACTCATGTTATTAATTAATTTAGACCACATATATATTTTTTTTAGTAAAAGTTGGACGTCAAGCCACCCAACTATTTAATACCACTCAGGGACGGAGTCAGACTTTCAGACTATGGAAGTCAAATAATTATGAGGATCAATCATATAAAAATTTTCTATAGAGAATGGGAATCAATTTTACAATATCACTACATTTTACTCTAAATTATATATAAAATCATACAAAAATATAATTTTTTTTTTTAAATATAGGTCAATTGACCCCAATTGTTTCAATATACATCTGTCACTGATACCACTGTTATTACAACAAAAGAATTCATCAATTCGGGTTTCAAATATATAACCTCCAACATGAGAAACTGTGCTTTTGCAACTAAATTAAATGCTAGTTCTTAGACCACATATTAAATTGTACGACCTTTCCAGATTTCTTGACAAACAAAATTCACTTCTTCACCACCTTACCTCCTTGTCCGATCAATTTCATGACCAAATTTTTTTTTTTTAATGTTTCTACAATCGCATAAACATTTAGTATCAAAAACAAAATATAGTGGTTCAATAGCAGGCAAGCAAAAACTCTCGCTCAACCAAGAAATTCTTTAGACGGGAATAATTGTAAGATGGTTAATAGTTTCTTTGAAATTGAATATGGGCTCAATGTAACAGAATTCAAAATTTAAGAGAGCAATTGTCGCACATAAATGGTTCAGGAGCACACGCCAATCCAATACATGTTGGGTTTTTAAGTCTTAATGTGCCATTCCATCTGAGAGATTCAGAAGGCCAGGATAGGATTTAATAATGGGCTTTCAAAACACAGTCAATATGATGCTTTATCCGAAACAAAAATGCATCCAACATTAATTATTTTGTAATAATATCTTACAAGAGTAGGGTTTAAATTCATCGTTGGTTTTGTGCTCCAATCATGCTCTATGTCTTTTTATTCATTTTTAAAGTTTGAACAATCAATCCGAACCGCTCAATATGATCTTCATATTAAAATGTGCCTGGAGACAAAATTTTATATTTTTTGAAATTTTTTTCCTATTTTATTAGATAGGTACAAAATCACTGTTTTGGATGGTCCAAAATCTTCTGAAAACAGTGATTTTGTACCCATCTAAAAAATTAGTAAAAAAATTCCAAAAAATATAAAATTTGGTCTACAAGCACATTTTAATACAAAGATTATGGTGAACGGTTATTCGGATCGACTATTCGGACTTTGAAAATGAAAATAAAGATGTGAAACATGATTGGAGCACAAAACTAATAGTGCATTTTAACCCTACTCATCTTACAAATATTTTCTGTATACTCTAAGATGAAAATTGTGATTTTCGCTACATTCAAGATACTTTATCTTTTTATTACCAACTGGTACAAGTAAAACTTCTCTTCGTGTCTTATTTTCGGATACAACAAATTAAGTCATGGGAATTTATAGAATTTTGACCCATTAGGTAAGTATTTCCCATGCTTGTTCGTTTGGCATTATAACGTCCATGTGTCATTATGGGTGCTTGTATCTCCTTGTCAAGAAGGAGAACATTGATAAATTAAATAATTAAGAAAAAAAATATTGGAAGGATATTAAGTTTTTCAACTTAAAATATTTACAAAAATAATTAGTTATATGACAAATTTACATCGCTTATTTAGAAAATGTCATTTTTTTGTTATTAGACTATTAGTTGGTTTTATTCTTTTAGGATATGTTTGGTTGTAAAACAAGAATAGTTAGAATAGTCAAATCTCAAAATTTTTAGAAATAATCTATTCTAATAAGACAAAAAGTTTGGATTCCCTGTTCTAACTATTCTAATCCAACCAAATACCAAATAAGCTATTCCGAATAGTCTAACTCCAAAAATAACCTATTCTCAATCCAACCAAACATACCCTTAGTTGGCTGTCATTCGCACAATCGCACTTATTCTAATTAATTGTTGGAAAAGTCAACTCCAGCTGATACTATTTAGAACTTCCATTGTCCACCAATAATGACATAGCAATAGATGAATATTCCATTAAGAATTAATGTCCCATTAATTAAACTGTGATAAGATTTATACAAATATATATCCTCATTAGTACATAATTATACGAATGTAGCAAAAACTTATTGAAGTAATTAAACAAAGGAAATCTTACAGAATTTGAATTACTTGAGGAGACATACTGCAAACATATACAGCACGGGAATCGAAATGATTTTGTTTTATATATAACAGGTCAAATTTAGGCCAACAAAAACTACGCAAAACTAGGTAACTTAGTTATATCGAAACATTTGTCTTTCCATATGCCATATCACATAACTCGATGAAAATGATAAAACCAAAGGAATTGGAACTATGTATTGGTGACTTGGTGTTTTATTTTATATTGGGGCTGAGCTTCTTGATGTACTATATATTACACAAGCTTCTGCTCGTATTTATAGTGACAAGATTCGCGAATTATATCTGAATTATTCGTTTTTTTGGTGATGCTGAACCGAACGTCGAATTATTCGGTTGACCGAAATTTGACCGATTTATACCTGAATAATTCGCGAATTTTATAAACTTTTTCTGAATTTTCCGAATTATTCGGAATTTTTTCCGAATTTTTCTCATAATATTTTTTTTGTTTTTTTTGCTTCCTTGTAGGACTGAGATCTCTGATCCGGATTATTCTGAATCATTCTCGAATTATACTTAAATTATTTCCGAATCACAAATTTTTGACCTCAACGAATCTTTCTCAAACAATTAAGTTGTCACTATGCTCGTCCTGAGTGTGCACGAAATACTTCATGTAGGATTTGACCTCCAATAAGTAGGTTGGACATTTATTTATCAGGCACTTTTCCCCATTGAATACCCACTGACTGCTGATCTGCCAGAGGTCCTTTTACAGCCCGTACCAGCATAGTTTCACCTTGGACTTTGTAGAAAGAGTAGAACTAGGGTATGATTGCTAATCAAATTGAGCATAACTCCATAATTTATCGGATTCACTTCAAACAAGATGAATTCAAACTGTTGAAACCGATCTATTTCACAAGTGATGCGCGTACATGCAAAATTTTTATTTTTTTGAATGCATTTAGTCTAAAGTCAGTGGTCAAACTTGATGAAAAATGAATGATCCAAAATAAAGTTTTAGAAGTTATTTTAATGAGTTCATTTTTCATCAATTTTGACCACTTGAATTTGTACTAAATAAATTTAAAATATTCAAATTTTGCATGTACGCACATCACTCGTGAAGTACATCAGTTTGGATTCATCTAGTTTGAAATGAATACAATAGATTATGGAGTTATACTCATCAAAGAGTTTGGTGAACACATCACACCCTAGTTCTACTCTTTAGAAATACCTATTGAATTTTTCATTGGTCGGCGGTTGAGCTAGATCAAATCAATGACTCATTTCTACATCTCCAAATGGCCCAAGCGATAATGGCGAAGCAGGTCCTCTGAAAAAAAAAAAAAAAAAACCGGAAATCACAACCGCCGATCAGAGTAATTATTTTATTTTTTTCTTGCTTGTTTAAAAAGAACATTGATTTGATCCAGAATTTCAAGTTCTGATCTTCCTATATTCCGAACAATTTTTAATATTTTTTTCTAAAGATAAAGTTTGACTTATGTGACAAAATACTCTTTTCTTAAGCGTGGTACTAGGAATTAATTTAGGAATTTTCATTAACTTTAACCTCATATAAAATCAACCAAATCTTACAAATTTAGGAATTTTCTCTCTTTCGTTTTTTTTTTTTATTCTTAAGATGTAGGGAAAAACAAATTGAGTTGCAATAATGAATGAATTTAGCTTTTGTAATTGACTTCTCGTCGTAAATTCAACAGCATAACGAAAATAAATCAAAATTTGACATATAAAATCTCGTCTATTTTGTGCACAAAACAACAATTACAGAACACTAGAAGGGTGAATTGCAGAACCCGTCCACATTAAATATGATTCGAAAGACTAATATTGTGACGGTAAATAAAAGAAATCATAGGACATTAAAATGTAATTTCCAATTCGTACCCATTTGGTCGGGTTAGCACATTTTTTATTAAATAGAAAGGTCGAGATCTAGCCTACCAATTTCTCTTTAATTATTCATAAAGAATTTTATATCCGAATTTCAAAATTATGATTTTTTATATTAGAAAATATGTGTCTTTATTACTGGATCAAATGTTGATTTTTTCCTTGAAGTCAACATATACCTATCGAGCCAGGAGCCCGTTTAAAAACCTTTAAATTGCTAATCTGATGTGTTAATTGCTAATATAATTGCTGGGATGTACCACAGTTTTTAAATTAGCAAGTTTGCTTTAAAAGTAACTCTTTAGAGCATCTACAATGGTGATTTTTTTTAAATTGCTAATATAATTACTGAGATGTACCGCAATTTTTAAATTAGCAAGTTTGCTTTAAAAACAACTCTAATTAAATTTCTGAGATGGAGTGATTTAGAAATTATGAATCCCTTTAATTGCTAGACTCAGTAACGTGATTCAAATTAATTACTAAATGTTTGCTGAAATAGAGATGCTCTAAAGAATATTGACTGAAAAATAATATCATCAATCCGTTGCAAGTCCAACCGATGGATTGCTATCTGTGCCACACTATGCAGAGGTGGTATATATTATATGCCCAGGCATATTTTGTCAACCATATACCTCGTGGGTTAATTTAGTCCGAACCGAAATTTTAATCCCAAAAAACCCACAACCATCCAGGTCTCCAACAGACACCACCAACCGAGCAAGTCTTCCCAAATAACATACCACTTCACCATATTCACCAGCTTCGTACACGTTGGTGCAGAAAGATTAAGTAGAAACAAAGGGAACGCAAATTTAAAATTGAGTCTAGTGATTTCTAAACCTTCCAATTAATAGTCAAATCCAAAAAATACCCCAAATTTCGGAATTTACGAAGTGCTGTCAACATTCCTATATTTTTTGTACTGTGACGCTCCTATATAAGTTAATTGAATTCTCATCATATGATATGATATCTAACCCAAACAATATCCAATTAAAGCTTTCTCCTAAATTCATATATAAGTTTACATGGCTCTCATGTCTTACAGATTTCCCACATTTTTAGTACTTTGCCTTCTCTTTAGTTATGTTCATGGGCAGCCAGGGCAGCTGGCCCTGACCTTCTATCAAAAATCATGCCCTAATTTGCAAACAATCGTGCGGTCTGTTGTGTCACAAGCGATTGCCACCGAGGCCAGAATGGGTGCTTCCCTTCTTCGCCTCTTTTTCCATGATTGTTTTGTTCAGGTAAGTTCACTGTCATTTGATACAAAGTAAACAAAATATCTCTTTTTAGAAATTTTACTTTGCCTCTGTATATTGTTTTCCTATATATTGAGTGAGTATCAACTTGTGTGTTTTCTAGGGCTGCGATGCAAGCATTCTTCTAGATGATACGCTGTTCTTCACCGGAGAGAAAAATGCAGCGCCCAATGTAAACTCAGTTCGCGGATACGAGGTCATTGATGCAATAAAAATGCAAGTTGAATCATCTTGCCCCGCTACTGTCTCTTGTGCTGACATCGTAGCTCTCGCTGCTCGTGACAGTGTCAACTTGGTGCGTATTATAACTAACTGATTTCAAATGCATTCAATAAAAACTTAAGAAGATTAATTAATGTACTATATTGATCTTAATAATTAATGACTTTCAATAAATGCAGCTTGGAGGGCCCACATGGAATGTCACCCTCGGCAGAAGAGATGCACGAACTGCTAGCAAGAGCGGCGCAGAGTCAGACTTGCCTGCTCCGTCGTCAAGTCTCTCCACTCTGATCTCAAAATTTGCTGTGAAAGGTTTAAGTGCACAAGACATGACTGTTCTCTCAGGGGCCCACACTATTGGGCAAGGTCGCTGCTTTCTTTTCCGGGACCGTATCTACAGTGATCAAAACATTGATGGCTACTTTTCCGCTATACGTCAGCAAACTTGCCCCCAGTTCGGCGGTGACAGTAATCTATTGATTGGCAGAGCCCGATCACTTTCGACAACGCATACTATGTTGATCTGGTGAACAAAACGGGCTTGTTTCATTCAGACCAAGAACTGTTCAATAACGGTTCACAGGACAGCTTGGTAACAAAGTACAGCACGGATGCTGCTGCATTTTTCTCTGATTTTGCGATATCATGGCGAAGCTCGGGGCTATTGCGCCATTGACTGGGAAAAAGGGGGAGATAAGGTTAAATTGTAGAATGGTCAATTAATTAGTAATAGACAATGTACCCATTTTCCTACTTCTTGTTAGGCCTTTTTCTTTTTTTCTTTTATATGTATAATGGGCTCATACATCCAAGCACAGTTACATCCTAAAGTTCTATTTTTTCAGTTGAATTTCTTGCTTGGTTTGCTTGCATTCCCCTGCAATTTGACTCGTGTATCGTCGATTTTTTTTTCTTTTAAACTTGTAATATGTTCCAAGACATATATATATAGAGCTGGGCTATAATGAGTTGCGAAGTAAGATGTCATTTTTACTTCACGCTCATATTTTTATTTTGAAAATCTAAATAACCGATCCGAACCGCTCAACATGTTCTCCATATTGAAATGTGCTTGGAGACCAAATTTTATATTTTTTGAAATTTTTTTACTATTTATTAAGCCACTTTGAAAATCGCTGATCGAATGATCCAGAATTTTTTACTGTTTTTTACTGTTCACCCAGATCTGCGATTTTCAAAGTACCTTAATAAATAGTAAAAAAATTCCAAGAAATGTAAAATTTGATCTCCAAGCACATTTCAATATGGAGAACATGTTGAGCGGTTCGGATCGGTTGTTTAGATTTCCAAAATGAAGTATGAGCGTGAAGTAAAACGACGTTTTAGTTCACAACTCACCATAGTCGATATATATATATATATTGTTCCTGTATGAAAATGTTGTGCATTGATGTTTTGTTGAATAAGAACCCACATGATAACATCATAATTTTTTTTAAGAATTCCTAGCTCCTCATTTCACAGTCGATTTCAATGTCGAGAGAAGAGATCAAACATCTAGCCGATTGTAATTCACTCTTGTTGAAAATTACTAATTTGAGATTTAGTTAAAACTATGAATATTTTGTGTCTGGTACAAGACATAAACTAATTTTATACTTTTAATATGTATAAATTACTTGTGACATAGTTCAAGATCAATTGCTATATATATGTTTCGATTTGAAATTTTATTGACAATGTGACGGCCCCTGAGAAAACTGAATTGTGACATAGTTCAAGATCCCTTGTGAATTGTGAAAATTCTGATATCTTTTTTATTTCTAATATTCTTTGGTTAAATTTTATTTTCCTTTTTAAAACAGCAAGTTCATTTGGCGAGGCCCAATTTGGACATCACATGATACTGGACAGAAGAGATTCATTAACCATTGAACCATGCAAATCAAGCTCTCTTGAGACTAAAATGATGCTACTCTCTAACTGTGGCCTAATATATTAATGGGCTTTATGGTTCCGGACATAGAGCAGTTTAAGAACCCGGTCCGTTATTCTTTTGGGCCTAGTTAAGCCCATATAGGCATAGGCCGGCCATGACGCATCATGACTCTCAAACCGTATTTGTAGGCGTTGATTTACATTTTATTTTCTAATTTTGGGCAAACTACACATACATATTGCCAATTTTTTATTTAATAAATATAAAATTCTAAATTATATGTCTATCTAAACTGAATTCGGAATTTAAAGTACCAGCTCCAATACATTCAAAAGTTCAACCCTTTTGATGTTGTAGAAAGTAAGACGAAAGAAAAAGAATACACTTTGGTATTTGTTGGGCCAATTAGTGAGAGTGGCAATATGCTTGTAGCTTATTTAAAAAAAAAAAAGGCAGTTTATAAACGGTGCTTCCCTTCCCGTGAGGTCCTTGAGGAAATCGAAGAATACTTGCGCTTTGGTGTTGTGATCCGTGTAAAATTATTTTTCTTAATATGTAAATTTTTGAAATATAAATTTACAAGAGTATTAATACATAATATTTAAAATGTTTACTAATTTTTCTTTTCTAAATGATAATAAGAAATTTCGATTCCAACACTGTCAAATAAGTTAAAAAAAAAATACAATTTTTATTTTATTTTTGATAGCATAATTATGGAATATATATTCAAAATATATAATTATATTTAAGATGTAAATAGATGAGCCTCTTATTGTGACCTTTTATAACTAGTATAATACAAATTATAAAATCCACATGTTCCTTTTAGAAAAGAAAAGAACGGAAAATTGCTGGAGCCATATTCTTAGGGAAAAAAAAAAAAAAAACAAGAATCGCCCACCAAAAAGCTTTATAGTGGAACATGATTCGGCAGGGGAGCCTTTATCTAAAGATGAAAAACAGAAAGAGAAGAAAAATACAAAATTAGTTTCTCGAAAGTCGAAATTAATAAGCCAGTTGTTAAAGGGCATCTTTTGCCCGTTATTCCCGCTCGATTTTCGTTCATCCTCTTGGGAAATAAAGTCAAATCCAGGTAATTACAAATTCTTAATTTCTTCATTAGGTATTTGCACGAATAGTTCGGATTCACAAATGGTACTGCAATAAAGCTCAAAACATTCATGTATATGATATTTGTTCTCCGTCATAGAAAAACAGCTCTCTTAAAATTTGTACCACTAGTAGAGTGGGAAAAATGGCACGGCGGAGTTGGCTTCGTCATAGAACGGCACAGCACGTGTGTTAGTTACGTGTCGTGACTCGCGTGTTCCGTGTTGTGACCATTTATGGGCTGTGCCCATCTTTTGAAAACTTTGGCACGGCACGGTACTTGAAAAATTTAGTTACAGCACGGACAACACGTAGTCACGTGTAATTAGGACCATTAGATATTGATTTAATGGTGAATTTTGAATAAACTAACCTAAATTATGATTAAATGGTCACGTGAGTCACGTATGATCATGACACGTTAGGCATGACGTGACTCACGCGGCGTGACCACCCCTTGACATTTTGATCACGGCATGGCACGACACGTGAAAAATTAATTTGGTCATGACACGGCATGGCACGAGATCAAAATCACAGCGTGTTAGTCACAGCATGGCACGTTTTTTCCACTCTACCCACTAGTTTGCATGAACCAAATCTGCTCATATTCTCAAAGAATAGAAAAACAGTTTTTTTTTTTTTTGGTCTACTTCTCTCTTTTATTCTCTTCTAGGAGAAAGATAAGGCACAAAATGAGAAGAGGAGGATCCTCCTATTCTTTGAAAATAAGAACAGATTTTGAATACACATGATTTTCAATCGTAATTAATTATTTTGGCTTATAAATCTTTCAATATGTACATTTCTTTTTCTGACAGATTATGATAAATTTTGTCGGATTTTACTGATAAAAATAATAATTATTGAAGTATAAGTAATAACAATTAGTTTTTTAAACATATTAAATTAAACTACGAACCAAAAAAGAATAATTTAAAAAATTATCCATGAAAATATTTTAAAGTCATAATTAATTATTGTTAAAAAATAATTCAACATATACATCTATTTTTGTGGCCGGTATATGGGATTTTCGTCGGGTTTTCCATAGGAACATCAAAATAAAGTAGTATAATTAATTATCATGACTTCTTAGAAAATATATATAAAATATGGCTCAACAAAAAATTACATAAATAAAATTCTTAATGAAATTATTTTAAAATGGGTATAAAATGTGTCAACAACAAATACCTTTGACCTGTAGATCTAGTATAAAATGAATATTAAAAAAAAAAATACGTGAATGCATATAACACGAAAAAAAAATATCAGTGATTTAGATTTGACATTTAATTTTTTTGAATTTCTACATATAGATATAAAGAGAATACATGCCATTTTATGTCACTAAATGGTAGAATTAAATCCTTAATATATTACTGGTCAAATACTAATTACCTTTCTATCACCATTTATAAAGAAATGTTGCCCAACTTATTAAAAATGCATGTGAAATAAATTACATCTTTTTATCATTTCTAAAATAAATTTATTTTTATAATTACTTAAGGAGCCAAGCCATTCAATTAATTATTGACCAACAACAACCTAAATATATATACCGACCATGACGAATTTTTTTTATAAACCATAATTAAAAAAAATATTTTTACGAAACTAACATCATTATTTTTTTTTTACAAAAACCAAGAACTGAAATGCCATTTTGGTCCGTTGTTTTTTCTTTATTCCGGACCGAAACGGTATTTCTGTCCGGTCCCTTTTTTGAATTTTCTGTGACGGCTTTTATGAAACCTGTACCACAGAAAATTTAAAAAGGAGACCCGACCGAAATGCCATTTCGGCCCGGAATAAAAAAAACTGACCGAAATGGTATTTCGGTTCTTATGATTTTTGTAAAAAAAAAAAAAGTAATCACGTTGATTTTCGTAAAAAAAAAATTAATTATGGTTTATAAAAAAATTCCCATAACCAGCCAATAGCCAACATGGCCCGTCACATTGGGCTACAGGAATCACACTCACACATCCAAGCGACAAAGAAAATCACGTGGTAAGCCACAACCTTACAAAGAGGACCATGACCCCAGTCCCCAACAGGCATCAACCCCTTGATTTATAGTTATCATTAGAGCTATCCTTTCCACCTCATCAATCCACGTTGTTAATTTAAATCCTCCAAAATATTCTTGTCCCTACACATTATTCAAATCGCCGCCAACTTTTAACTATCATTAATTAACAAAATCAAACTTCACGTTAGTCAAATAATGCCCACGTTGAGTTCGGCGTAGCTTCTTGGCTTTGCATGGACTACAACGCCAATGTCAAATATATATATAGACCCCTACGCACTTCCTTCTCCTCACACAGCTAAAACTTTCTTCTAAAACACTTAGCAAACCATGACCACCTTATCTTTCAAGTCTCTTACATTTCTAGTACTGATCTCTATTCTTGTTTGCTCTGCTCACGGGCAGCTGTCGCCTAGTTTCTACCAAAAGACATGTCCGAACCTACTAACCATTGTCCGATCAGTCATGTCTCAAGCAATCGCCAAGGAGGCTCGAATGGGGGCTTCCATTCTTCGTCTCTTCTTTCATGATTGCTTTGTTAATGTAAGCAGCGTGTCACTTCTATTTAACTCTTTTGGCAATTTTATGTGTGTGTGAATGCATCTAATTTAGAGTGAATCCTGTTTTGTTTTCCAGGGATGTGATGGAGGCATCCTTTTGGATGACACGCCGACCTTCACTGGCGAAAAAAATGCCGGGCCAAATGCAAACTCGGCGCGTGGATTTGAGGTTATTGATGCAATCAAAACTAAAGTCGAAGCATCTTGCAGCGCTACTGTCTCTTGTGCTGACATTCTCGCTCTGGCTACCCGTGACGGAGTCAATTTGGTGTGTGATTATTGCAACTCAGACGCTGATGTAATTATCTATTAATTTAAGTACATTAGTTGATCTTAATTGCTTTAAATTTAAATAATTGCAGCTAGGAGGGCCCACATGGAACGTACCACTTGGCAGGAGGGATGCGCGAACTGCTAGCCAGAGCGGCGCAAACTCAAACCTGCCCGGTCCCGGGTCTAGCCTCTCCACTCTAATCTCAATGTTCTCCGCACAAGGTATGACTGCTCGTGAAATGACTGCTCTTTCTGGGGCCCACACCATCGGCCAGGCAAGTTGCCAATTCTTCCGCAACCGCATCTTTAATGAAAAGAACATCAATGCTAGCTTTGCGTCATTACGACAGAAAACCTGCCCCCAGTCCAGCGGCGACAACACCCTGGCACCGCTCGATGTGCAGAGCCCCAATGCTTTTGACAATGCGTACTATGTTGATTTGGTGAACAAACAGGGACTGTTTCATTCTGACCAAGAACTATTCAACGGCGGTTCTCAGGACAACTTGGTGAGGCAATACAGCACAAATGCTGCTCTGTTTGCCTCCGATTTCGCAAAGGCGATGGTGAAGCTGGGCAACATTAGCCCGTTGATCGGGAAAAATGGGGAGATCAGGTTGAATTGTCGGAAGATTAATTAATTATACTGATTCAAGTATACTTTGCTGGTTAATTTAATTTGTCTGATTGATTTGATTTTGGTTTCTTTGTTTAGAAATTGTGCAATGGAAATTAACTGTATTAATTATGAAGTTGCCATCTTGTGATGTTAATTTGCACTGGATAATATGTTGGTCTACCTGATATATATGTTTGACAAATATTTGTTCTGGTACTGTAATGGCGCTCCTTATACAAAGCAGAGCTATTGAAATTCTTCATTATTTAATTTATAAATAAATGCGTCAGTTAATTTGCAGAATAAATATTTACTTCTAAAAGAAAGGATATATAATCTACTTATTTTCTATGTTTCTTTCGACTAAGTTCGACAAATGTCATTTTTTTTTTTTAACAACAATATTAATAAGTGAAAAATATATATATGCAATAGTCTCCACATTCATATTAAATCCACTATATAACTAACTAAAGTTATCTAAGGATAAATTTAAATACAAACACTAGTACAAATATTTACATCATCGCTAAATTGAAAATAAAACCACCAGCATATATATCACAGTAGATGCATGGCAGCAATGCCTCCTCTAAATTCTAATCCGATTTTTTAGAACCACGCTCTTGTCCTCCCAGGAGCGATATCCACTGTTGGATCTGCTGACCTGGTTCATGAAAATAAATCTGCTGTAATTCTCGGGAAATTACAGGATCCTGTAATTCCGATCCCAACTGTTGGTCTTTATCAAGATACGTGCATAAAAATTTATTTTTCCAAGAAAGTTTATGAGATTTAAGCACAAAAAAGTTTAAACAATTGATCTCGGAATTTCAGAATCTTGTAATTCCTCTCAGAATTACAGCAGATTCGGATTCCCTGGTTCATGAATCAGAATGCTTATCGGCTTACTTTCCTGCGAGAATATTCGCCTGTTTCGCTCGTGCCACAATGCCCAGGATGCCGCAGTTCACAGGACAAATGGCATTTTATCTTCAATTTCTCTATAAGAAGTTTACAAGCGTACATGAAAATTATATATCCTTCTAAATGTTACAACGCCACCCTTAACAATTTTACTTTAAGAAAACAATTAATTTACATTGAAATATCAATAACCCGCAACAATAATTATATAATTAAGTAAAATTTCACCTATAAACCGTGAATTTTAGCAATTAACATGGTCCGCACTAAATAAGGGAAATTTTTTATCTGTATAAATTAAAATAAAGAAAGAGAGAGAAACAGAAAGAGTACATTATATTTTTGATTGGTAGAAATATCGGTAGGATTTCTACCGATCCTAAAACTCAAAAAGTTTGGATTGGTAGGAATTCTACCGATCCAAACTTAGTTTTTTTAAAAAAAACTGATGTATAGATTGAGAGAATTCTTATATTAGATTTCTAATAAAATATGAAAAAAATTCAAAAAATAGATAGAATGTTTCTATTATATCTAAATTTTAAAATACTCTATCTATTTTTGTTAAAAAAGTTATATTTTACTAGAAAAAATTGAAAGGGAAAAAACAAATTAGTTTTTGGATCGGTAAGAATTTTACCAATCTTTCTACTCATAAAAAATATGATGTACTTTCTATTTCTCTCACTTTCTTTTCTTTAATTTCTACGGATAAAAAATTTCCCTAAACAAGGCGTGTGGAGATCACAATTTCGCGGCTTGATCTTGGTCCATGCATGCATGGATGCTTCCAGCGCAGCCGAAGAAGAGGTCTATTTCTCCATTCCTTGATTGGTCAAGCTCTCTAAATTCAATGGTCAGCGTTTTATGGTCTTCATCCAATCACACTTGTCAAATGTCAACTGTACTTCGGATGATTTTACATCATAAATGCTTTCAAAATGTAGTTTCTTCTGCCTTACAATTTTACTAAGGCGAGGGAAAGAAAAGATTTATTAGATACTTGAAGTTGGTTAGGATGAAACTAATAATCTAAGATACTGGAATTAGCTTCAAGCTTATCAGAAAATTTGTCTAGAAATTTTTTGAATTGAGTTTATGAAATGCAGTCAAACTTTAAAAAACAAGACCGTACATTACAGGTACGATCACGTGCAATTATTTCAAATTCGATCGAACTTAGATTCTGGTCAATCTTATGTTAAATTCGGCTTTTTTAAACTTCCTTTCGTCAACCTTTACATGCATTTCATGTGGCAAAAGAAAAAAATTCAATGGTTGCGAACGTATCAATATTTGTACTCTGATCTTGCACTTAGATACAAAAATGATAAGTCAGGTCTAACTTTTGACAGTAGGGTCAGCAGAGACTTTAATGCTTTTATTCAGAGGCTTAATAATGTACAGACACCCACACTCATTTATATTGACACAACATTTAAAAAAAATAATGTACAGACAATTTTAACTTTCTTTAAACGTCTTTCTAACTATCATATTTGTTCATAATGTAATTAATATAGTGATTATTTATTAATTATTTCATTTTCATAGTGTTATGTTGTACTTATTTTTCCATAATTTGAATTTTAAAATTATTCATGATAATTTGTATTCAATACGTTTTTTCAGATAAGTAATCATGTCATTTTGTTTAGTGATTTTGTACAAAAAAGAAGAAGATAGAATGTTAATTGACAAAACATTTTTTTTACAGTAGATTGTTAATAAAATTTGCGAAGTTAGATAAAATATTAATATATATCATATTGATAGATTTTAATAATATAATAAAATCTCTCACTGTTGTAAGTCTCTTAAAAAATCTTATAGATGTGACGAAAATAAATAATGAATACTTATTTTGTGAATCTAATTTTTAAGGAAAGGTATCATATAGTAATACGAGAGATAAATATATTTATACAAATAACGTATATACTTTATAAAATATAACTTTTAACGAAATTTTTTTTTTTTGTGATAATATATGAGAGATAATCAGTTTTAAAGGGAATACTTAATGAATAATTAAATTGGCTATATAGTAAATATTTAGATAACGTTGTGTTAATAAAAATGAGTAGTTTTAATATCATTATCTGAGAATTCGTGGGTTTGCAACGTATGTTATGTAATTTTGAAGTTGATTTTGAGTAAAAACGTAAAATCAACATATATTGTTTTTTTTTTTTCAAAATTTGCAAAAACTACGAAGTCGTGAGGAGGAATCAAACTCTTGATCTTAAGATAATTAATAATTTTAAGACTTTTCTTCTGACCAACTGAGTTACATCTCATTTCTCAAATCAGCCAATACTTATATCCTTTGTAATATTATCCTTGTTTTTGAATCTGCCATGAAGATTGGGCTCATCTGCAATTCCATGGAATTCATTGAAGAGTTCCGAGTGATCTAAGTCGTTTGTTTTAAATTTGTCAGATTAGGTCGAACTAATATTTGTATTAAATAAAATCAGACATAAAACAGACATTATACCATCATGATTAATTTAAGAGGGATGCTTCGGTGGACATAAGGACCTATTTGTAAAATGAACATATTTCATTTTCAAAGTTTAAACAGTCGATCCGACCATTCAACATTATCTCCGTATTAAAATGTATTTGGAGGTCAAATTTTACATTTTTTTGAATTTTTTTACTATTTATTAAGTATTTTACAAATTCAATGGTCTGAATTTGACTAGTTTTTGTAAAATACTTAATAAATAGTAAAAAATTCAAAAAAATGTAAAATTTGACCTCCAAGTATATTTTAATATGGAGATAATGTTGAACAGTCGGATCGACTATTTGAACTTTAAAAATGAAAATTTGTTCATTTTACAAATATGTCCTTGTATCCACCGAAGGAAATGCCTTAATTTAAACCGCAGTTTTAAAATTGACAGTACGGATCTGCTTGGAACTTTTCGAATCCATACAAATGACAGTACGACCGATACTACATTTTTTAATCGATGTAACTGTAAATATAGTGAAGGAGAAGAGAGAGGGAAGAGATGAGGGTATAGTTGTTAATTTTGTTTTTAAAATAAATAAATAAAATGTCAAATAAATGATAGGGGATTAAAGAAAGAATATTATGTTTTTATGGGGATTTTGGATATTATGGAAGCGACTAATTGTACTTAAGGTTCTGTACTTGATTTTTACTCAAACCAACTGTCATTTAATTAGCATCAATATTGTAAAAGAGCATACTATATCCTATAAAACTCAATGCGGCTACTGTAAAATAAGCACATGAACTTCTTGTAAGTCACGACTTTTAAAAAGTGGTCCCAGAGTTAGTTGCTAACGTGGTTTCACCAGGACCACTTGGACAGCTGTCAACAAACAATCAGCGATACTATAAAATACAATACTAGATCCTATAAACCTCAATACGGGTACTGTAAAATAAGCACTCACAAGTAATGACTTTTCAAAATGGTCCCGAGTTAGTTGCTAACTGTTTTGACCAGGACCACTTGGATAACTTGCAGAACTTTGACCGGAACCACTGGGACCACTTTTAGAAGCTAAAGTTGTTAAAAACTAAGTCCCGAAATTTTTAATTGTAGCACCAAAAAAAAAAAGAAAAAAAAAAGCACCAAATCTGGAAAATTTCAGAAGTAGCACGGCCGCATATTGGCTCAGCGGCCCCATTTACTGGAGACAGCATTTTGGCTGAGCGGCCCCATTTCTGGGGCCGCATTTCGGCTGAGCGGTCCCCTATTTTTTTTTTATTTAAAACGAAATTTGTTTTTGTTTTTTTGTTATAAAAATAGTTGTATTTGTTTAAGTTTTAGTTTGTAATGTTGTTTGAATTGATATATTTTGTCGTATCGTATTTTAGAAATGTCGTTCGTTTGAAATATTTTTATCTAAACTAAAAGTCAAAGCCAAAACAAATCTAATAAACCGAAAATCTTTTTGAAATGTTCGTTACGAATATTTTGTCGTATCGAATTTTAGAAATGTCGTTCGTTTGAAATATTTGTACCACTTGCAAGAGTCGTTAGTTGTGGAAGTACTCTGATGTTTAATTGTTTGGATTAGGGTTTTAACAAACTAAAAGTCAAAGCCTACAAATCTAATAAACTGAAAATAAACAATGTTCTTATGAATATAATTAACATTAAATAAACATCCAGTCCATTGATAGACTCTCAACCTGCAAATTTTGAAATAGTGACTGCTAAATCTGATCGTTTAAATATTTTCTTAAAAGTTGAAATTGATTAGTAAAAAAAATTAACTACCTCGTGCATCTCGAGCAGCTCTGTTCTGTCTTTCAATTGTATATCGGCCGGCTTGATGATCTCTTTTCCTCTTATTTAGTAAATCCAACCACATCGGAATCCTGTTGTGTTTTCTTCTACCCAAAGAAATATTTTTATCCTCTGGAACAAGGACATGACCCTCGTTTGTAGGCCATTCTGACTGATTTTCATACATATGCCATTCAGCACTCTATGTGTTGATCAGTATCCGGATGTGGTAGTAGTGACTAACAAAGCAGCCAGGGTCGATGCCATTCATACCTGAATTAGAAAGAGTTGGAACCAGGTTTGTGCTGAACTAGTCGGCATACTAATTTTGGCCTCAGTTTTAAGGTCATACTAGCCCTAATCCAATCCCAAATTCTGACATATACTCGATCTAAGTCCCACATAATCAGTACCCGACAATACCGGAATCACAGTAACAGGTCCGATACTATAATAAACCACATTAGGATCTGTTAAAACATCCCCACCAGTATAAATTTATACCATAAGAGCCATTTTGAATCCAATACACAAGAAACCTAAAATTAAAAATTAACTAAATTAATTATTAACCTATTGAAAATTAATTTTTTTGAAAAGAATAGGAAAAAAACTTACAAAAGAAGCTGTTGTCCAGGAGAGAGAATGGGTGAGAGTGTGAAATGAATTTCGCTCTCCTGGACGGGAATATAAAAGCAAGGGACCGCTCAGCCGAAATGTGGCCTCATTTTTGGGGCCACTCAGCCAATCTGCGGCCGTGCTACTTCTGGAATTTCTCAGATTTTGTGTCTTTTTGGTTTTTTTTTTTGTGCTACAATTAAAAATTTCGGAACTAAGTCAGATAGTTTGGATAAAAACCGGGTACAAAACGTTGGGTAAGGAAACCTTTTCTCTTTTATTATCTTATCAACAAGTTTCTGTTAAAGATATTTAAAGATAAATAGTCAACAAACAACATAATATTGCCGTTTGAGAATAACACTGAACATTAACTCGCAAAATTCTATACCTTTCCCATGAATATGGTGAATCCAAAACAATGTTTTCGTATGTTAAATTAATAAAAGATATTGTCAAAAATTCTACAGGAACACTTTTTGATGATCTTTTATTATTCAACTTTCTCGTGCTCAATGTAATTGACCAGCATAAAGAAATCCAGACGCAACCCACTCAGAACTACATAACAAACGAAGCTTGTAAGATTTAATCAAAGCACTCATACAGTATATTTCTCAATTTTTTATTATTTCAGAATTATTTTTTCTCACAAAATTAATTTTCACCAATGACTGCCTTAGATAAATTTTGTCAATTTTGGAAAAAAAAAAAAAAACAATCTGATAGTATATTAATTTAAAGAGGAGAGATCCAATTACACCTTTTTTTGTGACACATCATGATACCGTTTTTTATATATGTCAATTTTGCGATTTCAAAATCCAAACAGTCGATCCGAACCGTTCAACATGATCACCATATTAAAATGTGCTTGGAGATCAAATTTTACATTTTTTTGAATTTTTTTACTATTTATTAAGATGGTTACAAAATCGTTGTTTTTCAATGGTCTGAAAACAATGATTTTTGTAACCATCTTAATAAATAGCAAAAAAATTCAAAAAAATGTAAAATTTGATCTCCATGCACATTTTAATATATCCATCATGTTGAAAGGTTTAAATCAACTATTTGGACTTTAAAAATAATAGGTGTCAAAGTGTGTCACCAAAAAAGGTGTAATTGGATCCCTCTCTAATTTAAATTGAATAATTTAGAAAACATGATATTTGAACTTTGAAAGTCCATCCTTTATTTTGGGCCGGACTTTGAAGTTCTTATCCATGATATATTTTGCCTAGTTCCGTTGAAAAAATCATGGTCAATTCGGTCCTTAAAAGTTCTCTAGTATGTCCTAAAATTAGAGGTCGAGCTTTCAAAATTTAATTTTTCTTGACTTCAATTTTTTTTTTTTCTAGAATTATTAATTGAAATGTAACTTTCCGCTAACTAGTTCGTTGCATGGATATGTAACAGGATCCAGAGTCCTTGTGGAGAGGATCAAATATTTGTGAAACATATCAAGTAACGTAGACCAACATTATATCAAGAATTTTTTTTATAAACCATAATTAAAAAAAAATTTACGAAACCAACATGATTACTGTTTTTTTTTTTTACAAAAACCACAAGAACCAAAATACCATTTCGGTCCAAATTTTTTTTTTTTTATTTCGGACCGAAATTTCGTTTCTTTCCGGTCTTTTTTTTGAATTTTTTGCGGCAGCTCATATGAAAACTTGTGAAACCAGTACCATAGAAAATTCAAAAAGGGGACCAGACCGAAATACCATTTTGGTCTGGAATAAAAAAAAATTTCGGATTGAAATGTCATTTCGGTCCGGAATAAAAAAAAAAATTCGGACCGAAATGGCATTTCAGTTCTTATAGTTTTTGTTAAAAAAAAAGTAATCATGTTGGTTTCGTAAAAAACAAAATTTTAATTATTTTTTATAAAAAAAATTCTTATATCAAGGTGCAAACTACAAACATCTTAAGACGGCAACTTCATAGTTATTAACTTATTATAATTTCTCTTGCACAATTTCTGAACATAGGAAATAAAATAAAATCAATCTGACAAACTAAATTGACCAAATACTTGAATCAGTCTAATTAATTAATCTTCCCGCAATTTAATCTGATCTCCCCATTTTTCCCGGTCAAGGGGCTAATCTTGCTGAGCTTCACCATCGCCTTTGCGAAATCGGAGGCAAACAAAGCAGCATTTGTGCTGTATTGTGTCACCAACTTGTCCTGAGAACCGCCGTTGAATAGTTCTTGGTCTGAATGAAACAATCCCTGTTTGTTCACCAAATCGACATAGTATGCATTGTCAAAAGCATTCGGGCTCTGCACATCAATCGGGGCCAGGTTGTTGTCGCCGCCGGATTGGGGACAGGTTTTCTGTCGTAACGAGGCGAAACTAGCATTGATGTTCTTCTCATTGAAGATGCGATTCCGGAAGAATTGGCAACTTGCCTGGCCGATGGTGTGGGCCCCGGAAAGAGCCGTCATTTCACGAGCAGTCAGCCCTTGTGCAGAGAACATTGAGATTAGAGCGGAGAGGCTCGACCCAGGACCGGGCAGGTTTGAGTTTGCACCGGTCAGGCTAGCAGTTAGCGCATCCCTCCTTCCAAGTGGTACGTTCCATGTGGGCCCTCCTAGCTGCATTCATTTAAATTTAATGCAATTATGATATACTTAATTATGTACTTTAAAACCATTAGATAATATGATAGAATCTGAATAATACACACCAAATTGACACCGTCACGGGCAGCCAGAGCGAGAATGTCAGCACAAGAGACAGTAGCGTTGCAAGATGCTTCGACTTGAGTTTTGATTGCATCAATAACCTCAAATCCACGTGCCGAGTTTGCATTTGGCCCGGCATTCTTTTCACCGGTGAATGTCGGGGTATCATCCAAAAGGATGCCTCCATCACATCCCTGGAAAACAAAACAGGATTCACTCTAAATTAGATGCCCACTCACACAAAAATACCAAAAGATTTAAATAAAAGCAACACTCTGCATAGTGCATACATTTACAAAGCAATCATGGAAGAAGAGTCGAAGAATGGAAGCCCCCATTCGAGCCTCCTTGGCGATTGCTTGAGACATGACTGACCGGACAATGGTTTGTAGGTTGGGACATTTCTTTTTGTAGAAGCTCGTCGACAGCTGCCCGTGAGCAGAGCAAACAAGAAGAGAGAGTACTAGAAATGTAAGAGACTTGTAAGATAAGGTGGCCATGGCTTGCTATGTGTTTTAGAAGAAAGGTTTGGTTTCAGCTGTGTGAGGAGAAGGATATGAATTTGAAGGGTTATTTATACTTGACACGGTTGACACTGACGCATTATAATCCATGCAAAGCCAAGATGCTCCGCCGAACTTAACGTGGGCTATCTTTCTTTTGACTAACGGAAAGTTTGATTTTGTAAAATAATTATATTTGGATAATAATAATAATAGGGGGATTAATAATATTTTAGAGGATATAAACAAGTTGTGCAAAGTGGTTGATGTATGCCGGAGACTGGGGTCTTGGGAGGTTGTGGGCCCACTTGTGGCTCGCCAACAATTTGATTTTCTGTGTCGCCTGACTGTGTGGCTTGTTTGTTGTCAACATATTTAGGTTGTTCTTGCTCAATAATTGAATGGCTCAGCCCCTTTAACAATTATCGTCCGAGATAGATACAAAAATAAAATTGATTTTAGAAAAAAGTGAAATGATGTATGCTTGCTACATTTCTTTACTCATAGAATTCACGAAATCCGGAGAAATTCACATAACACACCGCCAAATTTATATGAATTGATATTTTTAATTATGATAATTAATTATGAATTTTTTTTTTCTTTTGTAAAAATTTGATATGATATAGTATCAGATAAGTGGGGTCCATCAAGAAAAGATGGCTCATAGCTAAGACTTTTTCCCATACGAACTATTTGTGCAATGCCTAATATGAAAAAACATATGTATGTAAGTTGCTGGACTTGACTTTTTTTTCCTTGAACATGGACGAAAATCAGGCGGGAATAACGGGGGAAAGATCTCCCTATAGCTTAGCACAGGGTTTCTTAACTTCGATAAACTAATATTTATTAGCAAGCTAATAATATCGTTGCTATCATCGTTATTAATTAGACTATATTAACCGGTTAACTGTTGTTATTAGTTAATATTTTAACAATCCATCTCTTTATTTTATCTAAATAATGGAGGATTTAGATGAACACTAAACATAATAAATTGAACAACAAGGTAGCTAGTAATGTAAACTAAGCATTGTACCTTAAGCCTTAACACAAATAAGGTGAATCACGGTGGTTCTCTGGCGAACTACCAAATTAAAGAAGTTTCCGTCAAAACATTTATAATAAAGAACTGGGGGTGTAGCAAGGGGATGGAGATGGAATCTGACAACCATGCATGACCTATCTTTAGTGGTATTTAGGAGATATGTAGAGTTACAACTTGTCTTTATTCAGTGTTGGATCAAGTTAATATGCATTAGTGTTCAGCGCTAAAAACCCAATTTATGATACAAGTTTATATTCTAAATGTTTTTCATTCAAATAAAAATTCGGCATGCATTTAAAAATTATTTTCAAGATCTAGATTTAGTCTTAATTATTTTAAATACAATTGTATTATATTTGAATCAATTTGATCAATCACCACAAAGGCATTACACTCACTATTAAAAACTAGGTTTTTTTTTTTTTCCTAAAATGAGGAGAACCATAGAACTATATGAGTCATCCGATCATAATAAATGTTTAAGAATCAGCTTTTGGTCTAGTGGCATATATAGGTAACGTTCTTCGTGTGGGAAGTTGCAGATTCGAAACATTTAAGAGAGAATCATGTGTGGATATTAAATAATTGGATGGCTTGACCTCCAACGTAGGAGTTTAAACGGAGCGGATACTAAATCCGTATCTGCCTTTCAATGAGCGAATACGGATAATAAACATATGTCAAAATTCAAAACCAAATTTTCCTTAAACAGTTACAAATACAAAGTGGATAATCCACAAATACATATTCAAATACGGTACGAAATAAATAATTACCGGATAATTGAGTCATATGAACATTAAGATACAAATACTAATTAAAAAAAATTCAAATATAAAAATAAATGAATAATTAAATATGGAATATGGAATTTGTAAATATAAAATAAAAATAACTAGACAATCATAATTTATTTTTGTTTGAAAATACTGTTGTAAAGCGTTTAATTTATTTATTTATTTATTTTTGTTTGAAATATTATACAATCATAATTCTAATAAAATAAGGATTATTTTCCGTAGAGAGAACCCGGGAAATTTTAAAGAAAACTACTTTTAATTTTCCATGCTGGAAAAATCATTGCGGGAGAGAAGCCACGTAGGAAAGTGTTGAGGTGCAAATTGAATTAATGCTGACAAAATTATTGTTGGAGTGATAAGTCTCAATTATATATATATACTTTCAGCTAGAGTATTACCTTCAAAACTGTGCCAATTTTCTTGTATTTTAGTATAATTTAGTCTATAATCACACTAAGAACCAAGTTATTGTCAAAATATATTTAAATTACAGAAAATAAAGCATATTATATATCTTCTCGCAAGTTTTCCGAAAAGTAGTAGAACACTGAAAACAGAGTTACAGGTGGTGATCTATGCACGTTTGAAGTTCGGTTCACAGAAAATCTCCAGAGAAGTTCGGTTCACATAATCGCAGCTGCCGACACACAGTTCGTATTTTGGCCATATTTTGGTCATACGAACTCCGATTTAGGTGAATCAAAACTTGACGAAACAAGGCAAAAAGATCTACAACTTGCATAAAGGAAACAAACCCAAATTCAAAATGTAGAATTTTGTGCAGCCGCACCAGCTTAGATTTGGACAGATTTTATTGCCAAATTGACGCAATCTTCGCCCGATTCACTTCCAATTCTTGTTTGTTTGCTCTAAAAGTCACAAAAATTGCTATATATTGGCAAAAAAGCAGTAGTAGAGGGCATCTTTCATTCATCTTTTATCTATCTTTTACTCATCTTTGTTTTACCTATTCTTCTCCACATCTCTTTAATCTTTTCTAAGTAAATCAAGGCGATTGGAAGCGAAGGATTGAAGCTTTGCTCAAGCGGAACAAAGTGAAGACGAAGGTATCAAGTAAGGAGATTTGTATAGTCTACTCTCTTGTTTTTCTTAGTTTTTATCATGTCTTCTCTTATATTTCTTTTGGATGTTAGTGCACCCATGAGAGACTAGATTTTCTCTCTAGGGGCTTAGATTTTAAGCATGAATTTGTGTTAAAATCTATCTTACTTCGATGGTTTTCTTTATTATGATTGTTTGCTTGTGTGATTGTTCATGTTGATTTTATTAATTTGTGTTATTACATGATTTGTGTTGCTTGATAATTAGTAACCCGCTTAGGTTTAAACAACTTGAGTAGAGTAGGATCAATAATTGATGGTACCAAATTATGTACTTGAATACCTTGGGATTTGAGATTAGAAATGACCAAATCTAATTCTTAGTCCAGAACTACAAGAATCAAATGTTGAATTGACGTGAAAGACTTAATTGTGAAACCTCATATTTGATTGGGACTCCTAGAATTGAACCAAATATTGGACATCCAACTATTTAACATTCACAAACGATTGCTCCTTTTGAATTTCAAATAAATAAGTAATAAAATTAGAAACATAGTAATCAAAATATGAATATTAAATCACTTTGAATGTATAGACATTGCTTCTTACGGATACTAATTCAAATCCTATAATTTTGCTTGATTTACATGACATATATTTTTTTTTTTACACAATATAGTATTGTAGCATGATTTGCGTGAGATAACTTTTTGCACGACGCAGGACTATGGCATGATTCATATGACATGTTACAACTCTTTTGTTGTTTTGAATGGCACACATTTGTATGACAAACAATCACAACTCATTACATTTATGTGATATGCTTCTTATTTATATTTTAGCAATTAGTTCATCTATACAATGCACGTAAAATAAATATAATCTTTAATATATATATATATACAATAATATAAAATATTGGAGAAAACTAATATGAGATGCTTGTCCATGTTTTTACAAGATATCGTAGAGGAACATGACAAGTAATGTTTTTCATTATTTTAATCTTTATGCCTGATTTTGATATGTCATGTTCTATATGTAAATTTTTTGTTATTTGTTTTTAATATAGGTTCATTACGCTTTACTTGCGTGAAATATGCAATAATTGTTTCTTTATATTAGGTTTTCTTTGGAAAAATTGTCCAGACTTATATTTGGCAACTTGATTAATTGTAAAGATCACGTGGAGAGAATTCATAAGAATATATCAGAAACTATCGAGGTAATATATAGAATTCTTTTAGTTATATTCTCTGTTTTTGTAAATAGACATATAATATTATTTGGCAACTCGATTAATTGTAATTTGCATGTGCAGATCAATAGGGACAAGTTGATTGAAGAATTAGTGTCTCAAAAATCGTCAATCGTTAAAATTTTGGTTTCCGCATAAATTGTAGTTATTTTAATTGGATGTTATTTTTAGAGGAAAACTTGAATTATTTTTTTTGTCTCAGATGCTTTTGTTTCCATTTAAGAAAATGACAAGTCAATTACAAAATTTGAGAAAAATTTGGGCATTTTTTTTCTTTTGTTTGTAGGATTTTAAGCATAATTCGTAGATTTAGATTGTTTTTAAAACAATAAGCTTCCTTGTAGTTGGATCATTTTTTGTAATTGCAAATTTTTAAGATGATCCATTGCTTTATATGATAACCTGTACTTAAAACTTAATTTGATTAATAATAAACCTTAATTAGTACTAGTGAAATTACTAAATAAGAAAATTTAAACTAATTAAGATATTAATTTGAATAAAATGGAATAAGTAATGTAATAGAAAATAATAATAAACCATTAAGAATAATAATTAAAAACAAACCTAATTCATCGAATAAATACATAAGTAAACACCTTATTCAAATTATAAATGTTTCATGTGTCAAATTTAACCATTAAGACTTATACTTGATTAACATGTAAATAAAACTTGAAACAATACACAAGCTCATACATAAATTCAATAGTGGACGAATCGTGAGTGGAATTGAATGGAATAGACAAAAAATTAAAAATTAAAATTGAGATGAAAATACGTAGTCAAAATCTTCTCTTTTGCACTTTAGTCACTCTCTATTCCATCCTACTATTTCATGGTAAATGTGAAATTGGGGAAGAATAATTTTACCACATGTTAGATTTTGACTCAATTTGAATAATTATTCCATCCTACTATTTCATGGTAGATGTGGAATTGGGGAAGAATAATTTTCACTCTCTATTTCATTTTAAAATTCGTTCTAATTGTTATTTTAAAGAATTACAACTAATATAAAGCTTGTTTTGAATGCTTTAAGATTCATGTATATATTTAACTTATTTTATATGCCTCTGGCATTTTATCTTGTATTATTTAAAAAAAAAGGTTTGTAACTACATCTGAAACATTCGCCATGGTCACAATTTCAAAACCCAACAGAAAATTTTCTTATAAATATTTTAAATTGTAAAATTTGTCAACTATTTTTATCTAAAAAAGAAAAATTACCTCATACACTCTTCTGGATAAAATATTCGAACGTCACCGTTGTACAGTTGTACTTTAAATAATATATGTAAGTTAGATTTTAAGTATCAATAACCAACACAGACTATAAATAATTTAAATAATATATGTAACTTAGATTTCAAGTCTTTGTCAAAGGCACCTAGTGCCATAGTGATAAATTAATAATTTGGGTTCGGGTTGGAGGGGTCAAAAATTCATAATTCGGATATATTCAGAAATGATTCGATACAAAAAGGAAGCAAAAAAGAAATCCAAAAAAACCCCAACAAAAAAATTAAAAAAAATTCGCATTTTTTTGCATTTTCTCACGAATAATTCGTGATTTGCGTTTTATTCGCAAATAAAACGTATTATACATTTTTTTTGTGTTTCATTTGGCGTTCAGTTCAGAAACATAAAAAAAAAACAGAAAAAACATAAATTATTCACGAATTATATCTGTATTACTGTGCCTAAAACAAGGTATTATCGTATCATGTACAACCCCAACCGCGAATGAATTGTAGCAATTAAGTTGGATTATATACCTCATTTACCACGTGTTGGGTTATATAAAAAAAAAAAAAAAAAGGCGAGTGGAGGTAACCATTTTATCGGTTGATCTTCGTCCATAAATGCCTGCGCAGCCTAAGAGGAGGTCAGCCCATGGCTTAATTGATTTGGCAAGCTAAAGGCATGGGTCAGCGTTTTACGGTCTTTTATCTCATCACACGTGCTAAATATTAGCTGGCTCAATTAAGGGGCCAACCTTTGCTTAGATAATATTTTTTTGAAAAAAATGGGTTTATTTTACATCATATATAGTTTTGGGCTGAACTAATAAATTAATTAGAGGGCTGTCCTTCTTCTTATAATAAGGTCATCGTTTTATTATTTAAAAAGGTTTGGATTTTGTTCAAAAGATTTGGACAAAGTCTCATTCAAAACTAAGTTTAAACGTCCGATTTGCATTGAGATTCGTGCAAACATTTAAAACATAATATATTTAAATGGCTCTTTGAATCTAAATATTTGTACGAACTTTGATGCAGATCGGACAGTTTAGGTCCGACTTTGGATAAGACTTTGTCCAAAGCCGTTTGGACAAAACCCCCACCCTAAAATAAAACAAGGTTTATTTATTTGAATGGCAGGCATATTAGATTCACGTTGGTTGGTTAGGATCAGAGTTCTAAATAGCTAGTTATAACGTTTTCGGACCTTAAAAGGTACAACGCTACCAGTTATTTTTAGTGTTATAATTAACTATAGTGAAGCTACAGTATTTTATTTTATTTTATGTGATGACAGGATAATTGCTATTTATAACCTAAGTTAGAATAAAACTATAATGCGGAAGCTTATCCAAAATTTTGTATTAAATAATTTTATATGGGTTTTGATTTGAGTATTCATGGCCCTACTCAGAAAATACGGCCATATTTTTTTTAAATCCAGTCAAAGTTTAAAAAAATTGTTGTCGTCAATTAGAAGTACAATTATCAGCAACATTTTCAATCTGGTCTGGCTTGAACAATTCTGACCAATATAATTTTAATATTCAACCGATGTAAATTCACTTTCGTCAATATCTATATTTTATTTGTGGGCACAAAATATTTAAAAGGGTTGTCATCACATCCATGTACTCGGATTCTTTTTTCTTTTTCTTTTTTGAAGAAAAATAGAGATATAACTTTGAGTGAGGCTATGGTGCTATGCATAGCACCAATGGCTAGTGTACTACGGCTCAATATGGTACTTTTTAAAATTCTAACGGTCGATCCGACCGTTCAATGTGATATCCATATGAATATGTACTTGCAAACTAAATTTTATATTTTTTCGAATTTTTTTACTATTTTTTCAGATAGGTAGAAAAATCAGTGTTTTTTGAAAATTCTGGACCATCAAAATTCTACCTATCTGAAAAAATAGTAAAAAAATTCGAAAAAATATAAAATTTAGTTTGCAAGTACATATTCATATGGTTATCACATTGAACGGTCGGATCGACCGTTAGGATTTTAAAAAGTACCATATTGAGCCGTAGTACACTAGCCATCCGTGCTATGCATAGCACCATAGCCTCACTCTATAACTTTTATATTGTATTGATGTACTGGGTTTCTATTGCATGAGCATGCATGTTATTATTGGTAGTTTAATACTACGTACAGTTAGATTGGAAAAAATGTGCTGTGCCGTGACTAACATACCGTAACTTTGATCTCGTGTCGTGTCGTGCCGTATCGTGCCGTATCGTGCTGTGATCAAGTTAATTTTTCACGTGTCATACCATGCCATGACCAAAATGTCAAGGGGTGGTCACAGTATGCGAATAGTCACGCTACGTGAGTCAAATCGTGCCTAAACGTACCGTGACCATACGTGACTCGCATGACCATTTAATTATAATTTAAGTTAGTTTATTCAAGATTCACCATTAAATCAATATCTAATGGTCCTAATTACATGTGACTCGCGTAACTACGTGCCGTGCCACGACTAAATCTTTCACGTGCCGTGTCGTGCCGTGCCAAAGTTTCAAAAGATGAACACGGCACGAGACACGCGAGTTGCAGCACGTAACTGATACGTGTGCCGTGCCGTTCCGTAACGGAGCCGGCTCCACCGTGCCATTTTTCCACTCTACATACAGTCATACACCGAAACTTTTTTATCAACCATTAAAAAATATTAAAAATTTAAAATTATTCGTGCTTTGAAAAAAAATTCAAAGTTACCAGTGCGCAGACATTATCTGCGCATACCTGAAAAGAACACACAAACAATGTCGCGCACCGAAAAAATTTCGCAGATATTATCTACATGCCCAATCCAAATCGATATAGACAGTGTCTCCGTGTCTTGTTTTCCTCTATAAAAAGGAGCAGAGAGAATGTCGGCCCCATGTAACCATTTTTTACTAATAGCACTTGTTGCTTCTTACTTCTTTGATCTATTTTAAAAATTAAAAAATATACACAAAAATTCCACCGAAATTTTTTAATATTGCAACTCATTGAATGAGAAACCTCACAAATGTTTCAAAGAACTCGTATTAAACGTTTAAATTTCACATTACAGTGCCACGTAAGAGAAACTATATGATCATGTTGGGTTATATATGGTCATAATTAACAGTGGCGTAGTCAAAATATTTATTAAAATGGAACAAAACATTAAACATTAAACTAAAACATAATTTTATAATTATTTGTATTTTTAGTATTTTTATATATTTTAAAAACACATAAATAATATATTTAAAAAAAAATAGTGGTTCCGCCCCCGTTAATTAGATAAATTAGAAAAAAAAAATCATGAGTTGAAAAGCTATGATTATTGTATAAAATAGTATAAGTTTTGTTTCTTTAGAGATGCATAAATTAATTCCAAGTTAGCTCGGATCAGATTAATTGAGAATTTATGTCACCTAAGGTAACATAATATTTGAATTTGGAAATCTACTTTGATACAGATATTAAAGGGCCCATACTATTTCTGGTTGGATCCAAACACAAATATTATGTTACCTCGTAGGCAACGGCGGATCCACACACAAGCCAGAGGAGGATAGTTGTCTCTATATGGATTTTGAAGTTCAGTGGAAAAATACAGATCCGGTACCTCTTTACTCTTCTATAAAAATTGTTTTGTCTCTCTTTGGAACTGGAAAACCCACCAGACCAGTTCAAAAGCATTGTTAATGAGAAACTTTGTTGTTTTTATAAAAATTTTATAAAAATTTACGGATCCGGATCAATTTTATTATTTTTTAATATGTAAAATGAAATTATTTTGTTACTTTTTATCAGGTAAGACTATGCTATTTTAATCCGATATTTGTTCCTCCCACAGAAATCATGCGCCGACGCTGCTCACAGGCTCATACTATTTCTGGTTAGCAACGCTGTCAAATGTTTCGATCTTCTGTTGCACTGGAATCTATAGTATCTTGTGCTATTAGTAAGAAAAAATATTGAATTAACATCATCAATTTCTTACTTTATCAACGCAAATCTATTACATTGATTAGTATTTAGCGTGTAATTGTGTTGGGGTTGTGTGTGTGTCATGTCAGTAATTTTGTATTGACTATAAATAATTTTAACCTACATTTAACTTGTATTGTTGGTCCAATATTTGTGATGTATATATATTTAAAAATTATTAGTCAAAATAAAAAATTAGAATTGTAAATGTACTTTCAGTTATTTACATAGGACATGGATAAAATTTGGATCGATTTGAAAAAAATTTATTCTGTCATAAAACAATTTAAAAAATTTAACGTTGGAGTTCTAAAGAAAGTTGAATGACCAATTAAATTTCAAATATATACAAAATTTACATGTCCTGACTAATTAAATGAATACAAATTTATAATTTTAACTTCTCCATGTAAATAGTTTTATAAATATATACACTACATATTTATAATTTGATTAATTTCATAAAAATTAAATTTACGCTAAATTTATTCGATGAGGGTTCAAATGTTTCTATTTTTTGTGTCTTTATTATACCTCCATTTTTTAGACGTTAATAACTTAAAATTTAAAAAATCAAATATCAAAATAAAACGTTAGATTTGATCTATATCATCTTTTCCCTGCACATATAAGACATTTCGACTTTGTTTTAATCGGTATCAAGAATTTGCAAACATACATTGATATAAATAAATTCTGAATGTTGATTTTTAACTTACTGACTACTGGTGGCTCCTACTAGTCTTTTAAAAAAAAAAATTATTGATTCGTATAAAAACAAATTGAAAATAAATATATAATGTACAAATAGAGAAAATAATATAAAATAAACATAAATTTTATTGGTTTTATTGTTAAAAATTTAAAATGTAAAGGTACAGGGAAACAAAACACAAAAGATAAAAGTATTAATTGAACCTTCTCTTCGTAAAATATAGTTATTATAATATTTAACAACTATTGTAGTTTGACCAAAATGGTTGGAACTTGGAACTTGGAACTTTACATAGTGTATCGAAATTCAATGGATTTATAAAATTTATGCATTGAAGGTTGAGAATTATATTATTATAACAAATTAAAAAATCCAATAATAAATTATCAAATTCAAAATTAATATTCAAAATATAGTAACATTCCACGACAAATTCATAATTTATCAATATATATTACTATTTGTTGAATACATACGTACCGAATTTGATGCAACTTTTGTAATATTATATTATCTTGAATTGCTATTTGATAATTTATATGAGATTCCCTTATAACAATAAACATGTATAATTTCTATTAATCAGTCTTTTACAGTATGTTTTTATTTCTGTTATTTTATTTTATTTATTATATTATCATTTATATTTGTTGAAAACTCTGAGTCGAATTAATTTTATAATTGAATCAAATTTAATATAACATTATGAATATTATTATCACAAATTTAATTTTGACTTTAACATATAATTATTTTATCAATTGTATCGTTGTTAATTTGATACAAATATATTACCATCCTTCTTTGTAAAATCAAACAAACTACTCGCTCGGTTATGACATTAGTATGACGGGAGAAAATTTAAAATTATTTGAGTGAGGATTCTATGCATAGCGTATATTGTCTCGCGCTATGAACTCAAATTTCAAGTTTGAAAGTCCTAACAGCCGATCCGCACCGTTTAACATAATCTATATATGAATATGTATTTGTAAACTAAATTTTTTTTTATTTTAAAAAATTACTATCTTTTTAAATGGATAAAATATCACTTGATCTGAAAATTATAAACCATTCAAAAACAACAATTTTCTACACATTTTAAAAAATAGTAAAAAAAATTCTAAAAAATATAAAATTTAGTTTAAAAGTACATATTCATATGATAATCATGTTTAATGGAAATTCGAATCGAAAATAAAAATATTGATCCGTAATGCGGAACAATCCATACTATTAATAGTACCATAACCTCACTCAAATTATTTTACCTATCAATCATTGAGAAGTAGGAAGAAAATCTACTCTTATTCTAATAAAATAACAGGACTCTATTATTTTATTAGCAGCCGTTCAACTTCGTTATTCACACATGAAAATGTGTTTTCATCGAGATTCGCACACGAAAAAAATCAACGGTTGTCATTAGAATGGCAGCCAATTTGTTTCCTGAGAAGTATCTAGAAAAGGCGGTAAAACCATTTTACTTTACTACTGCTGGTAAGACAGTAATACCATCGGGCGGCGTTGCGCATCTCCGGTCCTCCCAATTCGCTGCCTTGTCTCTCTGTAAATGAAAAGAACCCAAGAGCCACTAGCTAGCATTGGTCAAGGAATCACGCGTTGAATAAATCCTGTCCAGCCATGCGCCACTGCACACTATTGCGCGTCCAATCTTCTTACCTTTCTCGCTATATAAACAACCAGTCTCCAATTAAGACAAACCATCTGCATCACCCAATCTCTCGAAAAAGAAAGAAAGAACACAACCTTTCGAAAAAGAAAGTAACTTTAATATCCAGAACACTCTCCAAAGAGCTAAAACCCAACACTCGATCTCTTCTTAGTTTTGAAGCAGGCATGGCATTGCCAGCATCCTCCAGTACCAGTAGAGCTCTTGTACTTGCTCTGTTTTCTCTATTGCTCTTCTCTGTTCAGGGACAGTTATCAAATAATTTTTACAAGAAGACATGCCCGAATGTGCAAACGATCGTCCGATCAGTCATGACTCAGGCGGTCACTAAGGAGCCGCGAATGGGCGCCTCCATTCTTCGCCTTTTCTTCCACGATTGCTTTGTTCAAGTAAGAACCAGAATGGTTAATTGGTTAAACCTTTTTCTTTTCTTTTTTCAAAATTTAATGGATTTGAGTGTAAGTACGTACTCTTATTCATAATTGACCTATATATTGCCATTTTGTTTCCTGAAGGGATGTGATGCATCAATCCTTTTAGATGATACGTCGACATTTACCGGTGAGAAGAATGCCGGGCCGAATGCAAACTCAGTTCGTGGATATGAAATCATTGATGCCATAAAAACTCAGATGGAAGCATCCTGCAATGGCACTGTATCCTGCGCCGATATCCTCGCTCTCGCTGCTCGTGACGGTGTCAATTTGGTATGTACAACTTGCATAATTATAAATTTTGATAACATTGGAACTAATCTACTTCAGCAGTCAATATTGTTTACTTAATTAATTATATATTGTTTATGCAGCTCGGAGGTCCAACGTGGAATGTACCACTAGGTCGGAGGGATTCACGAACAGCCAGCCAAAGTGCAGCCAACGCAAACCTACCGGGGCCCGGATCCAGTCTGGCCACGCTAATCTCCGTGTTCGGTGCAAAGGGATTCACTGCACGTGAAATGACAGCACTCTCCGGCGCCCACACGATCGGTCAGACACGCTGCCAAATCTTTCGTAGCCGCATCTTCAACGAAGCCAACATCAACTCTAGTTTCGCAACATTGCGACAGCAAACCTGTCCTCAGACCGGCAGCGATAACATCCTCTCGCCAATTGACGTACAGAGCCCGACAACTTTTGACAATGCGTATTATGTGAATCTAATGAATCAAAAGGGTTTGTTCCATTCGGATCAGGAGCTGTTCAACGGCGGTTCGCTGGACAAGCAGGTGAAGCAGTACAGCAACAATGGGGCGGTTTTCGCAAAGGATTTCGCCAAGGCCATGGTGAAGATGGGGAACCTGAGTCCCTTGACCGGAAACAATGGAGAGGTTAGATTGAGCTGTAGGAAGACGAACTAGGATTTTGCTACAGTGTGAGATTATACATGTAATATAACTAGCTAATTGTTTATAAAGTTGGAGGTAGATTATTTGACCTCAATTCTTGCATTCTTTATTTGTAACATTAAATAAAGGGCTGTTTTCTGCTTGCTGATTTAACATTTATTTGTGACTTTTTGGAATAAAATGTAAATAATACTGCTAAATTCTTGTACATTTTTTAGTTTCGCTAATACTCTTATATAATGCAAATTAGATGGAAATGTATGATTAAATTGGAGAGAGATTTTTTTTTTTACTTTGTATATATAAATACTTCCGAGAAGGCGAGAGCTAATGAATTAGAATTTTTTTTATAAACGATAATTAAAAAAATGCTTTTATGAAACCAACATGATTACATTTTTTTTTTTACAAAAATCATAAGAACCGAAATGACATTTCGGTCTTTTTTTTTTATTCCAGACCGAAATGGCATTTCGATCCGGTTCTCTTTTTGGATTTTATGTGGCGGCTCATATAAAAACTTGTGAAACCAGTACCACAGAAAATTCAAAAAGGAGACCGGACTGAAATGTCATTTCGGTCCGGAATAAAAAAAAATATCGGACCAAAATGACATTTCGATTCTTATGGTTTTTGTAAAAAAAAGTAATCAGGTTGGTTTGGTAAAAAAAATTTAATTATGGTTTATAAAAAAAATTCTGAATTACTGCTCGACCTCTTGTTACGATTGATCTTTATTTATTTATTTTTGTAAGCTCCGTTCTTGTTTCCCACCGACAAATTTGATTTAGTGAATTAAATAAGTGAGAAAGGTAGAGATAAGATGAGATTGAAAGTACACTGAACAGGATGGCAATGGGACATGAACAAGAAACACAAACACGGTTTCGCTATTCTGAATTTGAGAAAGGTATATCTTGTCGCTCCTCTTAAGCAACTTCTGTATAATATTTATGTAGCAGGTGAAGTTATACCTCATTATTGTGTTACTACATAATTGACTACATAGTATATTTCGGATTTTATTATAATCACGGGTCACAGACACAGCTGGATCCTAATGAAACCGTATCGGCTTCGGTCAGATTACGTTGGGGCCACACCCATGTCGCATTCGCATTTCGGTGATCCCTGTTTGGTTCTCAGGGCCCCACTCGTAGGGTACCAATCAACTGCCCGTGGTGCCCAAGTTGCATAGCATATTATTGCAAGGTGTCTTCGTCGATTTGTGCTATTATCAGTATCAGACGGAAACAAATCTGCCGTCATTCTTTGAGAATCACATTATCCTGCTATTTCAAATTCAAACTATTTATCTGTTTTGAGATTTGGGCATAAAAAACAACCGCTTTTAAAATTGAGACCGACTAACTATTCTCCGGCTCCTATTCTCCATTCATCTCCCGGTCAATAACTGTCTTTATTAACCGCTAATTAAGAGAGAACCACAAATTTCAGCTATAAAAGACAACACAAAACGCGTCATTATCGCGTCCAGTGCAAGTATTCATATTGAAGATATCAAGTATTTAAAAAAAATTGGACACATAACTCACCCATCTTTTACACGTTTTTAGAGGTGATTTTTTTTCTCCGTTCACTCTAACCAATATTTCTGACAATCTGTGATGAATTTTGCAAATCTAAAACCACGAACGTCTTCTACACAATTTTCTCTTTAAAATTAGATCCATGATGACATACTTTCGAGTTATCTGTTGCACAAGTATTCATACCTCGTTATTCAAGTATTCATACCTCACCGAGCAAGTATTCATACCTCATCAGTATTTCACAAATAAAAAACTGGACACATCATTTACTCATTTTTTACCGATTGAACTTTCATTACTACTCAATCACTGAAAGTGTCCAGTACACTCTATCTTTCTCTTCAGTTTCCTTGTCCGATCCAGTCTACTCAATCACTGGAAGTATCAAGTACACTCCACGGAAAAAAAAAACAAAAAACACATGTAAATTACAGCAGATTCTAAAAAAAAGTACACTCAATCATGTGATTCTAAAAAAATCACAGCAGATTTATTTCGTATCAGACGGATTAGGAAACATGCAGTCGTAGTCCGTAAATTATAACGAGTCTCCAAATTTTTACACATACGGTATCTTTCTTTCTTATTTAACCTTTAAATTTCATTTATCTTAATTAGTTTATTGATAGTTCACAATTCTCTTTCTTTATTTCAAAGAGATAAAGTGAATATATATATATATATATATATATATATATATATATATATATAGAGCTGAGCTATGGTGAGTTGCGAAGTAAGGTGTTATTTTTACTTCACGCTTATATTTTATTTGAAAATCTAAACGCCCGATCCGAACCGCTCAACATGTTCTCCATATTGAAATGTGCTTGGAGACCAAATTTTATAATTTTGGAATTTTTTACTATTTATTAAGCCACTTTGAAAATCGCTGATCGAAGGGTCCAGAATTTTTTACTGTTTTTTAACTGTTCAACAGCCGGATCTGAGATTTTCAAAGTGGCTTAATAAATAGTAAAAAATTCCAAAAAATATAAAATTTGGTCTCCAAGCACATTTCAATATGGAGAACAACTTGAACGGTCGGATCGACGATTTGATTTTGGAAATGGGTGTTATGAGCGTGAAGTAAAATATTGGTTTTACTTCATGAAGCACAATAGCAAAAGTTCTATAATATATATATATATAATATAAAACTCAAAATTTAAAAATTAAAGTCAAAATAAAACCGTTGGATATGATTTATATCATTTTATCTATGCACGTGTAAAAAATTTGGACATTTAAACTTTGTTTGGTTGTCATCAAGAGCTTGTAAAAACGTACTAATGTGGATAATTCTAGACGTTCATTTTTCAAATGATTGATTTCACATAAGAAAAAAATCGAAATGTGATATTTTTTATGAGCACATAAATACAATAACAATATCACATCTAACAGTTTTTATTTTAACGTTATGATTTAAATTTTGATTTATTAACGTTTTGAAAAAATAGAGACATAGTGGAGGTACAATAAACTTTCATTTATTTATCTAAAATATATCAATTTTAACGGTTGAGATTCATCATTTAAAAGTAAATTCCAATAGATTTTAGAATAAACTTGTCAACCTCCTTAGTTAAGATAAATTCAAATTTCAAAATTAATATAAACTTAAGAACACCCTAGTTCTACTCCCAAATATAGTAGATACATCAGTAAAAAAAATTAGTAACTTAATAAATTCAAAATTCATTTCAAAGCTAAATCTGAATTGTTATTATGCTTAAAACAAAGGATGTGTTATTGTCATATAATTAGAACACATAGTAAACTACAACAGCATCATTGATATTTTGCTTTTTGTTTTAAACAAACTCTTTTATTTTTTAAATTGGTTCAAGGTTCAACACAAGTACATTAATTTTTACATAGAACAAGAACAGAGTTTTAAATTTAAGAATTTATTGCCAAACAACGCCCCCCCGCCCCCCCCCCCCCCCCCCCCCAGACCCACCCACCCACAATTATCTGCATCTAACAAAAATTTATACTTGACATTAATTTATCCATATCTGAATCAACATGTGTTTATACTTAGTATGCAGGGTTTTCATTTTTTTCCTTCTTTAAATGATCTTCATGAAATTCAAGTTAAACACTTAGTTGGATATGTAAATATCACTTTTGTAGTTTTTATTCATAGTAATTATAAATATTTGGAGATAGGCTATTATGCTTTGGGAAGTAAAGATGATGTTTTACTTCTCACTCATATCTTTATTTTCAAAGTTCAAACAGTCAATCGAACTTCTCAACATGATCTTCATACTAATATGTGCTTGGAGACCAATTTTTACATTTTTGGAAAAAATTTACTATTTTTTTAGAATTTTTGAAAATCAGTGTTTTTCTGAATTTTTTATAATTTTTTTTAATAAAAAGCTATGGTTTTCAAAAATTCTAAAAAAATAGTAAAACATTTTCAAAAAATATAAAATTTAGTGTATATCAATATGAAGATCATGTTGTGAAGTTTAAATCAACTATTTGAACTTTGAAAATGAAAATATGAGCAGGAAGTAAAACACAATTTACTTCCCAAAGCATCGTAGCATCACTCTATATATATGTATAAAAGTATGTGTGTATGTGTGCGTGTGTGTGTGTGTGTGTGTGTGTGTATAGTAGAACTAGGGTGTTCTTAAGCTCACCAAGTCCCTTTGTGAATTTAATTCAAAAACCTATTGAATTGGCTTCAAACGATGCATCTAAACCGTTGAAATAGACCGTTTGAACTTTGAAAATCGGAAAACCAATTGGTTGAACCACACTTCGGAACAAATATTTTGATATTAGCCAACCCCCTCTCTCTCTATATATATAATAGTAAATTGAAAAATAAGTACAAAGTAGGGATCCGAGAAAAGAGGAAATTTGTTATATTAAGAATGAATATTTGATCTCTTCTTGAAAGAAAAGAGGAAATTTGTTATATTAAGAATATACAAAGTATCAAACATAACTCTTTAAGATATGCACCTTCTCGTCCAGTGTCAAAGATAATGTTTTTCGCCTTTCCGTACTTACGAAGATTAAAACAGTTACAACAACAACAAAAAAAAAAGGAATGAATTCTGCTGTTATTCCAATAAAAAAGTAGGATTCTACATTTCCAGATCCCAATCATTCAAAAATTTCATTCACGTATCTTGATAAAGAAATTTTTTTTATACACAAATCTCAATTAATTTGATAGTTGAGATCGGAAAAACAGAATCCTACTTTTTCATTAGAATAACAGCAGAGTCGTATAAAAAAAAAAACTCTTTTAAGATATAGGCAAATCGAAAATTTCAGTAATTTCTAGGTTTTTGTTTTCATCCTTAAGATTCCAGACAATCCATAAACAAGATGATCTTGGGTTCTCTGTTTCATCCTTGTTCTCCTCACCTCATATAGAGGAAAACAGCTCACATGCAATTGCAGTTCAAAGTTCCCCACTTCAGGCGGTGATGATGGTCCTCCTCATCAGCTTTCAGTTTTTATTTTATTTTATAGAAATTATTAGTAAATAATATAGGAAATTAAAACTGAGTTGGTAGGAATTTTAAAACAGAGATGACAGATCTTAAAAAGAATTTCGGCTTCAAACTTTTGAGTCAAAAATTTTTCCCATATATAAAGGTGAATTTTTATCATGATGGTCACAACAGCACAAAAGATCACATAAAATAAGAACATATTGAATTCGAAAAAAAAAAAAAAAAAATTCCAAACTTTGAGTCAAATTTTTGTTCGGATCCAATGTAGATCATCCACAACCACGCATAAAAATCATAGCAACCACAAATTTGAACCTATTTGGATTCAAAAAAGAAGGGAGAGAGAGGGGGTGCTTGGATGTGATGTAGAGTGGGAAAATGGCACGGCAGAGCCGGCTGTCATCACTAACGGTACGGTTACAGCACAGCACGCGTGTCGGTTATTTTGTTGTGACTCGCGTGTCCCGTATTTTGACCATTTGCGTGCCGTAATCATTTTTAGAAAATTTGGCACGAACACGCGAAAGATCTAGTCACGGCACGTGCACGTGGTCACGCGAGTCATGTATAATTAGACCGTAGATCTTGACCAAATGGTGAATATTGAATTAAATTAACCTAAATTATAATCAAATGGCACGCGAGTCACGTTTAGTTACGGCACATTTGGGCACAATGTGATCACGTGGCCAAAATCACATCATGTTGGTCACGACACAGCACGTTTTTTTTTTTTCATTCTAGATGATGGGTGAAATAATAAAGTTTGAAGCATTAAATTTTTACATATCAAAATATTTTGAATTTTCGAATCCTATGTGGCCAACTCCACACAAGAACTTTGGTGCGGTTGGATCCTTTTAATCCGAGAAAAAAAAAAGATTCCAAACTATGGTTGGTAAAAAAGCTTGTAGCTCGTGGATCATTGGCATCAGCCCGTGACTTGATTACTAACAGTTTATTCATTAATGGCCTTAGTTCTTAGCGATCCAGCTCGTTACTGATTCGGTCTAGATTATACGAGTTGAGTTGGGTCTAACTTGCTCGCTAGATAGATTTTACGATTTGATTTGATCCATTGGATGAAGATTAGGGTTTACGATTTGTTGTTTTTATCCAATATTCATACATTTTTGTCATTCTAGTAATTGCTATGTTGATGAGTTTGTTTCATTCTATTAACTGCACTGTGAAATGAATATTTAATGCTTTATTTGATAAGCTCATTATCTATTTTTATTAATTTGTATGATAATAGTCTAAATAAAACCCAGCAAACTAAACAAGCCATCTCGATCTAGTTTGTTGCTGGCTCGATTCGATTATGAGCTAAGATTCTAGCTTGATCTCTTAATCTCTGCTCGCCTGACTCACTCAATTCTTGTAGCAAACAGATCATGAGCTGAACTCAACTCGTGATGAGGCAGATCATTACCACGAGTAGAACTAGGGTGCTCCTAAGCTCACCAAGCCCTTCCGTGAGCGCGACTCTAAAACCTATCGAATTGACTTCAAACGACATTTTCAAACCGTTAGATGTTCAATCTATATTAAAATGTGCTTGGAGACCAAATTTTACATTTTTTGGAATTTTTTTACTATTTATTAAGATGGTTTGAAAATCGCTGTTTTCCAATGGTGCAGAATTTTAATAAAAACAGCGATTTTCAAACCATCTTAATAAATAGTAAAAAAATTCCAAAAAAATGTAAAATTTGGTCTCCAAGCACATTTTAATATAGATTGAACATCTAACGATTTGAAAATATCGTTTGAAGTCGATTCGATAGATTTTAGAGTCGCGCTCACGAAGGACTTGGTGAGCTTAGGAGCACCCTAGTTCTACTCCATTACCACCCCCCACTCCAAACTTTGAATTTTGAGAAAATAAAACCAAATACTTCTACCAAATTGAAAATCCAAGCTACTCATTCTATTCTTCTATATTATTTTATCTTAATTTCCAAAAGAAAATTCCGCACATAAATATCCAATGTTGCTTCATAATAATATCTTCGGTATCTATTGCACCTTCTTGGGCAAATTACAATACACGTCATATGTGCATCCAATGTGTCAGAAAACACGATGCATCTGTTCTTACAATATATTAAGCTTAGGAACTGGTGGCAAACAGATCATATTGCAGAACACTGAAAAAGCGAATAGTAACAAAAAAAAAAAAAAAGCGATTAGATTAATTTTTCTGCGCTATTTTGTTATTATACGGCAATTTTGAGTAGTAAAAAGTAAATAAGCATATTAAAATTATGAAACAGTCATTCTTGCCGGGGGCGGACCCAGCCTAGTTCGAATTCGGATCCAATGAAGTAATTCAACTTTTGGGTTTTAGATTGGGACCGTCTGCATTCGAATCTACGAAAATTCATTCTCGAAGTGAGCACACACATCTCGGCGACGAATTCAAATTCTGAGACGATCTTAAGCGACAAATTCGAATCGGACTGGTCTCGATCCAAAACCCAAAGATTGGGTTAATTTAGGGATCCAGACTTGCCTAGTTCAGGGTCAACTGCCCTTCTCTAAATTTTGAAGTTTTATACAAATTTATAAATTCGGATCGACTTTGCTCCCCTCTAGACTTTTAGTTTGTAATTAATATTAAATTTAAAGTTAAAATTATGATAAATTTCTTGAATTCTAATTAGTAATTAGAATTAGAAGTCAGAGTATGTTAAATTAAGATGGTTTAGTTGTAAATACACTTACAAGTACCAAGAACTTGCTCAACAAATTAAGACACTTATAAAGATGGTTTAGTTTAAATCAGTTTAGACTAGCCTAATTTTAGGTTTATGTTAAATTAAGGTGTAAATTTTCCCAGAAAATAAATTTTGGAAGTTTGAAACTTTGCAAAAATACACAATACATTGATAACATAAATGTACAGGTCTAAATTTTAAACTGAAATAAATACTACATGTTTTTCTATGCATAAAAAAATTGAAGGTACTCTTTCTCTTTATCTATATTAAAATAATATTTCAATGAATAAACAATTCTCTCCAGCAAGAATAATGTCAGGCATATACGGTGCCTAAACTTTAATTATAAAAAGAGATTGAAGAGTAAGATCAAATTACATATTTCCACAAACGAATCGATGCAAGTTGGGTTGAAATACCACTTGCATTAATATTTTTTTGCACTAGCTGACACACCACTGAGTCAATATTACTATGGCCAACTTTGACAATACCTCACTAATTAGTTCATGTAGTGGTTATACAGACATCCATTGTTTAATATTATTGTTGTATAATAGTTCTGTTTTATATTATTATTGTATAATAGTTTGATTACTCTTCGCTTATGTCGTCATATCACTGTTTATATTTGTTGAATTTAGAGAAAAATGGAGAAATGATGATAATAATTCTATTGAATTGTTCTGATCTCTACAGTGTTTGTACATGGGTATTTATAGCCTAAAAATACACTAGTTCGTTGGACTACTTCCTAATTTATAATGATAAAGATAATTGCATTATTACATCTTAATTATAGAACTCTGGCTAGATACCAATATGGATGTTAGCTGATTTGTTGTCTAAACTACGCCTATGATGAAGATTCTGAGGCTAACTGTCATATTTCTCAACACTCCCCCTCAAGTTGGACTCGAACAAATTGATTTATCAAGCGCCTTGGTGAAGATGTCGGCAAGTTGCTCTTGGCTTCTGACATACGGCGTCTCGATTTCTCCTGATTGCACTTTATCTCGAATAAAATGACAATCAACTTCTACGTGCTTCGTTCTTTCATGAAAGACAGAATTGGATGCAATGTGCCGTGCTGTTTGATTGTCACAGTACATTTGCATAGTTTCTTTGCACTTCACCTTCATGTTGTGAAGTTCTTGATCCAGGTGAGCTTAATTGCCGTGGATGCCATGGCTCGATATTTTGTCTTTGCATTTGATTGTGCCACAACGTTCTGCTTCTTGCTTTTCCACGTCACTAAGTTGCCACCTACAAACATACAAAATCCCGTGGTTGATTTTCTGTCACAGCTTCTGGCCCAATCTGCATTAGAATATCCAACCACATTGTTAGTATTATTTTTCTTCATCCAAATTCCTTGACCTGGAGTACCTTTGAGATATCTTAATATTCTATCAATGGCACTCAAGTGACTGGTGCGTGAAACATGCATGAATTGACTTACAACACTAACTGCAAATGCAATATCGGGTCTGGTAACCGTAAAGTGGATTAATTTTTCTACTAACCTTTGATATTATCATATATCATATAATGACTCACCATCATTTGGTCCAAGTTTAATGTTAGTTTCATTGGGGTACCAGCTAGTTTTGCTCCTATCTTACCAGTCTTTTTTAACAAGTTAAAGATATATTTTCTTTGAGATAGAAATAAGTCTTTGCTTGAGTGAGCTATTATATTATAAGAAGATATGAGAGATGTCCAAGATCCTTGATATCAAATTCATCTTTCAAGGGTTGCTTAATTTTCTAATATCTTCATTGTCATTTTCAGAGATGATGATATCATCTCCATAAACAAGGATGATTGTGGTAGAGTTTTGTGTATGTTTGATAAACATAGAGTATATGTTGTACTTTTAACAAAATTAATTTTGAGAAAAGAAAAAGCTTAGCTTTGTATATCATGCTCTTGGAGATTGTTTTCTTAGTTTACACACCACAAATGGATCTAATGTATTCTTATGACCTGGAGGAAAAGTCATGTAGATTTTTTCTTTTAAATTTCTTTGAAGAAATGCGTTTTTTACATTCATTTGGAACAAGTTTCACCCTAGGTTGGTAGCTACCGATAACAAAATTCTAACTGTGCTCATATTAGCTACTGGAACAAATGTCTCTTGGTAGTCAATACCATAAGTTTTGGGAGGTAAACGTCTCTTCTAATTCTTCTTCTTCTTCTTATTATTATTATTATTATTTACTAACCGACAACAATTGAGATTTAAAACGAGAGACTTCGTATGCATGTACACATCATGGAGTCCAAACATAAATTGTTAAAAATTAGGATGAATTCAGACTCCATCGCCATCGGCCTCTCTTTGTCAGTTTCAATGTTAATATCCTTTTTATTAAGAGCGAAAGTGACAAGATCCATCTTTGTTTTAGTTTGACTTTTGATAATTAACGCTGAACAAAACTAGCTTACACAATTAATACGGCTAATATATTTATGATTCTATCCAAGTTTTTTTTGATATTTTTTTAGTAAAGGTTGAAGGTCAAGCCATCCAACTATTTACTATGTACAAAAGATAGTTTCTTTCAGATTTTGAACCTGCGACTTCTAATACGAGAGTATTGTCTTTGCTACTAGATCAAAAGCTGGTTCTCAATATTTTTTTTTTGATGGGATATTACACAAAAAAAAATAAAACAGATAACATTAACTACAATATATTAATTTTAGTGTATTTTTCTTTAGGCTATGATAAAAACAAGAAGAACAAGATCCATGTTTCAGTTTCATCATATAGATTTTATTTTAAAATTTTATTGTAAAAAATATTTAACTGCAAGTTGTGGCAATTGAACCCTTCTTATTTCTATTTCAACCCAAAAATTTATTGATTATGACGGAATCGATAACATGATCAAACCCTTCGCTCATGTGTTGTTAATTCACATCAAAATTCGAAAATTAAGAAGTGGCCAAGCAAGCCGGTTGCAAACGGGGATCCGAATCTGCTGAAATCCGAGATCGGTTACTGTTCACCTTGAAATCCCTGCAATTCGAATCCAGCTGTTGAACTGTTCCGAGATGCGTGCAAGAAAAAACTAGCTGTTTCGAGATGCGTTCTCGAAAAAAATTTGTGGTTAGATTCAGATTACAAAAATTTCAGGAGTACTGTTCATTAGTTTTGAAATTTCAGCTGATTTATTTTCTGCAAATGGAGCTCTTCGTACCGGAAATTTGTGCAAAGTGGCCAAAACATTTTTGTTGCTATAAAGGAGCAATGATTGCATAACTGAAAGGCTCAAATATTGGTACCATATCTCGTCACGTAAGAAATTGGGAACTTTGTTTGGGCGCAATGGCAATCTATGCTGTACTCAACTAGTAGCAAAGTCAACAACTGCCACTTTAATTTCGTTGCATGATTCCAGCTGAATGTGACAACAACTACGATCTCTATGCCTCGATCAAATTTAAATGGCTATTTTCTTTGACAAGTGTGTGAATTATATATACACCGTGCATTTGAGGTAGAGCAACTTAGTTTTGAATTTTTTTTATAAACCGTAATTAAAAAATTGATTTTTAGAAAACTAACATGATTATTTTTTTTTTACAAAAATTATAAGACCGAAATGTTATTTCGGTCCCGGAAATTTTTTTTTTTTTTGGACCGAAATGCCGTCCAGTCCCATTTTTGGATTTTCTGTGGTACTTTTTCACAAGTTTCGGACTGAAATGTCATTTCGGTTCTTATGGTTTTTGTAAAAAAAAAAAGTAATCATGTTGGTTTCGTAAAAATATTTTTTTTAATTATGGTTTATAAAAAAAATTCCTTAGTTTTGGGAAATGTAGATTGATAGAGATATAATCATATAAACCTGATCCGGTGTGCATTATATTTTTATTACTACTAAATACTAATTGATTGATGTCACCCAAAACTATCAAAACTTACATGAATCTTTTTATTTTATTTATAGGTCGCAAAATTTCCACTAGAAAAATGTGTCCTTCATAAATGACAGAACAGTAATTTTACGTAGTAAGAACGAATTTAAGACGTTGTTAGGTTAAGATTTTGTGAACACCAATTTTGAACCGAATAAAGACACGTTAGAAAACATAAAAACGAAGAGAGTAAAAATCTTCCCTTCAAATCCAAAACGTAAATTCACGCTGGAAAATTCAAGTTTCAAATTCACTAATTGTCAACTATACAATGAACTGTTAATATCGAAAAGTATCGTTGTTTGCTATATGAACAGTTCTTTCTTCTTTCTAGTGAATTTTCGATACTAAAGCTTTGTTGGGCTGGTAGGAACAATCCACGAAAAGCGGTTCCGACACGGCAAACACACACTACCCTTTTTCCTTATAGCACCTTAACAATGGACTTCTCTTGTTTCTGCATTCTTTTCTAGGCTTAATTACTTGGACATATTATAATAGCATAATTAGAATTTTAAAATTGTCTGTTAATTATATATACCAGGGGCAGATTCAGGATTTTCGTCAGGGGGCAAAAAATATCGAATCGGGTTTAAATCCATTAACCAATTGGGTACTCGATAAAAAATAATATTTTAGCTTATATTTTCCAATGCTTTGACTTGTAATTTCTGATGCTCTGACTTATAATTCTAATTACCAATCAAAATTCAACAAATTTATTTTAATTTTAACCCTAAATTTAACCCGAATTACAAATCAAATGTCCAGAAGGGGCAAAAAAAATTTCAGGGGGGCAAAGTCAGTTGGGATCAATAAATCTTCACTAAAACTAAAAATCCAAGAGAGGCAGCTGCCCCCGGAACCATCTGGGTCCGCCCCTGATATATACTAGTATTATTTCTCGTCCTTCGCAGTATTTTTCTTATAATGATTCATTCATAAAAAAAAATTATATATTATGTGGAAGCTTACCTCTTATCAATATTATAATATTTTTATAACAATATTATATAGGCATTACGCTGTGCATGTGCTTGAAATAAAAATTTAGAATTAAACAACCACACAAAGTTAAAAACTACTATTTTGTTTTTTGGGGATGAAATTAATGCTCCATAAATTTCAAGAGTGCCAGAGGCCTAGAGAAAAAGACCCAAAAATATTTGAACCTGCTCAGTGCTTTGAAAGTGACAGACAAAATCAAGGCAACTGAGAAGATTTGAAAATAATCTGCTTTTGCTAACATCGTCTCTCTTTCTGCATGAAATGCCTTTCCACTTTCTTTTCTTTATTGAATTTGCCAGTAAAGATTATAGATGAACATCAAAACTGCAATATAAACCTACTCCAGTTAATACAAGCTATGCATACGACTGTCGTTAGTTGCGAAATTCTCTTATAAATATTTCAAATCAAGAAACTTAAAACAAGTTATAGAGGAGGGCCTGCTCATTTGGACCATTCGTTAGAAACTATGTTACAGTAAAATTAGGCCCGTTTTTGGGCTTAAATTCCTTGACAAAAGAAAAGAAAAGAAAAGAAGTAACGAACACTCGAAGAACCATGGTTTGTGCTGAAAAGCATCTATGATTTGTATTTTTGGACTGTTAAATGGCAGTCCTTTGTTAAGGCAGCCTGCCTTCATCACCCGAGCACTATATTTGTAGTCGGCATACACTCACACTCACACTGACAAAACACACGCACACACGCATCTGAATCTGTATTTTAAGTTAAACAGCCATGCTAGCAAACTAACTTTTCTTTTGCCTTTTGTAGCTTCGGAATAACAAAGACTCGCCTCTTGTTAATTGTCAATTGCAAGCCTATAATCTGATAAGACCAACGTCCCTAGCAGAATACAACTCTTCTGATTCTTATTTCCATAGGCCATGAAGAGACTAAACATGACCACATTACCACAGTCACAAGGCCTCACTCCATCAACATGGCACACTGCTGTACCTACCAGATCCACATTGACAAAGACAACCTCATTAACTATTCACAACAATTTGAAATGGTTCAGAATCGGGCTAGTACTAGAGTTGGAACAAGCAACTTACTCTGGTAAAACATTCTGAACAGTGAACACGGTGAGGTCCCGTATGTTATTGATACTGGATGTGGTTTAATGCATTAAAAGCACGTGCTAGTTATCACAACTTTCAACCGCAATTCAAAAATAATATCAAATAAAAAGAAAACAACAGTCCTTTTTGTCATAAATTGTCTGCCAACTTCACTGCAATCATAGACTTCCTTTATTTTAAAACTCATCACCTCAATTACACTGAGAGTCTCCTTAAGTGAAACAATACACTTGATGTATCAAACAAATTTTATAAAGGCAGCCTAAAGCTCAAGAAAGTTCTCATACAACTTCTGTGAGGTTCTAAAGAGAGAACAATAAACAAAGAATATGAACTGATCCTACCCAGAAGAGTATTCAAAATTGAAAGCAACATAGCTACTTCCCCATTTTTTAACAAGCAATAATTAGCTTAAGGTTATTGCCACATGTTGCATTCTTAAAATATTATTTGACTTGAAGCTTGTAGAGGTCAGCAGCAGCATTGAGAGACTGTATTGTCACAGGGAATCCAGGTCCCATCTGGTAAGAGAAATTAAATTGTTACAGCATAAACAAGACACTGCATTTGAAACTGAGTAAATACCAACTAGTACAGAAAAGACGTAGATGATTTTGCGGCCAGAAAATGAGATGGAAAAACAGGATAACAATTAATTAAGTAAAAACATTTTACTCACCGTGCTGCTTAGTGTAAAATTCTTCACATAACCCGCATATTTAGAAGCTACAAGCAAAGTAAAAGGAGTATAGACAGTTATTACTAAGCAATAAAATATAAGTCAAACACACAAAAGAAGTAAAAGACAATGTAAACGTTACTTACTCTTCTTTAAGCCAGCAGGCTTTGCAAGCAAAAGGGCATTAACGAAGGCTCCTATATTTTCACGCAAAACTTCAGCAGAGAAATTCACCTTCCATAGGAAAGAACAAAAATTATGCAATTATAGAAGCATATAATTTCATTACAAAAGAACATGGTCCAACCAATAAAAACGGAAGTATCTTTAATAGTTAATACCCATCCCATCACTGCTCAAGTTTCTTTGTCATTCTAAACAGCAAAAAGGAAGGGTGTGGGTGTCAAAGAAATGTTTACCTTGCCAAGGCCAACATGAACAATGGCAGTCTTGTCAATTTTAAAGTCAATTCGGCCACTCTTTGCAGCTTTCACAGCATTAGAAACATCACTAGTCACAGACCCTAGCTATTACATGTTAGACAGGTACCAGAAAACTTTAGTAATTATCATAAGAAAAATACTTTATTCACTAATTATGTGATGGAATAGAAACAATGATCGAAGAGCTCACTTTTGGGTTCGGCATGAGACCACGTGGGCCCAGGATTCTAGCAATCTGTAAAAATAAAAATAAATATGAATGAGAGAAGTACTTAAAATTAAAAAAATATTAGTCAATGGGAATGTGCGTTAAAAAACATAACTGCAAATAAGTCAAAGGAAATAAATAGGCTTGAGGTACAAACCTTAGAGAGGCGAGGCATAAACATTGGTGTTGCTATGCATTTATCGAAGTTTAGTTTGCCACCACCTATCAATTTTCAACATGGATTAGTTTACACCTAACTCTAAACAAAATATAAGACAGGACAGATCATGCATAAATGAGAAACACAAGGATATTTTTTCGTATCCACATAAATTCCACTCTCAGATATACATAGATTAGTAACGGGTTTTATTACTAAATTTATACCAAAATAAGCTCATTTCAGGCCTATTTGGTTCTCTTAACAGACTTAGAGCAGATATGCCACCTTTCTGTTTAATCTTGGCACCCCCATGTATAAATGATCCAATAGTCAGCATAGCCAGGTAAAACTTAACTCTTAAAGAGGAAAACTTTGAGAATAAAAACTAAGAATTGCAAAATCTATTTTCGCGAAAACGTTTCAGATTGGATTTAAGAGTCATGTACCAGTTCGTATCTCCTCTATGAGTTCATCACCTCCAACAACATCAGCTCCTGCAGCTCTAGCTTCTTCAGCCGCTGCATCTTCAGCAAATACCGCAACTCTAACAGTCTTTGATTGATTCAAAGCTATGAGTAATTTTTTTCCAGAATTCGATTACAAACTTAATAGTAGTAAGTGCATTGATGTACCTTGCCAGTGCCATGTGGAAGTGTTAGTGCACCACGTACCATCTACACCAAAACAAAAACTTATGGTAAAAAAATATACAAACAAAATGTTACAGCAAAGCAAAATTATAGTTGCAAAAAAGAAAAATAATCATGACTTTGGCATTCAATATGGTAAAAGTAAAGAGTACCAACCTGGTCACCACGCTTTGGATCAACACCCAAATTAACATGAGCCTCAACCGTCTCAATAAAATTACGCTTTGAATTTGCCTAATAAAAAGTGAAGACATTGTTCAAAAAAAGATCTGTTTTGGTAAAGTCTTTCGCATTAGTCAAACATAATTTTTTTGGAAGAAGCAGGAACAATACTACATTATAATTCTCTTGGTGAACTCAACATAATAACATTGATTACATATGTACCACAAAATATTAGCAATTTGAGATGACATTATAAGCAAAGAGTGTTAATCAATAAAATAAAAACAAAAGAAAACAACCCTTGAACTTTTCGCCAGTAATAGGATCGTACATGTAGTTGACATGACTGGCATGGAACACAAACGGCATTCAGGCTCAACTGAGCTTATTAACATCAGATTGCACAACAAAACCCTAATTAAACCCCAAATATTATCCTTGACCCATTTAGCCCCAAATAAACACTGATTGAGCAAGCATCATGAAAAATCCAAAGGATTAACTGTGTAGGGGAACCATATAGGGAGCTACCTACCAATTGAGCAGAAATGACTAAAACGTAATGCATTTTTCCTTGTAAAAAAAAAAAATATCTAGAAACCAACCTTAACTAGTCTTATGGCCTCCACGAGATCGATAGCGACTTTTTGTGGCTTTTTCTCAGCTCTGATTAATGTCGGGTAAGGTATTTTCTCTTCCTCTTGTAGCCCAAAAGTATGTCTCCTCACTCGTACATCATATTCTATTCTCCTAGCTTCTCTCTTCAGCTGTTCTTGTGCCTCCTCTCTCTCTCTTTCTTCACTCTCCTCTTCTCTCTCTTCCTTCCTATCTTCTGGCAATGGAGCCACCTTGGATGGGTAAGCCACCTGTCATTTACCCATTTCAGCCAATCGAAACATAAAGTTTATTTTCTGGTACAGAGTGGCACTCCCTTGCTGGTACATTATCAGTAAGGCTGGTACATAGTGGCACTCCATCACTGGTACGATAACATTAAGGTAAGGTATTGACATTTAACAGTGTCTGCTACAAAAAATTGAAAGTTGTTGAGTGACACATTGTTTGAGGAATTGCCTCTTAAAGCATCTCATGTGTCACAGTGTCAGCTTAAGTTCTATTAGAGGAAATCACTGGTCGAGACAAGTAATTACCAATAGAAATCAGCAATAGTATTCTTACAGGGGTTATAACAGGTGTATCCTTGATGAATCGTGCTTCCTCCCGGGTCCATGTCCGTGAGGCTCCCGGCCATTGCTGGACACGTGGATCATCGGGATTTGCTAATGGATCAGAACTGGAAGGAGACAGCTCTTGAGTTTGCTCTTGATTTTGGGTTATTTCTTCTTCGCTAGGGTCTTTGGGTTTGACAGGGTAGCCGACAGGTTCGATCGGAGCTGAAGAGGATGAGAAGGGAGAAATCAAACGGAGAAGAGAGATATTGTGATTGCAATGGAGAGAATGGTGACGAAGTAACCGTAGATGTGCCATTGAAGGAGGAGCCGCAACGGTGGTCACGGCGGCTCGGAAGGGTTTAAGCACAATAGACGACTGGAGAAGAAAAAGGTTTTGTTGATTGTTTTTTCCGTTTATTTCTTCTAGAACAGCAGTAAATCAGGATATTTTGGAGCGTTTGCTTTTGATCAGACCGGTCAGATCAGTTTTCATTTTGGGTTCTTTAGAATATGGGCCATTGGGCCGTCAGTTATAGATCGGACGAATTGAAAAGTGTGTACATTAAAAGCTAAATCGGTTCTATTCAAACTAGGGTTATTTTTTAATTTTTTTTCTCTCGCGTAAACTTTTTCTTGAGCATTAACAATATCTACTTTTTTATGAGTTCAACAATCACAGGTTTTCATAGCCCCAATAAAACTTGAGACAACATCACAGGCCGAGGCAAGGCTTGTCTATTTCGGTAAACTGGGCTTGCCTACTTCTGGCCCGCTAACTTTCTCATTTCCAGCCTAGAGCGGAGACTAAAAAAGAATCCGACTCTGCTGCTTTTCCGAACAGGAACCTGTTTTTCCGGATTTAATCATTCAAATTCGTTAAGATTTGTGCATAAAAAAGTTTCTTTATCGAGATACGCGAATGAAAAAATTTGAATGGTTGGATCCGAAAAAGCAGGTTCCTATTTTTCTTTCAGAAAAACAGCAGAGTCCATTTCACTAAAAAAAACTGTTACTTTGGTTAGTGATTTGTGAAATCGCAAAGAAGTCACAAAGGCGAAAAAAAAAACGAAATAGAGGTCATCACGTGTGCGAAGGAGAAAAAAAATAAAGAGGGCATCGCGTCAGAGTGCACTCCCTGACCGGCGACCGCCTGAGGAGACTGCGGAGGAGTGCCACAAAGTACATATCACCGAAAATTTTAAATTTGACATACCTCAAAAAAAAATTTAAAACAAATAACTATGATTTTCGTAAATTTCAAATTTGATACGATCCAACCACACACTTTGGTTGTGTCAGCAACCACAGATGGCGGACAACAAATTTCTTAAAAATTTGGAATTCAACTGCAGTGATATAACTTTTTATTAACTTTTGAAAATGAGTGGAGTAACTTATAATTTGAATATACTAGAAAGAACATCAAACAAAAAAGATGAAATATCTTATAATTTAAATGTACTAGAAGTACTACGAAACATTTTTCAAGCAGGATTTTTTGCGGCCGTAAAAAAAATTAAAATATTTCTTGGTGTGTTACTGGAAAAAAAATAAAAATATTTTGGATCTGAGTTATTGATCCGGATTCAAAAATCACTTCTCAGTATATAAAATAATTATTGTGTACCTTTTAGTATATTCAAATTCTAAGATACTCCATCTATTTCTCTAGAAGGACCACGATAATTGTTTTATATACTCATAAGTGATTTTTGAACCGGGATCAATAACTCAGATCTAAAATATTTTTATTTTTTTTCCAATAACACACCAAGAAATATTTTTAATTTTTTTTACCGCTGCAAAAATTCTTGCCTGAAAAATATTTCGTAGTACTTCTAGTATATCTAACTTATAAGATATTTTATCTATTTTGTTTGATGTTTCTTCTGTAATATTTAAATTATATGTTGCTTCATTCATTTTTGAAAATTAATAATAAAAAAATCTATTTAACGGCTGCGTTGAATTCGAAAATTTTGAAAAAAGAGTTGTCTGCCCATCTATGATTGCGGCCGTGTCAAATTTGAAACTTACAGAAAATTATGATTATTTGGTTTATTTTTTTAGGTATGGTAAATATAAAAATTTCGGTACATATCATACAACAAGTCTTACTTGTTTTAAAAATTATGCGATGCTAGACTGTCAAAAAGCAATGATGATGATTTCCTTAGCTAAATTGAAATCAACGAAGCGAAGCTAAAACCTTCATCAAGAGACAAATTTGACAAGAGCGACCTCCATCTGAGTCTCATGATCAACCCGTGACAACATGCTTCCTTCCTCTTCTCGGATGTGGATTCTATTGGATGAGGCGAGCAGGAGCTGAGAGGAAGCGAGCAGGAGGAGAGAGCAGCAGGGACAAAGGCGGAGGAGAGAGCACGTAGAGGTAAGGAGGAGAGGAGGGTGGATGGGAAGGACGAGGCTTGGGCAGAGAAGGAGCGGAGAGAGGGGACATATCAGAAATAAAAAAAAATGAAAAGTTAGTTGATATGTCTTTTGTTTTTAGAAATTCCTTGACAAATGCTGCCAGTGTTTTGCATTAGCCTTATAACATACATATTTACATGCTCATACAGAGCCCCATACTTACAAATCTTCGTAAGCACAAAATCTAGAAAAATAAAAAAATATATATAATTACAATCAGGCTTTGAAAAATTGAGACGCCAACATCCCACTCAAAGCTAGCAATGCTTTAGCCATAACTCACCTTTTGTAATGATCTTATCAACTAACAACCACAAAGGCATTATCTTACCTCTGAAAACTCGTTTGTTTCTCTGTTTCTAGATGAACCATGTCACACACGTGAACCATGTTATCCATGTAACCTCTTTCATGTAGCCTCTACTTCTAATGTTTTGCCAAGAAGACAACCATATTTTATGAATGGTAGTATTTGTTCTGAACAATCTGACACCCATGCGAACTTCTATAGCTCTCTTCACATGAACTGCATATGGACACTTGAAAAATAAATAAATAGCTGTCTCCACTGAACTTGATTGACACATTACACAACCCAACTGCACATTGATCTTTCTACGCAGCAGCATTTCCTGTGTTAGTGTCCTGCCCCCAAGCATAAGATATATAAATATCTTAGCCGTGGTTGGACATTTTGCAGCCCACAATTTATTGAATGCCCATCTTTCCATTCCTCTCGACATGAATATAGTATAGGCAGATTTGGTTGAGTAAACCCCCGAACTTCCCTATCTCCAAAGTAACAGGTTTGACTCATTACTCAGAATTGGAGGTTTCACAATTGATGGCGCAAGAGTTGTTAAATTAGGGAGTGCATCAGCTAAGGAAAGTCTTTGGTCAACCGGCCTAAGTAATCCATCCCCTTGATACCTCAGCGAAAACTCGTACCACTTGTCATGCCAGAACGAGATATCTTCTCCACTATCAACAGCCCACTTGGTACACCACTGAAATATTAGTTTCAGTTTGAGCAACTGAGACCAAAAGGAAGAAACTTGCTGCAGCTATATGGCCGGCTCTTCAACTCAGCTTGCCAACTTTCTCAATCTCTTTGCCCATAACTTCCAAAGGGACTCATTTTGCTGATATAAATGCCACCACCATCGCAATAATAGTGCTAGATTTTGAATCTCCAAATTACTAATTTCCAATTACGTTAGCCGATATGTCAAATAAGATTAAACGGCTTAGAGAAATGTGTTAATTTAGATCAATTTATGTCATTCTAAAAATTGACTTATTTTTCATCATAATAATATTTAGCAACCAATCATTACCATAACGAATAAAAAATGTAATAATTTACATGTTTAATTAAATAATAATATTTACGAATTAATTAAATATTTAAATGACCGACTATTTTGATTTTCCTTTTTTCTTTTCTCCAAGAAAATAGAAAGTCAATGCAGCTGGAGCTTTCAGTCGGTTGTCCTCCGTTTAAAAGTACTAACTGTGCTCTTTCAATTTATCCTCTGCTCAAGAATCAAGCAATGAGGTTCCTACCTCTGCTTTTGCTCCTAATTCTCTTGTGCCACAGCCATGCTAAGCCCGGTTCACCGAAATTCAACTCAATATTTAGCTTTGGCAACTCTTTAGCCGACACCGGCAACTTGGTTATTCTAGCAACCCCTGTTTTGAAAGACATATGGATTGCCATGCCCCCTTATGGAGAGACCTTCTTTCACCACCCCACTGGCCGGGTTTCCGATGGAAGATTAGTCCTGGATTTCTTAGGTAATTAGTTATGTTTAATAATTCCATTACAGTATCAACATTTTATGTTCATAGAATTTCGTTAAAACTTGTGGTTTCATCCAAAATTTGTTACTGAATTACTGATGATCATTATTCAAACATTTTGACAGTACAGAGAAAACTGAATGCAACAAATTATATTAATAATGGAAAAATGCTATCCTTTCTATTCATTAGTTCATACACTTTATTTTAACATTATTTAGTTATTTATTTACTTTCTCTTTACTAAACCCTTTTATAACATAGCTGAAGAATTTGACCTACCTTTTGTCCCACCTTATTTGGCGCATAATGCAAGCTTTGAACAAGGAGCAAACTTTGCCGTTGCCGGCGCCGAAGCATTGGATTTTGATTTCTTTGTGAAGAACAACCTCTCAAATTTAGTCATATTCAACAGTTCCCTCAGTGTACAGCTTGGATGGTTTTCTGAGTTGAAGCCTTCCCTCTGCAAGTTCTCTGAAGGTTGCTCTGCAAATTTTATTTACAATAACAAATAGCACTTAAATTATTAATTTAAGTTTCTCCATTGTTATTATAGAATGCCAGGAGTACTTTAGTAAGTCATTATTTATTGTTGGAGAATTTGGAGCGAACGACTATGCGAATATGATTTCTGGAGGCAAAAGTCTTGAGCAAGTGCATGGTTTTGTTCCTATGGTCATTGAAACAATTTCAGCTGCAACTGAGGTATATTTATTTCAAAATTATTATAGTGGTGAAACTAGAGTGGAAAAAACGTGCCGTGTCGTGCTGTGACCAAGTTAATTTTTCATGTGCCGTGCCGTGCCGTGACCAAAATGTCGAGGGGTGGTCACGGCATGCGAATGGTCACGCCACGTGAGTCACGCCGTGTCTAACGTGCCGTGACCATACGTGACTCGCGTGACCATTTAATTATAATTTAGGTTAGTTTATTCAAGATTCACCATTAAATCAATATCTAATGGTCCTAATTATACGTGACTCGCGTGACTACGTGCCGTGCCGTGCCAAAGTTTCAAAAGATGGGCATGGCACGCGAATGGTCACGGCACGTAACTGATACGCTTGCCGTGCCGTTCTATGACGGAGCCGGCTCCGCCGTGCCATTTTTCCCACTCTAGGTGAAACATTTCATATTGGTACATAACTGATCTTTTATAATACGCAAGTCAGCAAAAGTGTTAATATTTGTAAGGTTGAATGCCCAGCTAATTTTTATTTCTAATTCAAGAACAATGAGGGAAAGAAATTAGGCAAATAGGCAAAGCTGAACTATGCTAACTTGTGAGTATTAAGCATATAACGCCAATAAGAAATCTCTTCATGCTAATAGTAAATATATATGTCATAATACCTGAAATGTGCCGGAAAACAAATGACTGATTATAAATTTCTACATAGAGTCTAATTAAAGAAGGCGCCAAAACAATTATTCTACCGGACCTATGGCCAGAGGGGTGCAAACCTGAAAATCTAGCACAAAACACTAGTAGACCTAAGGAGGACTATGAGCCCGAAACAGGGTGCCTTAAGGACTTGAATTATCTATCGAGGCACCACAATGAAGAACTCTTAAAGGCGATAATGCAACTACAACACAAGTATCCATGTGTGAGGCTTATCTATGCGAGCTATTATCGCCCCATTATAGATTTTGCCAGGATGCCAGACCGCTTCGGTAAGCTTCCCCTCGTACAAGATAGAGATTAATTAATCAATGATAAATCTCAAATATTAGACAGTTAACCTTAATTATTTCCACTTCTACTATTGCAGGATTCATTGATAACCCTCTAAGGGCTTGCTGCGGAAACTCGACTAACCAGTATAACTTCGACCAAGCCGAAGTATGCGGCATGCCAGGTATTGGTTCATGTGAAAATAGACAAACTGGTTCACCAATACTCAGCATTGACGATTAGAGGATTTCTAGATACATTATTGCAAGCAGACAAACTGTATACACTTGTTCTTCTGTTAAAAATAAGAGGCAAATTCTAATAATCAGGCAGCAATCCAACATATTAAGAAATGAGCCAACGGCTAATTGAGAGCTTGTTTTATAAATATCCATGTAACAGAGAATTGTAAGAATCAGAAAAATAAACATAATTCATTCTTCATTTCAAAACTCTTCATGGTATCAGAGCCATAAGATACGTACCAGTAATCGGTACAAAATAACAATCCGCAATAACAAACTGGTAACAATACCAGAACAACCATAACAGAAGCAACCAAAGCGTGCTTACCTCTAGATTTGAAAATTTTAATAAGATTCCATATAAATTGCTGTCTCTGCCTACCTCTAAATTGAAATTTGCCTATCTCTGTACTCTTGAGTGTCCAATTTTGAGTTCATTCTTCTTCAATTATTTATTTTTTAGATCAATTCTTCTCTCCACGCCATGTCCTTTTTTTTAGTCAGATTTAGCTTCTTCTTTTTCATTCGATTTTTAGTTTTGAGCTGTTGGGGAAGAAGGTCCGTTCAGTCCATGTAGACTCGGTGTTTATAATTATAAACCATCAACAAACCAAGCTCAAGTAGAAAGATGTAAAAGAGTGTGGGAGCCTTTGTCAGGTTTAATTAAACTGATTTTCTCTTCTTTTCTGACTTTTCTTTTTGTCTCATGCCGATATTTTTATTTTTACCCAAAAAAATATATATTTTAATAAAATTATCCAAGTTTTTTAAAAATTTAAATTTATACCCAAACCGTAAGAAATTCTTACGGTTTGAATAAAGAATTCAAAACGGGTTTAAACCCGCGCGACTCTCTCTCCCTCTCTGTCTCTCCGCCAGACCAGGAAAGAAGCCCCCCCCCCCCCGCCTCCGCGCCTCCGCCCCTCCGCCCCCTCCGCCCGAAGACCGGCGCCGCCACCCCCCTCTGCCGCCGCCACCCCCTCTCCCGCCGCCACCCCCTCTCCCCGCCGCCACTCCCTCTCCCCTCCGCTGCCACCCCTTTCTCCTTCACCGGCAGCCTTCACCGCCTCGCCTCCCTTCTCGCTCGTGGTCCTTGCTGCCTCGTCGCCTCCTCGATTTGAAATTTCGGGTAATTTTTTTATTTTGATTATAAATTTGATTATAAATTCTTTATTTTACTAATTTTCTGTCTTAGTTCATAAGTGAAAATTGCTAGTACCTACTTAAAACTGAATTAGATGACTATTTATTTCGATCTAAGCATGTGTACAATTTAAAACCTGTTTGCATTAGAGCTTGATGTTAGGGGATCTAATGGGTAATTAGAGATGGCTATGTCACTTCTATACAATGAAAATTAGTAATTTTGTTATTTATATTTTATAAAAGAAATTAAGTAGTTATATCTTCTATCCCTCTTTATAAAAAAAATTACACCATAATAATTATCCAGCCCTTCAATCTTAATTTATAATTTCGCCTCTACTTAGAAATACAAACAAATTCGAAATTTATAAAATGTAGTAACTTAAGTTTGATTATAAATACACAACACAGAAATTATACCAATGAATTTTTTAAACTTTATAATTTTATGTCACTCAATCTGAAATTTCGAATATTTTATATATACACACACTCTTCCAAACAATAAATATATTATATTTATCAAATCTATATTTCTAAAATTGAAACTTACTTCACATGAATTAATTATCCATTTCACTCATGCTTAGATTAGACAATAAAAAAAAACAATTTTCAGACCTTACGTTGTCATATTTCACTTATTGTTGAAAAACAAGCACTTGAGGATGTTTTTTCTCGTACTAACTAGCTAGTTATATTACTGAACCGCCTACACATTTTTCAAGTGCAAGCAATTAAATGCGTTACCTACTCAAATAAGAAATTTAAAGCAAAAGGATAAACATACTCTTATAGACATGCAACTAATAAAATTTATTCAAAATGAAATAATAAGAAGGATAAATTAAAATAACAGCTGATACGTATGAGGATAATTTGAAATTATTTTTGTGGAAGCCAATAAATAAACAACTCGAAAAATATACTAAATGAATTTCCAAGTCTAATACTATGGGAGGTGTTATACAAATATTTTTAATAAAATCTAAGTGTATATTTTATTTTCAAAACTCTATGAATTTACGTCGCTCTATCTGAAATTTCGAATAACGTATATTTACTCCAAAAGAAAAAAATATATTATCTTTATCAATGAAAACTAACTTCACACGAATTAATTATTCATTTAAGTTCATGCTAAACTAAATAAAAAAATACAAAGAAACAATATTCTTCATATCTTTTACATATTGTAAAATTTGATCTACAAATACATTTACATATTGAATGGTTGAGATCTACTGTTAAGACATTGAAAATAGATATATTAATTCATAGTACAAACTGATCCGCACTTTGCATAACTTAAATGTGTTGAACTAAAATTTTTTTTACTGTCCAATTTTTTAGATTAATATTTTGAAAAAATAAATTTAGCTCTTTGATAATAAAATTATAGTATGACATAAACAGTAAGAATCACGCAAAAAAAAATATACTCGAGAAATGATTATAGAAAGTATAGATGCTGATATGCATAAATTATTCTTAGAAAAATCATTCTAATAATTATACTATTAACTATTAACGTAGGATGACTAGGGGACGGCATAGGAGACCACCCGCAGCTGACCCGGTTGATGAGCCCATTCCCGCAGACAGCAAGGACCATTTCAGTCCTTTATTATGGATGCCTCACGATGAGCACCGAGTCTCAGAAGCATCTAGAGAGGTACTTGAATTATTTTTCTTTAAGTTTAAATTGTGTTGAGTTTTCGTATTTTTAGATTTTCATGTTGTTTGTTTTTTCCAACGCAGAGTGAGGCAATTATAACTGCCAGGGGCCGGCATTATGACTTCCAGTACTACTCGCAGATGGATCCATATTTGCAAAATTTGGGGGTGCAACATTTGGTCGATATTCTAGAGTCAGCGAGTAAGGGCATTAACGCGTCCCTCATTTCAGGACTAGTGGAGCGATGGCGCCCCGAGACGCACACGTTCCACTTACCTTTTGGAGAGATGACAGTGACTCTCCAGGACGTCAGTGCTCTATGGGGTCTGCCTATCCAGGGCGTGCCTGTTGGTGGCATATCTGACCCCACAGATTCAGATGACATCACAATTAATTACATGCTCGCGGAGTTGTTAGGAGCGGAGCCAGATATACGTGGCAATGGGGGGGCCTCCAAGTACTGTCTGGACAAGAAGAAGCTGCGAGCTATGTTTGCGAGAGGTCTGGGTATGGATTCCACTCAGCTCGAGATTGAGAGGTACTCATACAAACTATTCATATTACATTTATTTGGTACTCTGTTTCATGCGGAAAAATGAGTTGCTCTGTAATTTCGAATCATGGACATAGTTCCATCCGGCCCGAATGTCACGATATACTGGAACCTTCTATGAATCATGGACATAGTTCCATCCTGCGTTTGGACTACTGGAACATATTCATTTGGGCCCGTGACTTCGTACTTACCTTCGCCGTGTGAGTATGGGATGACATCCATTTTTGTAGCTTTCTCCCACCGTTTGGCGAGCTTAACATGTACCCGTTCAGAAAAAGGCTTTTCTGCATTTCTTTGCTCCGTCGCTGCCTGTCGCCGCTGAACAAACCACCTATTGCACTTGTAGAATGTCTCCTCTACAAGTGCAGCCACAGGCAACATCCGGCTATCCTTGAAGACAGCGTTCAGGGACTCGGACCCGTTTGTTGTCATGATACCAAATCGGTAACCTCCATCACAGGTCTGGAAAAAATTTTCAAAATTTGACGGCTCCATGACATCATTAGGACGTACTTTGCCCACTCTCCTCAGAAAAGCATTACACCTCGGATTTTGCTGCAATAGAACAAAGCAAAGTTAGACATAATGCATCTAAAAGAAAAAAAATGATATAAATTACACAATATTAGACATACCGAGGCAAAATCTTCGAACATCTCTTTCAGCCTTCTCGGCTTCCTCTTCCTAGCTCCTAGTTTGAACCTAGTTCCGTACCATTTGTCCTTCCCACACGCCTGGACTAGATTGTCAGCAACATGCTGGATACAGTATCTGTGCACAAAATTATCCCTGTCCCATCCGTATTCAGGTTTCAATGCAGCTTTGATACCCATGTGTTGGTCTGATATAACACACACGAACCTATTAACACGAATCACATTAATCCTAAGCCATTGCAAGAAAAAACCCCAATTCTCTTCATTCTCTTTATGCACAATTGCAAATGCTAGAGGCAGCAATTGGTTTTCGGCATCATAGCCACAAGCCATCAAAAGCCTGCCCTCATACCGCCCGGAAAGGAAGGCTGCATCTATACTGATCACTGGTCTCAAGTAATTAAATGCGGTGATGCATGGTCCGTAAGCCCATGACACCGCCCTGAATTCCTCAACACCTTGCTTGACCAGTCCTGTATTTTTATCGATGCTCTGTCTTGTCAGAAATTGGTATTTCGAGCCGGGATTGGTGTAACATATCCCGATAAGCAATAGTTTCATAAAATTGTACGACTCTTCCCAACTCCCAAATTGACGGGCTACTGCAATCTCACGACCTCTCCAAAGTTTGTTGTACTTCGGGGTTATACTGCCAAACCTAGTCCTCACACAGTGTGCCACACTCCGGATGCTCATAGTGGGGTCTTCCTTAATGCTGCTCTCGATGATATCTGCGATGATTGATGCCGTGAGTTGTGCATGGTCGGTCCTGGTGTACTCAGACGTGCATGTGTGAGGCGTGTCTTGCTCAGTTATCATCCATGTATCTCCAGCATTTGTTGCTCTTGCCTTCAGTTTGAAACGACAACCCGGAGTGCTGCATCTAATTTCCAGCCAGGATGTGTCACTTCTCTTCATGTATATCTCCTTGTTCTTGTCAACATGGTACTCTCTAATCTTTTTCGTCAGTTGATTTTTACTTACGAAGTATTGTCCTTTTGCGAGCTCACTCTTGTATTCAACCCAACGACCATAGTAAGAAACATCTGCTTCTCGAAAAGCAGATGTGTCATTGAAGTTTACAAACGGGTGAGTCTCAGAACGGCCACTTAACGGCATATTCTCCCTATTTTGCCTCACAGTGGGCTGTGTGTATTCTTCTTCATCTTCTTCATCTCCTTCATCTCCTTCATCATTAATGTCCCAGTCTCCTTTCCCCCATTCATCCCAGTTTGCAGATTCTCCTCCTGTACCTCGTTCATAAATTCAAATTCTGACTCGTTTGGATCTTCCTGTACTGGTGGCGGTCTGGGGTGAGGATTTGGTTCAGGCCCAGGTAAGGATGAATGACCTTCATACACAGATATAGGTGGGATAAAAGGTGGAGATTGTACTCGTGGTGGGACAAAAGGTGGAGATTGGGGTGCATTACTGTATATTTCTGGTTCCGGGTTTAGTACAGGCATTGTGAAAAAAGGAGTGTATGGTTCATTATTTGCTTGATCCATTTCTGCAACCGAATTTTGGCCTGAACTTCCGGCCCTTGACTCTCCGCGAATTCTACATGCAAAAACTTCCAATAATGATTCGCCAGACCTCAAAACCTGCGCGATCAAGCCTGTCAATGCCCCGTCATCTCTTAATGCGATTATGACATACTTTCCTGCGTTGACTACTCGGGACATTATTTCTAATTCCCAGCGATTTCTATTGTAGCCGCTCGCTCCATAAATAAGCGATTGCAACTGCTCGAATGATAAATTTTCATCAACCCAATACGTATTTACTGGAGGTTTGGAGTAACGTGCCCCATTCTCATCAAAAATGAATTTCCCTCCAAAATGTATTGAAATTCCAATAGGCATGTCCAATAAACTACATTTGTAAAATGGTAATTATTTTGTCAGTTTACTGATTTCAATCGTGAACAGTTGTAAATAGTCAGATATGAACTTGAACAGTAGATACGTACATGATCAGCAAATACGTATATGAATGGTACATGAACAGTAGACACGTAAATGAACAGTACTTTTATATATGAACAGTAATGAACAGTAAATACTGGAATAAACAGTAAATACGTATGTGAACAGTCGTGAACAGTAAATACGTATGTGAACAGTAATGAACAGTAAATACGTATGTGAACAGTAATGTACTGTAAATACGTATGTGAACAGTAATGTACAGTAAATACGTATGTGAACAGTATGTACAGTAAATACGTATGTGAACAGTAAATACGTATGTGAACAGTAATGAACGTATGTGAAAAGTTACTAAAAAAAAATACCTGATTCAGCAGACTTCTCCTTCTTCCTCCTCTTCCTTCTCCTTTTTCTTCTTCTTCCTCCTCTTCCCTTCTTCTTCCTCCTCTCTTTCTCTTTTCTCTCTTTTCTCTCTTTTCTCTCTTCCTCTCTTTCTCTCTCTTTCTAGCTTCTGATGCCACCCTTTTATAGCCAAAAAAAACGATTTTAAAAAAAAAAAAAAAAAAAATTCAAACCGTAAGAATTTCTTACGGTTTGAATTCTTTATTCAAACCGTAAGAATTTCTTACGGCTTGAATTCCGAATTCAAACCGTAAGAAATTCTTACGGTTTGAATAAAGAATTCAAACCGTAAGAAATTCTTACGGTTTGGGTATAAATTTAAATTTTTAAAAAACTTGGATAATTTTATTAAAATATATATTTTTTTGGGTAAAAATAAAAATATCGGTGTCTCATGTATGCCTCTCCGTTTATTCTTTCTTTCATTTTATTCTCCATTTTATGTACAGCTGGTCTCCTCTATTTGAATTGTTTTCTCTATTTTCTTCTTTCATTTTCTTTTTCTTTTTTCTTCTATATACTTTTTATAGGGACCAAAAGTATTTTTATTTATCAAATTTTCAAACTTTTTATTACATAACAAGCTTCTGCCAACAAAAAAAAAAAAATTTCCAATTCGATTCAACTGATTCTGATTCCACAGTCAAGAACCGATTCTGATTTTTCCTTCTATGGTACCAAGTTCATAAAGATTTTTGTCTATTCTTGACAAAAATTCTAACTACGCCACTAGACAACATCCATTCGGAGAGAAATTACGTGTAATTGATAATTTTTCGAAAAAAGATTGGGCAGAGCAAAAAGTCAAGTGATTGATATTTTTAACAATAGAATGTTAATTACCAGTTATAATTTATAATTTTGCAACGAGAAATTTAATGAGTTTTGCATGAAAATTGAAAAAAAAAAAAAAAAATCAATGGTTGAGGATCGAATAGTGACCTACGAGAAATAATTAAGAATTTAATGAATTTACGAGATTAAAGATATTGTTGAAATTGAATTATTACTGATATTCCACAACAGAATGATGTCATGAATACGTTCCATTCGATTTAAAAATGAATACGTTCCGTTGACCCGCTAAAAATATGGATCCTGTTTGCTCGTTTTAGATCCGAACCAGAGCAGCGACGAGCGATCCGAATCTGAATCCGATAAAGTGCGAAACGGAAGGCCGGGTGATATCGCGTCGGAGCCTGACATTTCCTTACAGTATCTCACTGTTGACCTCGCAGTTGGTGCTGGATAGCTCCAGTTCCCAAATGTCAGGCGCGCGTGCTGTCTCCTTCTCACCCCCCACCGAATTCGCATTCTCTGAGATATCTCAACTTTTGCGTGTTATTTTGGAAAATCTCAACCGTTCATATACATTCTGCACGAATCTCAAATCACAAATAATACTGGTCCCCCGGCACCGGACACGTCGGCCACGCAAAAGTTGAGATATCTCGGAGGATACGCACTCCCCCGCCACCTGTTCGACATTTTGCTTCAGTGAAGTTCCTCTCTGTATAAGGTACACCAAAACGATAATCAAATACCTCCACCCCACCAGGTTTGGTGCTAGATGCTTCTCCTCGTTCGCTAACAAGTGACTAACCTTATTTTATTTTTATTTTTTTAAGTTCCCTGATCCTCTGTTGCTTCTCAATTATATCTCATCGGTCTCTATCAATCTGTTGGTTACGTTCCAACCTACAGTTTTAATTTTCTAGTCCTGGGTTGTTGCTTCAATCATTTTTCTACTTTCTTTGATTGCCATGCTCTAAGTATCAGAAATTACAATTCAAAGCATTATTTTTTATCGAGTACCTAATTAGTTAATGGATTTAAATCCGATTATCTATTTAAACCCGATTTAATGTTTTTTTGCCCCTCTGACGAAAATCCTGAATCCGCCCCTCCAACGACCAAATATTTAAAAAAAATTGAACGGGTCAACTCATCATGTTGTTATTATGATTGAGTGATTGATAAAGCAAGGTAGAGATTAGAGAGAGAACAAATGGGTTGTTGGCCTCTTAGGTGTGGTTCCACCAGCAGATCTCCTGCTTATATATATATATATATATATATATATATATTTAGAGAGAGAGAGCGAGAGAGGAGAAGGAGAAGAGGAAAATCCCCAAAGCTCTGATTGTCCGCAACAACTCAGAATGGCTATTTTTGTCTGAGTTATACTAGTTTTTTGGTCAATTGATAGATGTTTTCTAATAGAAAGACTTATCATGGGAAAACAAAGATTGTGCCACATGGGAAGAGAAAGAAGGAAATATGGAAGCAATTCAGGCTGTTTGTTTTCGCCATTGGATTGATTTTAGTGTTTCTTATACTTGATTCTGTGATATTTTCTGCTATTCACTGTTTTAAGTTTCCGTCGAACAAGCTACAGGTACGAATTAGCTTGGTTTGCAATTTTTCACCTATGTATGTTACTTTGGGGATTGGATACACAACCAGATATATTAATTTTAGGTTTTCATATTTGAAAAAAGAGTGAGTGCTTATTACTACTTTGTTTATTAATTATAGGAATTTAGTGGAGTCTAAAGTTGTTTCATATTTGGAGCTTTGATTATGATGAAGTTCAGAAAGCAAAGTAGTAAAAAAAACCACAGTTACATCAATATTAAATGTGATTTGTTTGGAATTTTGCCTTTATTCCCTCAAGAACTAAAAAATACTACTTATTCTCTTTAGGTATTCCTGCTTGTAAATCTAGACCAATAAACATATCTATGTTATATTTCTTTCTTAATTTCATGTATCATCTAACTTTTGTAATGATGAATGCATATTTTTGAAGGATGACAGACGAAGATTTATTCAAGAAGAGACAGGAATTATTATGTATGGCCGGCTCCTGTCTTTGGCTTCTTCATCATCTCTTACAAAGGTAGGTAGCCTTAATTTGACAACATACGACACTTCATTACTGTTTCATAAGATGGTTCCTATCAGCATTTATGAACCAATCACACTATATAGTGTGGATATAGGCCATTCCCATTGGGCTTCTACTTATAATTGCGGTCTTTGATTTTGGTATAGAACCAATCATGCTCGGTATTGTACTGATAATGCATAAACCAGTATTTCTTTTACAGAGTCACTATGGACTTAGAGAAAACCCCTTCTCCCTCATATCCATCCAAACTGTGTATCTTTCTCTATGAACAGAATAATACTGCAGATGGACCATTTTTATTGTTGGAAGAGTCTGCTGGTCAGGTACCTGAATGGATACCTTGTGCCGACAAAACAAATATTGCTAATCAAGGTAACAAAACATAATCTTTTTAGTTTTTCTGTTACTATTTTATCTTGCTCCTGTACAATCTGATTTGTGCTTGTGCTAACTGCTACTGGTAACATATTTCTTTCTGTTGATGTTGGTTGACTTTTTCCAATTTATCATTAATGGATTAGTTGGTGCCTTTAATTATGGATTTATTATTTAGACTTATGGTGGTTGTTGTTTCTGCTTCAGAAGTAAATATTCTAACTTATCATTGGATGTACAACAGAGCAAGGGAAGAAGCATAATGGGTACATATTGATCAGTGCAAATGGTGGTTTGAATCAACAAAGAGTTGCTGTGAGAACTACACACAAAATTGATCTATTATTTTTTCTCACCTTTTCCCATCTTTTTTGCTTATTTGTAACGTCATATCTTTACACAACAGGTATGCAATGCGGTTGCAGCTGCATCTCTTCTGAACGCAACTCTAGTTCTGCCGAAGTTTCTCTATAGTAGCGTGTGGAAAGATACTAGGTAAGTTTTCTTCTTGTGAATTTCCAGTCATACATGCAAAAAACATTTTCATGAGGTGAGTAGCAAACTTTTTGAGTGGAATGTTAAAAGGGGAAAATTCTGTCTTAAACTAAACCTAACACAACTTAGCATGAGAGACTTTCGTGTTGCTTTGTTTTAAACTAAAACTTGAATTTCTAATTTTTTTTTTCCGCTTTATTTTTTCCTCCCAGCCAGTTTGGTGAGATTTATCAGGAAGAGTATTTCTTGGAGTATTTGAAGAATGATGTAGATATTGTTAAAGAATTGCCATCTCACCTCCAGGCCGTAGATGTTGAAGCAATTGGTAGCCAAGTAGGTAAAAAGCTATTGTTAAATAGATCTGAGCTTTGAAAGGGGTAAATAGACTGATTTCAGTTCTTTTGGGGGTCCAAATTGCAATTAATATTGTTGAGGTTACTGAGGTAAAAAAATTTGGTTTCATGAACAAGACAAGCAAAAGAAATTTCTACATGTCTTTATTTTTCCTGTCTCTATGGCAGATAACTGATATGGAAATAATGAAAGAGGCTACACCTTCATATTACATAGATGTTATACTCCCCATACTTCAAAGAAATGACATAGTTCATTTTCTTGGATTTGGCAATCGACTGGGCTTTGACCCTTTACCTCCTTATCTTCAGGTGAGAATCAAATGGCTTTTACTAGCGTGCAACATACCTAATCTTTATTGTTATCCTTTTATACTACGTCTGTACTTCCTTTGTTATAATTTTCATTAAAGGACTTCCTATAAGTACTATTATAAAATATCAACCTTTAGTTTGGCCATAATTTAGGACTAATAAATGCCTTTAAGTGCAAGTAGCTGTACCCAGAAAGGATGCTGCCAACCCCTTCCTACCTATCCACCTCCCTTAATTGTGTATTATTTAATTGTATAATAAACACTATCTGCTTTAAAAGAATGGGCAGCTTGTTATATGATTTACTAAAAGTTGCTTTAAAAAGGTTAGGCAGAGTTTTATATGAAGAAGAGAACAACCAAAAAAAAGTAGCTCATTTGTGTAATTATACCACAACACTCAATTAGTTCAAAGCACTATATCTAACAAACAGAAACCACTATGCAAAATAACATCCTAGTACTGGTTTTGACCTGTGATAAAACTAACCTTTTTATTCCGAGCTTCATATGGCCCATTTGAAGCTTTTATTCTGAATGCTGATGTTTAAACCTGAACTACTCAAAAAATAAATGCAAAAAAAAAAAAGTGAAAGATGATCAATCAAATGGTAAGATATTGGGATTATAGACCAAAATGCCAAATTGCTTCTTTGTATTTATTGTAGTAGAAGACATCATATATTCAATTTTGGAAAGTTATACTTCTCTCCTTTTCTAATAACAGAGACTAAGGTGCAAGTGTAATTTTCATGCATTGAAATTTGTGCCAAAAATAAAAAAACTTGGCTCATTGTTGGTGCAACGCATCCGCAAGTACGAGTCAAAGTTAACAGAAATCGACAAACAATTATTTGGGAAATACATGCCAGCTTATGAACCTGCAATTAGAAATAGGAGTTTAATAAGGCCGGTTAAGTATCTAGCTCTGCACATGCGGTTTGAGGTGGATATGGTGGCATATTCTCTTTGCAATTTTGGAGGTGGACAGAGAGAGAGGCGGGAGTTGCAAATGTACCGGGAAGAGCACTTTCCAACTCTTATTGCGCGAACTCAGAACATGTAAGTCGAATTGCAATTATGTGTTGTTTGCTTAAAGGGCCATGGCATGGAATCAATTGAAGATCTCTTTGGTGTTTATTTTGGGTAGAAACTTATTTTGTGGCTCAATTAAGCATTTACAAAAGAAAGTAGTAATAAAAATGGCCCTACAACTGTTGAATACAAGGAAAGCCCATTGCATTCCTTGGTAAATTACATCAGCAATAACTACAGCATTTCTAATGTTTATCAACCATATTTTGAACATATTATGGAAATTGTTAAATTATAATGTGTTTATAATGGCATTAAAGGATAATAACCAAGGGATAATTGTCAAATTTCTCCAATCATGCAACCTACTTGGCAAATGTTGGTAATGTAGGGGGGCAAGCATCCAATTTATAAAGGTTTTTTGTAAAATTTTAAACAAAGAAGAAAAGAAACTATATCCTGTTATCTTCTTGTTCTGTTTCTCTGATTTCTCACTTTACGGTTTCTCTTTTTTAACTTCTTCCTTTTCCCTTTTCATTTGGCTGGAAATACCACAGCTCTATTTCCTCAGAAGAGCTACGCATTTCCGGAAAGTGCCCCCTAACACCTGAAGAGGCCGCACTGATGCTGTCATCTTTAGGATATAAAAGTGAGACGTACATCTACCTAGCCGGTTCCCATATTTACGGTGGCTTATCTAGGTTGCAACCTTTCATGCAATTGTTCCCAAATGTAGTCACTAAAGAAGATCTTCTCTCTCCTGAAGAACTCCGGCCTTTCAAAAATTTCTCCTCGCAGGTACTGAAATAATCAGTATTCTTTTTGTTTGTGTGGGTACGTGGGTTCATATACAGTATCAGGGGCAGATTTAGAGGGACTGGTAGGGGCCACAGTCATTCTATTGAGTTTGACACTGAAAGGTTAAAAGAAAAGTGTTTCTTAATAGTTATATAAATTTATTAATTTATATATTATCGTGTTCCCCAAATTGTTTGGGACTAAAGGCTGGGTTGTTGTTATATATTATCGTGTTCTTAGTGACCTTGAGTCTACAGCTGTAGGCGTATGCACAATTATTGTCATTTTACAGAGGTTATATGATATTATGACATTGTACTGGTAAGCATGGTTAATAAAGTATAAAACAAATGAAAGAACTATTTCAATTGATCTAAATTGGTTGGTGGGTACATATTTCAGTTAGCAGCTCTAGACTTCATTGCATGTGCATCCTCTGATGTGTTTGCTATGACCGACTCTGGAAGTCAGTTGTCATCCCTGGTAACGGGCTACAGGATTTATCACGGCCAGGGTCAAGCCCCAACCCTTAGACCCAATAAGAAGAGATTTGCGAGGATTCTGACGGATCATGCTGCCATTGATTGGGGTGAATTCCAGAGAAGAGTAAGAAATATGATTGAAGAGAACCAACGGGTGACCCCACGTGGCAGAGGCAGAAGTGTGTATAGGTTGCCTAGAACACCTGGTTGCATGTGCAAGGGTAGTTAGCAGTTAGCAGTATAGCATACATCTTTGTTTATAAAAAAGAAAAAAATACTTGTAGGATCCATTTTTTGTTGCTCTTGATAGGAAATCAGCTTACTATGTAGATTCATTGGGGTAGATTATAGCAAAGGACGAGAATTATAGTATTATACTGCTAATGCCAAATTGATTGTTGCAACTTGCAAGATTTTATAATTTTCTTAATAGAAAACTAGTATTGTGCCCGTGCGTTGCAATGGGAACATATTATAAGTAAACAAAACAAAAATCATATAAAATAACATATTTTCAGAAAAAAATTTAAACTAAATAACAAATAATATTTCTTAAATGACATATAAATGTAAATAATATTTTGTAAATGACATATATATATATTTTTTTAATCTTTTTGATATATTTTCATAAAAAAAATCTCATATAATATGACATATTAAATGACAAATAAGATTCTTTAATTAATATAAAAAATAAAAAGAAATAAAAACATGACCAATTAATTATCAATCAATTAAAAGACTCCTTAAATGACATTTAAAAAATAAAAAGAAATCAGGACCAATTATAAAGATAATACAATTTGCATGTAGCAAGTACGTGTGGAACTAAATTTGGACTTTTACACGTAAAAACATAAAAAAGATGCATAGAATCAGAAAAGGCAGAGTATTTGATTAGATGGTTGATATTAATCTGAAATTTCATATTTTAATCACAGCCGTTGGTGGATCAAGAATGTTGGATTGTATCATAATCTACTTGTTTGTTTGACTAGATTTGTGAAACAAATATTTGTTGAATTTTATAGTTTCTTGTCTTGAGACATTGTGCAGGTTCATGACGATATAAATTGTTACATATGCATGATCAATTGCTATATTTATCAAAGATGAGTCATAAAGAATCAAGCACTGGACCTTAGAAGCATCACCTCAAGATTAGGTCTAGAAATCTGTAAAATTAGTAAAGTAAATTTGAGATTGAGGTATTTTGCACAAACCGTTACAACGGTTAAATAGCCGTTACAACAGAATAATTCATAAATCAAAATGCATAGCGGAATCGATTTAATCTGTTGTGACAGCCGTTGCAACGGAACCTCGAAATTTCCAAAGAGTTTCCATTGTAGCAACCGTTGTGACGCTTATTAAGCGTTAGGGTTTCTCAGCGCAGTCAAACCTGCTATCTGGGGTTAATCGTTGCAACGCCTAATTGTCTGTTGCAACAGTTGATGCCATAACCTTATTTTGTTTCTCTTTCTAAATAAAAGCAAAATTTAGGTTTTGATTATGTCTCTAGCTGCATCTAACTACAATATTTTGAACTAATTTAGTATGAAGTCAAGTGGTCAAAAAAAGATGATTTATAAGTTCATTTTAATGAGTTCATTTTCCATCATTTTTTATCGCTTGATTTTATACTAAACTAGTTCAAAAAATTATAAATTTGGCATGTAAATACATCACTCATCAAGTAGATAGGTTTCAACTGTTTGGATGTGTTGTTTGAAACCAATTCAATAGATTTTTTTAATTAAACTCACAACGAAGCTTGATGAGCTTAAGAACACCCTAGTTCTACTAGTTTGTTTACACATAAGTTGCATTATTTTTATCAAGTTTATAACAATCAATTGAATAAAAATTGGCAATTCGTCCAACCTATATTAAGGTGAATTTTGCGAATAAAATTAAATACGAGCTTAAGCTCACAACGAGAATTTGTCAGTTAAGTTAATTTAAAAAAAAATCAAATTAACTTCAAATGATGAATTTAAGCAGTTAATATTAATATACTTGACAAATCCAACATTAACATTCTAACTTTCTAATCTTGTGAATTGTTTTGAGTATAGGACCAATTAGCTAGAAACATTAATTATTTTGGCGTTCCTTCAATTATTTGTGGCATTTTAATTTTATACAGAAAAAATTAAAAAAATCAAATATAATTGTTTGACTTTTGAATCACAAGAGCATCTCAAACCCAGCAATCCGTAAAAAATAAAAAATAGTTGTAAAACACTGTTTAAAAATTATGTTTCTTTTAATTTCTTAACCCTCCATCCCATAAATTGGGTCAAAACTAATAGGAAAGAAAATGAAGGGGTCAGAGCCAATAGAAAAGAGAGAGTGCCAGCATGTCCAAAAAAAATCGTATGCTTTATAAGCAAATTTGTTTTTTAGAAATCGACCTACAACCTAGCAATTATATTAACAATTAACACATCAGATTAGCAATTTAAAAGAAATCACCATTGTAACACAGATGATGGTAAAACTTCTCTCTTTAGATTATATTCAATTTGTGTAGCTGATACCTTAAAAGAAATGAATGCCAAGATTTACAAGAGCTTTTATTTGTTAAAAAAACAAAACATTTGCTTGGTTCCTTGAATATATTAAGATCAACCATTTAAAATTTTATTTTAAACTGAATCAATTTTGAGGTTAAACTCATGTTGAAAAGTTTACATTCATACTAGTTTTATTCTAATTTTACGGGTGACACTTGGCAAGCATATATATATATTAAGAATTGAATTAGAAAATAATAGATCTACTTCTTTGGTATTGTCGGAGGAGGATGTGGTCAAATTCGAATAACAACAACTTGATTTTGAATATGAACAAATCAGACTGTGATTGCACCTCTAACCGTTTATATGATGGTGATATTATTGAGCTACAACCAAAAAATTCAAGGATAATTCTGAGGAAAACCCCTCACCGTTTCATTGCTTGGTCCTGTGTTGTTCTTCAAGGCTTGAATTTGAAGTACTACTGTTTTTCTGGCAAATTTTATACGAGCGTTATTTTCAATTTAAGCAAAGGTTTGTGATTTGTGAACCCCCATCTAGAATTAAGGTGGAAAAAATGGAATCACCAACAATTGCTCTCTTGACCAAAGTTGTTATTGCTTTCAATTTAGTATTTGCCGCCTTTGACTAGTTGACTAAAACACGATGTACCATCAGCACTACCAGATCGGATCGGAATTCATATTCCTAAGTTAACTCAAATTTTGATATTAGATTCGGACCATCCGATCTGATTTCGCACGAATATTAATAGCCCGTATTATGATCGAACGGTCCAGTGTAACTGGTGTAAATGTTGTTTGTCTACCTAACAAAATTATCAGGACGACCAAACACCAAACAGCCAGACCCGGCGGGTCAGAGATTTTGATGTCATGTGCCGCTTCATTTGTAGCGTTTTGTATAACAATGATTGAAATATGTTGTTTAACGAGATCCTCATAAGCAGTATTTTTTTTCCTCTTAGAATCAAATTGTGTTGATTTTCTCCTCTCTCTGTACTAGTTTAATTTCAAATATAATTCCACTTGATATTTTTTTAAATATATTTGATCTTCTAATACTGAAATTGATTGATGTCGCTTAAATTTAAGTTTTATTTGTTAATGGCCTTACTGTCACTGATGCCCGGGGCGCTAGAAGCTACTAGCTCGCCACATGATGGTCACAGAATGATTGGCACGGTGAATCAGCGTTGCGGAGCTGGATCAGAATCTGCTGCGATTATTCACATGTAGTATCCTGAAAATTCCTGCTTTTCTGAATCCAGCTGTTGAATTGTTTCGAGATGCGTGTACATAAAAATCAACTGTTTCGAGATACGTGCACATAAGAAGTTGAACGTCTGGATTTAGAAAAGCAGGGTTACTAGGGTTCCTGCTTCGTTCCTGAATTTCGGATCGCAGCAGATTTATTTACGGCGGAGCTAACCAAACCCTTTCCTAGACTATATTACTACCACACATAGATCCATCGAAGATCCCTCTTGCAGTCCCTCTCTCGCTCGCCTCTCTTTCTCTCTCTCAAACCTAGACCTAAGCAAAACTTAGGAAAGAGATAAAGGGGGTGAAGAAATGGCGGATGCGAAGCAACAACAGTTGAAAAGCCCAGTCGGCGTGTGGCCCACCGTCAAGCCCTTCGTCAATGGCGGAGCCTCTGGGATGCTCGCCACTTGCGTCATTCAGCCAATCGATATGATCAAGGTAGCTATCGTTTTTCTCGCTGATCAAAGATCTCTCTTCCTTTGGTTGGTTGATCGATTGGATCTGTTGGATCGTGGTTTGATTTGTTTGAAATTGGTTTGGTTTCTGGTTGGGTAGGTGAGGATCCAATTAGGTCAGGGATCTGCCGTTCAGGTCTCGAAGAACATGCTTGCTAATGACGGTATCGGAGCCTTCTACAAGGTATCGTGTCCTTCTATGCTAAGATTGTCGTTGAATTGAACTTAAAGACTTTTGATACAAATTGCATTTATATCTTCAATGATTTGGATGGTAGCAGACACTTTTACGTGTTCTCCAATTGGCAAGGTTTTTGTACTTGTTTACAACTGTTGCATGCTAGATTGAAGTATCATTTCAATTATGTATGAGATCTTGACAATGACATCCTTTGATATGAAGATTTCCACTCGTGAGCCCTATTTCTTTATTTAATAAAAAAAATGAAGTTTCAAGTCTCCTTCTGCCATAGTTTCTTTATAACTAGCTTAATTAAATTGCAAGAGGTTTGAAAATTAATTTAATGCTTCTATTTTTTGTGATAATATCAACCTAGTGAATAATTTGTATGCCAGTTGAAATGTTAAACATTTTCCACAGATGGTCTTTATTAAATTTATGTTGGTATTCATAAATGGTTGCTTTTTTATTTCTTATTATGTTACATATATTGAAACATTGTGCAGGGTCTATCGGCTGGTTTGTTAAGGCAAGCCACCTATACAACTGCTAGACTGGGATCTTTCAGGTATTTATCTTCCTTCTTCTTTGGAAGTTCTCTAGATTGCCTGTAGAAAAAATAGATTCTGTGATCAAGCATGTATGTTTACTAGACTCACCTCCCCAACTCTCAAGCAATCACTCTACCGGTCAAAAGAGACATTCATGATCACCAAATGAACTGGACAAGCCTTTTCTTTTCTTTTGTTAGGAGTAGACACAAATGACAAGGAAACATTGGGTTGATTGGAATTGTGTTTGTATGATGTGGTCTTTTAATCCAACATGATTTAGGTTCATGCTTGATTTGTGTTCCTTTTACTTTGAATTCTTTTTTGGGAAAATTTTGTATTTGGTCCTTGCACGATTACAAATAAACTTGGTCCTTAAACTTTCATCTGCACCAATTGGCTTTTGTACCTTTCTTTGCATAAAGTTGGTCCTTGAACATCGAAAAAGAAAATGCAGTCCTCAAATTTCTGGAAGGAATAGAACAAAATGGGTCCCTGAACTTTATTTGCACCAAATTGGTCCTTGCAGAAACAAATTAGTTCTCTAATTCTCTTAAAATTTAAGGACAGACTCTTTTCTCTGGAAAAAGTCCCAAGGACCAATTCGGCGCAGATGAGATTTAAGGGGACTACCTTTTTTCCGAAGTTCAAGGACTTGATTCTTTTTCAAATTTAAAGGACTGATTCTGCAAATGAATGTCTATGGACTGTTGATTTTCTTCTTTTAATGAGTTTGGAGAAACCTGATTTTTCCCTTTTTTTTGGCAGCAACTAGTTGGTTAAGGTGTTATGAGAGGATGATTCTACAAGTAACCATCACATGTAGGGTGTGTTAACAATAGAAAGCTAGAAATGTGGCCATTTCTCTAGTTTATCTTTTGTATTATTGGTTGGTCAAGAGATATTTTTTTTTAATAAGCAGCATAGCTGCCATTCTATTAACAAAAACTTCTTGTTACAGAACATTAGATCAGAATAAATGATAAATGACCCAGTAAATTCAGAAATAAAGATGGATGCTCAATGCCCTTTGAACTGTTGATCTCAGCAAGAGGGAGGATAATTGGTTTTTTAAAGCTGATTAATGGCTTGCTCTTATTCTTAGGGTTTTGACAAACAAGGCAGTAGAGGCCAATGACGGCAAGCCACTTCCCCTACTCCAGAAGGCTGCAATTGGGCTAACAGCTGGCGCTATTGGTGCCTCTGTAGGCAGCCCAGCTGATCTGGCACTGATCAGGATGCAAGCTGATGCAACTCTTCCTGCTGCCCAGCGACGTCATTACAAGAATGCCTTCCATGCATTATATCGTATTTCTGCTGATGAAGGTGTCTTGGCCCTTTGGAAGGGTGCAGGCCCCACTGTTGTCAGGGCCATGGCACTTAACATGGGTATGCTCGCATCGTATGATCAGAGTGTTGAACTGTTCAGAGATTCTCTTGGATTTGGAGAAATCCCCACTGTAATTGGTAAGCATATCAGTGTAATTAGTTAATAAAACAGATATCATGTTATAAAACAACAGTGAAGTTCCATCCAGCATTGTTACTTTTGGAAAATTATACGAAACCATCAGTTCATGTGAAGTCATTGCTAAAGTAATTTTGTGTACAAGAAGTAACTCGTGGCTCTTAAAAAAATTGTCCACATACTTAATATGAAGCTGCTTCCAATCTGCTAAGTATGACGTAATGTAGCAGAATAATATTTTATCATAGATTTAATTGAAAGCTGACTTGTGTAAATAATTTTCCTATATATTATGTTTTTACCACAAGTTAATTTCCAGTCTTCCAGATTGCTGAATCACAAAAAGAAGATAAGATACTGGATGTGGTTTTCCATTTAGGTCATAACTTGTGTACTAGAGACTTGACTTTGAAAGTATCTTTATATTTGTAGGTGCCAGTGCTGTATCGGGTTTCTTTGCATCAGCGTGCAGTTTGCCATTCGACTATGTCAAGACCCAGATCCAGAAGATGCAGCCTGACGCCAATGGTAAATACCCATACACTGGGTCTCTAGACTGTGCCATGCAGACCTTGAAAAGTGGTGGTCCATTTAAGTTCTACACTGGTTTCCCTGTGTACTGCATCAGGATTGCTCCTCATGTCATGGTAATTCCACTCGTGTTGAATTTAGATTTCCAATATAGTTTTAAAGCAAGGATAGTTTGTTGCTTGGTAATATGTAGGATAAATATTTAGGACCCAAAATAAGCCGGGCAAGAGCCACCCTTTGTCAGGGTAGGGCACTTGCTCTGCCTCTGGAATTAAGCATCAGTTAGGCAATTTGATGCTCGTCTTACTGAAACTGACTGGTACGAAATGATGTATAGTTACGTAATCTTTGATTGCTGGTGCTTAAAGGGCTTTACCTGTGAGATGGTACTTGTATAACACCGCTTTTGTTATTGTTGCAAAAAGTTCAAAATTGTTTAGTTTGTGAAAGATGATCCTTTTTTCAAATTTGGTCCAGCCAGCAATTTCTCCACCTTATTTTGACATACCATGGACTTTAGATAAACTATTTTTTGTTTAACCAGTTGGTATGTGATAGATGACGAGCAATATATCATACATTATTTTTTTAATAGGTTACTCGGGAAAAGAAAAATCATTATGTATAATTGTTGTTTAGAATTAGTTTTTGAGTGGGACAATTATGGGAGGGTAACATTTACAATTTACAGTTACAAATTTTATTGTGTGGACAACTAAAGACATTGCATAACTCATTTATGTTATGTGTTTTGTGTGAATAACCTATTTTCTTGTCATTTCATTCTAAGAAGAAAATTCCTCTTACGTCCTAATAGAATATTTGGTATGTATTCTCTTTTGAAGGCACTTAATTGATTTTTTTTTTTTCCGCTTTGCAGATGACTTGGATATTTTTGAACCAACTTCAGAAGTTTGAGAAGACAATTGGGTTGTAAGAAAAGATTTAATCAAGAACCAAATACTAAGATGATTTTGGCTATTCGGCTTTTCTAAACAAGTAGAGGCTGTTTTGTTTTAGATTATTACAATGCATAAATATAGGGCATTTGAAATTGTTGTGCGTCATAATAATCAAGGAATCTCATCTTTTTCATTTTGTGGGAGCAAATTCCCATGCAATTTTTTTTTTTCTGGGAGTAGCATGTCATTTGATTGTATTATGCAACCGGGAGAACTTGCCAAATGGATTTTTCATAAAGAATCGTTTTGAGCGGTGCTTTGTTCTTTTTTTTATCTTGGATGGGAAATGGCGATTTCCCTATTTTTTGGTCAAATATCCTAGTACAGTAGGTACTCGATTGCGTACTTGGTTTACTCCTGGATGCGACCGGCTCATCATAATATCAAGTATCTTTTGTGCAGAAGAAAAAATCTTGCACCGATATTTTGTTCGTTAGCAAAGAAATTAAATCAATACTAACAACTTTGTATTATCAAAATTTAAATTTAAATAGTCAGTTGACTGAGTTCCCATTGGGCCGAATTAATTTACAGCAAGGGCCCAATCGGAACACCCGACCATTCTTGCAAACAACAATATTTTTTTTCATTTTTTTGCATTTTCTCTGCTAAGTTTCTTTGAAGCTGGCAATGCTTCCTTTTATTTTAGTAAAATTATTATTTTTGTCTTTGCCGAGACATGAGAAATCAGTGGTCCATCCTCGTTGTCTGTGGATGTTTGATGTTATTGCTTTCGTACAATATAATAATATGTTGTTTCTCTTTACAAAAATCATGGGGAGGTGTTTACAGCAGCTTTATTTGCTACATTTGTTTTGTTTTTTACTATTGCTTTATTATGAATCGGCTGGGCTCTGGGGCCCGGAATGGGGCAAACGCTTCGCAGCTGAATATTTTTCGGCTTAAAGAGCGGTGTCCTTTTTATTTGTTTTAAGTGTCTCTGATACCCCATTTTAGAGATATCGACAGTCCTGTCAGAGACCCATAATATCTAGTTCTGTATACTCCTTTAGATAATCTCAATATAATAAAGAGAAATAGAACTAGAGTGTTCTTAATCAAGTTTCTCTGTAAAGTTAACTTCAAAAATTTAACGAGTGATGCGTTTACATATAAAAATTTTAAATTTTCGAATTAATTTAGTACAAAATTAAGCAATAAAAACATGTTGAAAAATAAATACATCAAAATTAATTCACAAGTTTTATTTATGTGGTTTGACTTTTTACTAAATTAATTAAAAAATTTACAACTTTTGTATATAAATACTTCAATTGTAAAGTAAATCGATTATAATGATTTAAATTTATTATTTATAATTAAGCTCACTATAATAGCGATGTATACTCAGAAGTCAGAATCAAGTCTCACTGGTGTTGGAAAAAAAAATAGAATAATAATTTCTTGTTGAAGGCGTAGCAATGGCATGGAACTTGTGTATGACAAATTGACAATAATGGATTCTTAGACCAGAGCATGACTAATACAAACTGCCAAAACTGACTCCTTCGAGTCAGTCAATAGCCACTGTCATATGTAAAACAACACCAGTTTGAGTTGACCGTATTGGATAGGGTTGGATTAGAATCGGATCCTGATCCGAACTGGTGCTAACATTCTCAGCGAAACTTGAGATATTCATTTATTTAACCCTGACAACTCGGAGTGAATAAATAAACAAGTATCAATCTTTATTTACTAAAGTACTAATTTTTGACAAACAAAATTCAACATTCAACTGTTAAATTTCAATCTTTACATCGTTTAAGCTTTTTAAGTATTGATCAGTAATATTCAATGTTAAATTTCAATCTTTACATCGTTTAAGCTTTTTAAGTATTGATCAGTAACTTGCAGTTACCAATTCTTAATTTGTAAAATTTATAGATCATATAACAAATGTCTGTAAAATATTTCTAAGGTGCAAATAATTTTAAGGTGAGCTGTGCTGAATGAGTAAAATATTTTACTCATCCATCTAGGAAAAAAAAAAGAGGTAATGTAAAGATAGTGATTGTGGATCCGTTTGGATGAGAATTAGAATAGCTAGAATAACGAAATTTTAGAATAGTAAATGAGAATAGAGAAAAAATAATGATTTTCAGATTAGTGTGAAAATTGTGCTATTCGAATTAGTAAAAATATTGTTTGGATTGTATTTGTGGAATAGTGAATAGTTGTAACCAATAAAGAATAGTGTTAACAATGTGCTAATTAAGAAGAAAGATAAGCAAGTGGAATTTCAAATGAATTGTTATGACATGAAGATAGCGGAAAGTGGTATCAAATTTGTTATTTTGAAATTGTGTTGGCGGAAATAAAAAAAAATATTTTTTCCTCTCATTTCACATTTCCAAATATTAATTATTCCAACATTTACAAGGAATATAAAATAACAGCTATTTTAGCTATTCTGAATAGCAAAAATGTTGTTTGAATGCACATTGCTATTCCGAATAACTTCTATTTTAAAATAGCCTCTATTCTTGCTATTCTTGTGTCATCCAAACATAGCATGTGGCGTTTGAAGTTTCAATGGCACCAACAGTTTAATAAAGATTATACTGTTGAATAAAGTACACGTAATTATTTACACAGCTATTATCAAAAATATTGGACTAACAAATAAATCAATAAATGCATCTCTCTCCAGGTTGGATCAGTAACAACAGGAGGCAAAGTACCAAAAGAGGGTCACGGAGCCGAGATATTAAATGAAACAGAAATGGGAACCAACAAATTAAGTTGCAATGTGCTGAGTTCAACGGAGAGGGACCTGCTGGAAGATTCCTAGAACAAATCACAAAATGACACAAACCAGCGCAAGACAAATACAGAATTAATTGAGTGATTGGACTGGACCCGTAGATGAAATCGTTTACTCATATCATACGACTCCCTTTCGTCGTCTCAGAATTGAGAGCGAGAGCAGGAATGTGTTACCATATGAATGGATGGATGTAGAGTGGGAAAATGTGCCGTGCCGTGCCGTGACTAACACGCCGTGGCTTTGGTCACGTGCCGTGCCGTACCGTGATCAAGTAAATTTTTCACGTGTCATGCTGTGACAAAAATTACGAGGGATGGTCACAGCACGCGAGTCACGACGACTCGCGTGCCGTGACTAAGTCGTGCCGTGACCAAACTTGCGTTAGTCACGTTTGATCGCATTTAACGTTTTAAAAAAATATATGAAACGGTTTTTTAAAATTCAAATGTTTTAATTGAAATTTAAATGTAAATATTTTAATTAAAATAAAATTATATCTTATAGGAAAGTATGTTAGTGTATTGCCTCGTGACTGGCGTGTCTTCCGTTCCGTGACTCACGTGTCCCGTGCCGTGTTGTTCCGTGTTCCGTGCCGTGCCGTGCCCTGACCAAGATAATTTCCGTACCGTGTCTTCTTTGCCAACAATTGATCACGGCACGCGACACGCGAGTCACAGTACGTAACCGACACGTGTGCCGTGCCGGAGCCAGCTCCGGCGTGCCATTTTTCCCACTCTAGATGGATGGCTGCTTCTTATTTTGTTCTTCTCTTGCGTGCTTGACCGGGTACAGTCTGTCTGGGTCTCTCTCTGGGACTGGGCTCCACAACCCAAAAGTTAAAGCAGGGGCCCACCAACCGATGGCGACTTACTATTGTTCAAATTTCCGTGTTTTTGGAATCATAATTCAATTCATGGCTAATGAATTAATGCAGGTAGACCTAAGTACGAAATCCATTTAATGAAATTCTTGGTTAATGAGTTGCATCCGCAATTCCACAGACTGCAATTAGTTCCGGGTCAGGTGCCGGACAGTTAGGGTGGTAAAAACTTGCTGTGTTGTGCCGTGCTGTGAATAACACACCGTGATTTTAGTCTCATATTGTGTCGTACCGTAATTAAGTGAACAGTCACACGTACCGTGTCGTGACCAAAATGTCGAAGGTGGTCACGGCATGTGAGTCACGTCGTGCCTAAACGTGCTGTGTTATTCAAAGCCGGCTCCGCTGTGTCATTTTTCTCACTCTACGGACAGTCTGTTTGCTCCTGATTAGTCTTCAAGACAAAAACATTGATATGTAGGGGTGAAAACGGATCAGATACGGATCGGATAATGATAAAATTATATTTGTATCTGTTTTTATTTTTCAGATACGGATTGGATATTCGATTTTTAATATTATTATTTATTAAAAGCATATAAATATCATTAAAAAGTACGAAAGTTCATAATATTTATTTAATTATAATGATGAATAATATAATTTTTTTCATAATATATATTAAAATTTGGTATATATATCTATTATTTGAAAGATAATTAAAATTTAAAACTATATATGTATCCATATATGTTCGGATATTCGGATATCCATATATAATTTTTTAATACGGATTCGGTCAGATAAAACCCGACCCGTTTTCACCCCTATATATATGCCTCATCTTTATGAAAGAAGAAATAAAATAAAATTACATTATACTCAAAGAGGGACCCAAAAAAATCCCCTGTTAACAGTCCCCATCGGCTGTCATTTAATTTAAATAGTGCTTATTTTGTTTAAATTGAAATAGTATAAATGTTATTTGAATTAATCCGAACATATGCACATTTTGTAACAACATAATTCAAATAATATTTTTTATTATTCGGAATCGCAAAAAAATCAGTATGTTTCTCACACTATTCCAAATAAATACATAGTGCTATTCACAATTTGTACACGTTATTTTGCATCCAAAAATGCTTCTTAAGATCAAGATACTTATTCCGATCTTTTATTTGAGACATAAATTTGTTAAGTAATTTTATATGAATTATTAAGAAAGCTCTTAATTTAGGAGGAATGCAATTTAAATACCAGCTCATAGACATTTTAATTAGAAAAAAAAAGAATATACAAAAAAAATTAAGGATCATATTCAAACTCTGATTCATCCAAAAACCGCTATTTGAAATTCTGACTCATAAATGTCTAGTGATAAATGCAAATGCTTTCTGTATAAAAAATCTCAAGTTTAAAATTTAAATTATGACAAAATTGTCAAATGATTTCTTAGACCGAAGAGTCAAACCACAGCCTAATTGAAAGTTTAATATTTCAAATCCTGACCTTTTTTAATTTTTGAATTTTTTTAAATATTATTAAAAGGTTTAATTTAGAATTTTATATTTCGTAATAAAAAAATAGAAAATCGTATAAATTGGTTTCGATTTACTTAGAAGGATACAACTAATCTATATTTCAGTGGAAGGAAGCGGCACAAAAAATATTTGATAAAATTTCGAATAGTGTAATCTTTAAAAAAAAATATTTAAATTGATTATATACCGATTGAATTTTGATTAATTCGATAAATAAATTTAAAAGAGGTCGAATAAAATCTGATCCCACCTGTACACATTATTTTTTCCAAAAAATTTGGTAAAAAACTACGGTGATATCAATTTAGAAATAACATAATTTATATTATCCTATATTAGTGGTGAAGCTTGAACAAATTTTTAACAAACTTTGATATATCAGTAGTATAGTCACAAGATTCGCGAATTATTCGTGAATAATTTGATTTTTGGTGATGCCGAACCGAACACAGAATTATTCACGAATTTTACGAATTTTTCTTGAATTTTACATATTATTCACGAACTTTTTCTGAATTGTTCTCAGAACTTTTTTTTTTGTTTCCTTGTAATACTGAGATCTCTGATCCAGATAATTTTGAATCATTCCTGAATTATACCTGAATTATTTCCGAATTACGAATTTTGACGTCCGCAAATTGAATCCGAATAATTCGTTTGTCAATATGGTCAGCAGTGCCTCGATCCCTTCGTTGTAAAGCAGCTACCCCATATTTTGGTTTTACTAACTTATATATTTAAAAAAAATCAAAGGTGAATAATTCTATTCCCAATTTGTTATCGTAAAACACATTTACATGACTAATAGCGGCAACTTGGGAATGAGATCCGAAATTATTAATAGTAACTCTGAAATTCTAATTCAGCTATTGAATTGTTTCGAAATACGTACACAGAAAAACTAATTATTTCGAAATATATGCACAGAAAAAGTTGAATAATTAGATTTCGAATTTCAATAATTTCAGAGTTACTGTCCTAATCTCAAATTTTAGGGCCTGTTCGGATGTCGCGGGATTACACGGAATGGGATTTGACGAGAATGGGAATTCACTTTTGAAAAAGTGGGAACCCACGGATACAAATATGTACGGGATTGATTATAGAATGAGTGTTCGGTTGTACCGTGAGATTAGTTGTGGGAAGTCTTGATTTATTTTAAGAATATGTGTTTCTAATTAAATTTCTCACTTATTTAAAATAAAAGTATCACGTCAAGCAGCATATAAATTTTGAGATGCGAAAATTTATTCTTAGTATTTAAATTATGATCAATTTAAATATTTATTTACAATAACCTTACATTTATTATCATTAAAAACATCAATTAATAAATATTCAACACATTTTTTTGATTTATTCTCACTTAATTTAGATTAAAGTAGTTCTAAATCTTTTTGACTCGACATAATATTTTTTTTACATAATATTTTTTAATTACAATAAAAATCTCACAAATATGTTTTTATAGCAACAATGTTTTATTAAAAAAAAAATTAAAATTCACGTGACATCATAGATTAGTATTTGTTCATTATAATTAAATAACATTGATTAAAAGCAATATAACAATAAAAATATTTATTTTCTTAAATATATATATAATTCAAAAATATTTATCTGACAAAATTGTTTTTGATATATATGCTCTAATAGTATTATAGCAACCATGTTTTTCTAAAAATAAAATAAAAAACAACATGCTATTACATAATTATTAGCTGGTAGTTTATTTTTATGAGTTAATTGCATTAATATTGTTTAATGGAGAGAGAAACATCACCCAATAACAGATAGGAAAAAAATAATGCAGTCCAATTGAATTGTATTTTTCCCATCAAATAACAAAGAGATGGGAACAAAAGTGGGAATAGATTCTAATTCCAATATCCAAAAAATATGCAGCCGAATGGTGTGTAGGAAAAAAATTCAACATGAATGAAATTATGGGCAATTCCTATAGTTTTGATCACAGCCGAACAGGCCCTTAGTTAATCTGAATCGGCAGCTTGAGCAGAATGTAATGGGAAAACAACTGTACACGTATGTCATTGATTTCACCTCAGTATCAGAAATTGACAACATTATTGGGTCCCACTCCCACTCCACAATTCCACATAGCTTTACCCAGTAAAGGCAGTAACTCATAAATGATAAATTCATTCATATTCAAAGTTTCAAACCTTGATGTGATAGATTTTTCCGAACAATTAATGTTACAAATCTAAAGTACATTCCGCGGGGATCCAAACAAATATGTACGTCAGTCAATTGTGTTTTACAAAATCTAATATTTAAATCGCAGATTTTATTCACGGTTATGAGCCAACTTTTTGTAATTTTTTTTTTACGATTTTAGTCCCTTCAAAACCGCAAATAAAAATCACATTTTTACAAAACCATGTAAATAATTCAAACAATTAGTCTTTAGTCTAGTGATAATTCAAACTTTCTTTCACATGAGAAGTCGTAAATTTAAAATCCGAATGGAATTGTTGCGGACATAAGTGCCACACGCAAGTCACGAACTAAAGTTAAATTAAATTTGTCATAATATTATAATTATTTTTTGGATTTTGCTTTGATAAAAAATTTACTAATGATAAACTTAAATCTTTAAAACAAGACAGCTTTTATAGAAAAAAAAAATTGTAGCCACGAACAGATATCTTTTAAAAAAATGAGTGAGGCTATGGTGCTATGCATAGCACCAATGGCTAGTGTACTACGGCTCAATATGGTACTTTTTAAAATCCTAACGGTCGATCCGACCGTTCAATGTGATATCCATATGAATATGTACTTGCAAACTAAATTTTATATTTTTTCGAATTTTTTTACTATTTTTTTAGATAGGTAGAAAAATCAGTGTTTTTTGAAAATTCGGGACCATCAAAATTCTATCTATCTGAAAAAATAGTAAAAAAATTCGAAAAAATATAAAATTTAGTTTGCAAGTACATATTCATATGGTTATCACATTGAACGGTCGGATCAACCGTTAGGATTTTAAAAAGTACCATATTGAGCTGTAGTACACTAGCCATCCGTGCTATGCATAGCACCATAGCCTCACTCTAAAAAAATTAAACATATATAATGGAAATCAATATGATTTATCACGATGTAATTTATACAATGAAATATAAAAGGGTATTATTTTTTGTAAATTATATTATATTTTAAACAAATCAAACATTTTTTAGATGCACGTGAAAGTGATATTAGATCGCACTTAATAATTAAATTGTATTTTATTATTAAAATTTTGAACCTCGAGCTTTACAAAAAGGCGAATACTATTAAATTTATGTTGATATCGTGGCAGTCTTTCGCCATCAAAAAATTGTTTTTGTGTGGTACTTTTTTTTATCTTGTTTCTTTTGTATTTTTCTTGTATTCCTTTCGTCCCGTGTAGGTCCAAAATAGAGGATGCCTATTGGTTCAAACTTCGAACAGCCGAAAGTAACAATGTGATTTGAAAAAGGCAAATCAGACAAAAAACCTAAATGAGAATGAAGAGTCCGACTAAATTGCTTTCGGAAACACTTGGACTGAAGTACTTACGGGTCAAATTTAGCTATTTGATATTTGAAACGTCGAAAAAAATAACTCAATAAATTAGTTATATAATAAATATGTAGAATACTGGATTTTTACCAATGTTATAAATAGCGTTTATAGCATCATAACGGGAATGCTACAAAAAAAGCTATAGCGAATAGCGTCGCTATAGCGGAAGCCATTCCAAATAACGTTTTTTTTTTACATTCCGTATATTCAATATTTGTACTAAATATCAACATTATCTAAAGTCTCATAGAACAATAAATAATACCAAAGTAATTAAGAAATTATAATATTCATATTGAACCCGTACAAAATCCAAATTGCGGTTCAAAATATCCATAATAATATCATAAACTATCGATTTTTCCTATTAAAAATATTTTAAGCATCATGATTCATGACATAATCTATTTTTTTTTCTATTCAAATTTTAATTTCGGTTTGGACTTTTTTTCTATTCAAATTTCAATTTCTATTCTCAATTTCAAATTGATTTATCTGTAGCAAGTAGCAACAAATTCAATTTCAGTTTGAGCTTTTTTTTATCTTTATTTAACACCCACATAAATTGCTTAAAAAAAAAAACTCATATTGTATAACGCAAATAGCGGACCGCTATAGCGTTATAGCGGCCTTAGCGCATATAACGTATTTTGATGTCACAGTGTAGCGTTTGGGGCCCAAAAACACTAAAGCGGCGCTATTTAGAACACTGATTTTTACTATTTTTCAAAAAAATTGACTATTTTTTATAATTTTTGAAAAATAGACTTTTTTTTATCTAAAAATAAAAGTATTTTTAAACCAAAATCATAAAAAAATAGTTAAAAAATCCAAAAATAATAAAAATCAGTATTCTATATGTTTATTATATAACCAATTTATTAAACTATTTAGATCGACGTTTCGAATATCAAATATTAAAATTTGATTTCGTAAGTATTTCTGTCAAGGGCTTCCGAAAGCAATTTAATCAGACTCTGAGAATGAAATATATACACGAAACAAATCCAACCAAGATAGAAAAAAACAAAGACGGAGCAGATGAGGTGAGATGCTGCTAATCACCAGGTTGCTTCCAAGAAAAATACAAAATCTTTCTCATTCCTTTGCATCTACCTCTCAAATCTCAACCTCTCCCACTACTTTCTCCTATCTCCTACTCTTAAAAGAACCCAAAAAAAACTTTTATGACTTCAAAAACTACTCAAAATTCACACCGAAAAGTTCAATTTGTAAAAAGGCGATTAGCAACTGAGATTCTCTGACCCACTTCATTTTCCAAATATAGACCAAAACTGCTCCTTTCTGCACCACTATGTTTTGTCACCTTCCTTTTGTAGAAATAATGGAATATACATTCAATTCAAAATTAACAATGTTTACTTCCATACCGCTAATTCACACTCTTGGATGCGCACACAACTATACCGCACTAACAACTTTTACAAGATCATAGTTGGAAAAATGTACGTACTTCCTTTTGATCATAGCTGCAAAAGTGAATATATATATATCTGTCATGATGCAGCAGATGACGTGGCGATAGAAATGGGTCGAATGTCCTTAACAAGACCAACGACTTGCTGCATTGTAGGCCTCTTCTCGGGCGATTGTGCCGTGCACAGGTAACCCACATGCAGACAGCCGACCATCTGTCGCTGCCAATCGGGCTCCACCCCGTCGATTAAAAGCCGGTCATCCAACAAATCCAATTCCTTGCCTTCCTTAAACAACCCGCGAACCCGATTCACCGATGCTTCATCCCAACCTGTTTGACCCGTCATTAGCTCGAACAACACCACCCCAAATTGATACACATCTCCCTCCGGTGTACCGGCATTGTCCAATGGACCAATGTCGGCGATACGCGGCTCCAAATCATCCCCAATGAGAATGTTAGAGAGGACTAAATGGCCATGAGTAACAGGTCGACCTGACCCGGCCCAACCCTGGTGGAGAAATGCCAATCCACGTGCAATGCCTAGCGCAATGTGATGCCGGGTGGGCCAGTCCCCTGCAACTTCCCATGTGTCATCGTCCCATTCCTCGGGATTGGGTGTACCAGCTGGTAGCTCGTGCAGCCACCGGTGGAGGTCTCCTCTCTCCATGTACTCATATATCAGTAGTTTCTCCCTTCCTATAATAATGAAATCAAATTTGCAAAATGTAATTTTCTGACGTTCTCTTTTGCTTTGCCTGTACAGTCAACATTCCCATTTATTACAAATTTTTATGTACGAAATGTGCCAAAAAGGAAGAACAAAAGGAAAACCAAGCATTCCCATTTATTGGTGGGGTTGGTTAACTTGATTAATGACATGGCACAAAACAAAACATTAAATTTTGGCCATTTAAACTGAGTTGCATTACAAGTTATTTGCATCGAGTTGACCATTTTAGTTATCTGGTGGGAAGTGGGAACAAGGCCTCTGCTGAGAAGATATTAATTAACCTACCACATTTGCACAGTGCACATCATTTATTTCACCTCTGTACTCTCTCTTTTTATGTTAACGAGGCAATTTTGAAATATATGAGCCAGTAAAGCATGGACTAGCATTTAATTTGAATTGGCCATAGAGGCAGAGAAGAGCTAAATTAACTTTATAAAAAGACTCATCAATTATGATTTATTTTTAAATTTCTAGCTCTTTCCAAAGTTGCCTTTTCTTAAAAGCAACCCCCTTATTTCCCATGTTCATACATGCCATCATATGCGCACGTGCCGTAGTATATATATATAGTCTACCAGTATTATCAAGTAAACAAAGCTACTGATAGCACAATAATATAGCCTATCAGACTACTGTAACCACCATCAAATGCATTTATAATTTATAATTTAAATTACTGAGAAATTAAAATTACTCATGAATCAGAAGGAAAATATCAACAGTAGTTCTTAAGCATAAGCCATTCTTTTTTAAATTTCTTAAACCAAATAGCAAGTTCTCAATTTGGCATGTTTTCAATTACTGGCAAGACAAACAGAATAGTTTTTTTTTTTTGGATAAAGGAAAGAAATGAATCACATACCTGAGATGCAATAGCCAAGAAGAGGCAATATGTTAGGATGCCTTAACTCTCCGAGGTTGCGAAAAACCGTAACTGCCTCCGGGTCAGACATGTCATGTGCACTCTCTACTACACGTATCACCACGTGCAAATCGCCGGGCAAAACTGCCCGGTATGCTGGCCCGCTCCGGCCCCCTCGTTCGGCCAACTGAGACTCCCGACCAAACCCCGAAGCTGCCACAGCCAGATCAGCAAATGTCAACTGCATGAGTGGTTTCTCTATCATCACAACTGGAGCCGTCCATTTCGCCTCAGCGACCCAGCCTGTTTCCGAGTCTTCTATTGCTAATGCAATGGCATCTTTGACTTTTTTCTCGGTTGTTTGAAGCTGTTGTTTCTTGATCCTTTTTGTAGTGAACATGCATAGTGTGCAAAGGAATAAGGATAATATAATTACAGATATGGGTATAAGAATTGCTAGCAGAAGTGTTCTTTTGTTCTTCTTCGGGTGGTGGCTGGTACTATTCGCGGAAGAAGAGTTGAGAAATTTGATACTTCCAGCTTTTATAAATGCCGATTTGCCGAACTTCTTCAAAATTGATGCATTGATCTCGCCGGAGAAGTTGTTGTATGAGATATTCAAAAATCTGAGTGCTGTAAGAGGCGGTAAGTCTTGCGGTAATCGTCCATGCATAGAATTGTGAGACAAATCCAGATGTTTTAATTTCTCTAGGTTCTTCAATCCAACTGGTACCGAACTTATTTTGTTGTGAGATACATCGAGCAATTCGAGAGCGTCGAGGTAGGAGATGTTGATCGCACTAGTGAACCTGTTTCGAGAGAGATTTAAGTACTTGAGAGAGGATGTACCTCTCCGTACCGGACCAAGCCGAAGCGCTCCACCTAGTTTATTTCTGGCAAGGTTGATATGCTCAAGAGACGGTACAGACCAGAATTGAGTCGGTATAGAACCTTGCAAGGAGTTGTTCGACAAGTCGACATAGCGTAGAGAAGAGAGGTTACCAAGCACCGCCCATGAAACCGAACCTGTCAGGTTTCTGGAAGGAAGGGTTATGTTATGGATTTGCTCACATCTGCCCCACTGAATTGGCTTGAAACCTGAGACTTGTCGAAAGGCAAGAGAAAGGATAGTATGGTCGGAGCTGTTGCATATAGAGAGAGAGATAGGGAAGAAGGAGAAGCCGAGGAGAGAAAAGAGAACCAAGAGATTTCTCATTTAGGTGTTGGGTTTTTTATTTTTTCTTTAATTTTGAGGGTTCTAGATTGAGTTCGAAAGTTTGGAGGGAGAGGGAGTAATTAAAGGAGGAGGAAGACGAGAGAGAGAGAGAGCGAGAGAGCGAGAGAGGGAGATGAGAAGAATAGAATGGAGTAGGTTTTAATAACGGCGCATGGTAATAGGGGCTGTTAACTAACGGCGCATGATTTTAATGCCACGAGGACGAGGGGTCTACTGTTTATGGGACCTACACAGTTCATTGGGCAAAAAGTATTTATAATTGTTAACGGCGTCATGAGAGAGACTGGGACTCTGGGAGTGGTTGATTGGTAATAAATGAATAATGCATGAGGAACTGGTGAGAGAACAACTCCTTTGCGAGAACTGAAAGACAAATGATGTTTGTTCTGTTTATTTCTCCCTTGAATTTTGTATGATCATGACTCGTGATGGTGAACATATGATGTTAATTATTGTGCAGATTTTTAAAGACTAAGGCTTAGCTCCAGAAGAGATTACGTGGAGAGAGGGGAAGGAGAAATCACTGTGTGGAGGAGAGATGTCGCCAGCCCGCTCAGTCAGGTGTGACTTCACTTGCTCCAGAAAGAGGGAATCAGAGAGGAAACAGAGGGGAGCGGTTATTGTGCGGAGGGGAGACAAGGTGAGTACCGTATAGATTTTTGGTGAAATCTTTCACCTCTAAATCAGAGTGTAAGATCACTGTGCAGAAGGGAGACTCATCCCGTCTTCTTCCCTTCTCCTTCCATTAATGAGATTTCACCTTCTGATTCTAAAGCACAACCTAAAAAACCCACCAACTAAAGGACCAGTATCCTCTGTAATACTATACAAAATAGTAAATCACTTTACGGCCCAGATTTACTCTCAGCTGGTGCCTATTCGGGAGATTGGAGGGGGCAGTATTATTTGTGCTTTGAGATTCGTGCAAAGTTAAATCTGACGACTGAGACCTCATCGTACTCAGTCGGGTATTGTCGTGGATCTGAATTCCCAACTAAATATCATTCTAAGATAATACTACATTGGTATGCCACATAATAAAATTCATCTATTTACTACTTTAAGATTGTTGCATGAAGTTCGATAATTGTAAAAAATAGAAATATTATATTTAAAGAAGTATTTTTCTCTAGTAGTATAATGAATACATAACGAGTAGAACTAGGGTGCTCCTAAGCTCACCAAGTCCTTCCGTGAGCGCGACTCTAAAACCTATCGAATTGACTTTAAACGACATTTCCAAACCGTTAGATGTTCAATCTATATTAAAATGTGCTTGGAGACCAAATTTTACATTTTTTGGAATTTTTTACTATTTATTAAATGGTTTGAAAATCACTGTTTTTCAATGGTGCAGAATTTTAATAAAAACAGCGATTTTCAAACCATCTTAATAAATAGTAAAAAAATTCCAAAAAATGTAAAATTTGGTCTCCAAGCACATTTTAATATAGATTGAACATCTAACGGTTTGAAAATGTCGTTTGAAGTCAATTCGATAGGTTTTAGAGTCGTGCTCACGAAGGGCTTGGTGAGCTTAGGAGCACCCTAGTTCTACTCATACATAACAATTTTTCTCGAATATAGTTCGACTTCTTTCGTCTTTTAGAGATGCACTTGCTTATAAATTCCAATCAAATTTAGTTACAACAATAACACAAAAATTGTAAAATTTTGCTTTCTGAAAATACTTTCTCACCTTTCGTTTTCATAGAGTGCTTTCATTTTTTTTTTCTTTTCTAATGTCGCTTAAGGGTGTGCTTCAGATGGGAGAACAAAGAGAAGAGGAAGGAAGGGAAAAAAACGACTGGACCGGGTCTGACTAAATTCATACATACCAAATCTCCAAATTCATACAAACATAGTTAACAAAATAAATGCATGCTTATCAAATTCACACAAATTCATACAAATTAACAAATTCATACTTGGACCGAGCTAGCTCGCCCACGAGCGAGCTATGCTTAGCTCAAACTCGTTAATTATGGACCGAATGATGGCAAGTTGGCTCATTAATAGTTCGGTTCACTAACGAACGAGCTGTCAGCGAGCAAGAGTCATATGCAAGTCACGATCGATCCACGATTTATGAGATTTGTTACCACTCTAATCCCAAATTATGAAGACTGAAAGAAAAAAAAAAAGATAATATTTGAATGAATACAAATCCCTACAAATAGGGAAAAAAAAAAACATTACTCCGACAAGTATCCCTACTCTCTGTTAACAATCTATTTATAAAATTCCAACACTAGTCTAGAACCAAATACATCAAGATATTTAAATAAACGGCAAAACAACCAAAACATGAAAACCAGAAACATACTGGTCAATAGTCATCCAACAAATCCTTACCTAGCCTCCACTATCCTCCACCCTCAGCACATTAGTCTTACAAAGGTGTCCCATATTTCTCAATATTTTCATTAATACTAGAATTATTCATCAAAGAGAAGAAAATAATGTTTATTTAAAGTTGGGGGAACGGGTGAAGTCACTCAACTGGAGATTTTTTTAATCACAATATTTTTTGTATTTATCTAGAAGTGACTTTTAAACTGGAATTATTTTAAACCGGAATCAATAACTCAGATTCAAAATATTATTTTTTCCAGTAACACACAAAGAAATATTTTAATTTTTCTTACAATTGCAAAAAATCCCGACTGAAAAATGTTGACTGGAATTATTTGTTACAGTCTTTCTAGTAAATTAAATGATATTGTATTCCATCTATTTTCAAAGAAATATAAAAATATTTCTAATATTTTAATAGAGAGAAAAAAAATATAAAATTTCTAATTAAATAAAAAAAACCATAAATCCAAAACCGTGGTTTCTGACAGAAACCTAAGAAATAAAAAAGTATGTTATTCGGCCGCCGAGTTTTTCGGTGGCCCAAAAAAGAATTCAGCTGCCGAGAAATTCGGTGGCCTGGGCATTTGTAAAATTTCTAAAATATCGTGAGCATTTGTATTAATTTTTATTTGATATTGGATAATAATAAAAATTTCGGCTGTGAATTCTCTCTTACTTCATAAGAATATTGGAGGACACGTCAATGAATCTTTAGCTTACTTTATTGAAGGAAAATATAATGATTTAATAGACGAAATAAAATTTTAGGAACTCGGAAGAAACATATAAAACAGGAGCAACTTCTGATTGGAGAATTTTATCTTTAAATTTTTTTTTCTGAAAGATATAAAATTTGGAGCTCCAATTTATGGATTGTTAGTTCAATTGGGGCCACCCTAAAGATTTAATGAATTTAGTGAATTTTGGGCCATAGTAGTTGCTCTTAGCCCATATTATTCTTCAAAGGGACTATACTCTTTTAGGGCTCAATTTGGGCTCAATTTAAAGGATCAAAATTCAGACCAATGCCTCTAATAATGATTTGGATTTTCTCCAAGAAAAAAGGAGAAAAACTAGTTTATTATGTTTTATTTTATTTTCCAAGGTCCATAATGGACATAAAAATTACTTATGGTTTTATTTATTGTTTTTCTTTTAATTAAGATAAGACAATCGTTTGTGACGGTTGAGAAAATAAAAAGTAGGAATATAATTAAAAACCATTTTGCCAAGATTGCAAATTACCTCAAAATATCTTCCATCATCCCCAAAGAACTTCAAATTGTTATAAAAAGGAAAGTTAGGCTGATATGTTCAGCGCTTATTTTAAATCTGAAATTTCAGGTTTGTTGTTCACACAAAAGCAAAATGTAGGTCTGAATTCAAATCACGAAACTATATACATACAATACTTTTCTTTATCTTATATTAATTTATTCAATACATACATCAAATTATGATCAAACTGGTTAGTCAATCTATTACATTGATTTGTCAGAATCAAATCCACTGGCTAGCTAGCTAGATTCCTTCAAATTTGTACAAACAACCAAATTCCTAGCTTATATATTTCAATTTAATTTTCTCCTACCAATGCCAATATCTGCAAGAATGAATGAAACGAAAACAATTACTATATATATACAAAAACAAAACGACCAAACTTGTGCACACTCTAGTTAATCTGTTTCTGATCCGCTATTTTCTCGATAATTACCGTTGAAAATGAGATTACTTAGGCGAGGCTTCAGATATTTGTTACAGAAGTTCAGATAATCGTCCACATTTCCCGATTTTTTCTTCACCTCAACTAGAACCAACTTTGGTGTAAGTTCAGATATCTCAGCGGAGATGCTAAGCGGTCCCTTATCACCTCCTCCGGTAGTTGCATCAAGGCTAACCTGCCAATCCTTTATTCTAACCTTAAAATTCACCGCGATCCCAGTTTCCTCAAGTTTGGATATGATTTTTGACACTGGTGCACATGATATGAACTGAGTCTCCACTCCTTGCTCCTCAAAAAGCCCTGAAAGGTTGAAACCTGATAAAAGCGCGATGATATCAAATGCATTTAGACTTGGTGGCCGTCCGTACTTATAGGTCTCTATCAAACATGGAGAAGAAGACGATGCAGATAAACGATTATTTGTTCTGTTATTCGGTGTAGTTGGCACGGACCCACCCGTAAAATAAATTCGAGATTCATAATCTGAGTCCGATTCTGATTTCAGTGATTCGGGTGCTGACACATCAGCCGTATCATAACTATAAAATTTGTTATCTTCAACATAGAAGCTGATTTGTCTGAAATCTATCCTGAACCAATGGTTTTGCATGATTTCCTGGATAGTGATTCTCTTGTTGGGGTTTGGTTCTAGAATTGCACGGATCAGATGTATCAAGTCGGACGAAAACCAACGGGGGCACCTAAACTCGGCTAGAGAGATCTTGCGGACCAGGCCATTCATGTTAAAGTCACGGAATGGCAGGTAACCGGCCATCAAGACAAATAGCACAACACCACATGACCATAAGTCTGCCCGACCGGCATCGTACCCTCTACAGGCAAGCACGTCGGGTGCTAGAAATTGAGGTGTACCGCAGAAAGTGTGGAACAGACCGTCTTGCTGTATTTGCTCAGCAACTGCACTTAGACCAAAGTCTGCTACCTGATTTATTTGAATAATTCTTATTAGTCATAACTCTGAGAAGATTTTTTAATAATCAAATGCAATAATCAACTAATTAACAGTATGTGATCTAGTAATTTTTTGAAAAAATATTTCCGAAGCATTTATCATTCGATTAGTTCTTTGTATGCATCGATAGCGTACATTTAAAATAATAATCTTCAATTTCTTCAGTCAGAAAAATAATTTTCAATAATATAGTTTCGTATTAAGTGTCTTTTCTTTTAAGTATACAATTTTTTTGGAATCATGCAAACTATTTCTTTTCATATTCTAAAAAAACAAATGACAAAAAGTACGGCACTTTTTTAATAAAAAGAGGAAAAACACTAAAATTCGCATGTTCTAGTTTTCGTTGTACGTAGAATGTTGTAAGCTTAAATTTTAATTGGTTGAAAAGCTATTTTGATAAAAAAAAATGTCTACGTGACGGAACACGCAAGTATGTGACCATGTTCACTGTATTTTTTATACAGGGTCATATTAATTATGTCTCTATCAAAGGAAGGATGAGGTTAATCTCCAATGAATATGCATGACTATATCGATCGACCGAGAAAAATGGGAAGAAATTAAATAAACGTTGACTTTCTGTCTCGTCTCTCTGTTCATTCCCTGGGAAATAATTTCAATGGTAGAGAAATGGGAAGCATGCATGAAAATAATTTCAATGGAAGAGCACAAAAAGTACCTTGAAAATAACTTTTTGGATGCAAGAATGAAATTTTGAATAATGGCATGCATTTATATAAAAAGGACAATAGAAGTACTTGCAAAAAAAAAAGTTATGCCATTATCCATAATTAGCCTAAGGATTGAGCCATGAAAACAAACCTTGAGGTCTCCATTTTCATCCACGAGCAAGTTCTCTGGCTTGATGTCGCGGTGGTATACACCCCGCGCATGACAAAACGCAACGGCGGATATCAACTGCTGAAAGTATTTCCTAGCAACATCCTCTGGAAGCCGCCCCATTGCGACCTTATTATTAAACAACGCGCCTCCTTTGACGAACTCCATGACGATAAATATCTTTGACTTGGTCGCCATGACCTCGTGCAGTTGCACGATGTACGGGTGGCGGACACGCCTGAGGACCTCGATTTCTAGCTTCAATTGCGGTGCAAGGCCTCTCTTGAAGATTTTCTCCTTGTCTAACACTTTGATGGCGACATCTTCGTTTGTTTTCGAGTTCTTTGCTTGATAGACCTTTGCGAAGTTGCCCTCGCCTAGCAGCCGGCCGATTTCATACCGGCCAAGGAGGAGCGGTTTCTTTTTGACAGTTCCACGCATTGTTATGGATGAGCGAGCGAGAGAGAGAGAGAGAGAGAGATGGTTGCCGAATTAAGGGAGAGAGCTTGGTTTACTTAAACAAATTAAGCAGCTGTAGTGAAGTTATTGGCTGCTCTTTGAGCACAGCCCCAATGTGGACCAAAGGACTTAAATGTAGGGCTGTAAACGGATATGGATATCCGTCCGGATATCAGCTCCGAATCCGCTTATTATCCGAATTTGGATTTAAACGGGAAGGATATGGATATCCCGGATACGGATACGGATATTTTTTGCATAGGAAAATTTTACTCGGATACGGATACGGATAATTCTTTGAAAGTATAAACGGAGTGGATATCTGCACTATCCGGATCTGAAATTTCAACTTCTCCGCTTCGCTGTAACTTGACTTTCAGCGGTTAATATTCCCTAACTCCTCTCCGTTCCTATAATATTCTCCAATGTGGACCAAAGGACTTAATGACACCAAATTAATAGGGACACTAACTACAAATTTTTTTATTAAAAACATTATTATGATGATTATTTTCTGATTACATTCGTCTTCAAAATTAACAATACCCATAATTTCACATAAGATATTTTTGTATTCTTTCTTTTCATGTTTCCAATAAATAATAAAACTAGTTGAATCATTACTTTATATATTTTAGACAAACAATATTTATATTTATTTTAAGTACTGATAATACTTTTTAAAGAAAGTACAGATAAAATCTCAAATATATTTTTAAAATTTTGTCCCTAACTATTTACTTGTTATAGTAACAATTAGTACGTAGTCCTACTGCATTTCATAAATGGAAAAAAATACACGTAAAAAATTTCCCATGTACATATTTATACTTACATAGTAAAAATACTTCTATACATTTTAATAAGTGTTTATATCTACACTGTTAGTTTTTTAATTACTGTCATGTCATATACATAAACTTAGGAAGATTCATCTTTATTTATTATTGATTAAAAACTTTAAATTTTGAGGTTAAGAAATACTATATGCGATATTAATTTCTACATTGATATTTTTGGTGTTGAGAGTGAATGTTTCAAATTAGTTGTTCTTATAAATAAATATCTAAATATTTAGGTGTCAGAATGAGGGTCTTTGGTATTAAAATGATAAACTCTAGATAATTATATATGAATTTAGCAAGTGTTTATACTTACATGCTTTAGGGGTCCGGATCTCCTAAAGTAACCCAATCTTTGGGTTTTGGATCGAGACCGTCCGATTCGAATTCGTCGCTCGAGATTGTCTCAGGATTCGAATTCGTCGTCGGGATGTGTGCGCTCACTTCGCTGATGGATTTTCTCGGATTCGAATCGGACTGTCCCGATCTAAAACCCAAAGATTGGGTTACTTCACTGGATTCGAACTCCATGCTTTAGGAGGAGGGATCTGATTACACCACATTTGAGTTACCACAAAGTTACCCTCCTCATTTTCTACATTTTCAAAGTCCAAATCATCGATCCAAACCGTTCAACATGATTATCTAAATAAAATGTGCTTGCAGATCAAATTTTACATTTTTTGAAATTTTTTTACTATTTATTAAGTATTTTACAAAAACTAGTCAAATTCAGACCATTGAATTTTGTACCTATCTTAATAAATAGTAAAAAATTCAAAAAAATGTAAAATTTGATCTGCAAGCAAATTTTATTTAGATAATCGTGTTGAACGGTTTGGATCAATGATTTGGACTTTGAAAATGTAAAAAATGAGGAGAGTAACTTTGTGGTAACTCAAAAGTGGTATAATCGGATTCCTCCTCATTTTAGAATTAAAATTTCTATTTTGATGAGCGAATTAGTGTGAAAATGATGGAAAGTCATTTAGTTAAAGCACATGATAGATGACATATTAAGGGGATAAATTGATTCCTCAAATTAAAATTAGCTACGTTAATTTAATGATAACGTTGCAATTTATTTGTTGTCTTTATGTTTTAAGATTTATTTTCTCATTTATTTAGTAAGTTAAAATGTAATTTTTTTTAATTTTGACAATCACTTACATACTTGACATGTTGTTGGCACTATGAATATTTTCTATTTCTCTCTGTTAATCAGGACTTTATCTGAAATTTTTATTAATATCACTGTAAAAAAAACAACAAATTATGGAGAATTTAAAAAATACCTTGGCCTCCAAGTCAATCTGCGGCTCCATTCTTGAGAGGCCGCAGATTGACGTTGAGGCCCCCCAAAAATTCAAAATAGGTTTTTGAGGGGCCGCGGATTGACTTTGGAGGCCCTTCAAGAATAGAGCTGCAGATTGACTTAGAGGCCCTGATATTTTTCGAATTTCCCAATGTCAGTGGTGTTTTGGTTTATTTTTTTTTAAATGGTATTAGTAAAAATTTCGGGGATTTTATATATTTTTACAATGCAATATATCGTAATGGCTTTCTGGGTGGCTACAACGGTAGCTGTAAATCTGCTCCCAAGAATCAAAGCTAACAGATGTGGTGCACCGGGTGCAGGAAGAAAAAATTGAAAACGATTTGGTCAATGACAATAAGCCAGGGGGTCACATGATAAAAATGACACGGTGGCACCGTCGAGTCATTTTCGTTTAAGATTAAGTAAAAACTTTACGAAATTATTATGTGGCAACTAAGTAGTTAACGTGTGTCTCGTATACCGTTAACGTGTTTTTTTTTTTTTTTTTTAATTCAGGAGCCAGAATAATGCGTTTTCTTTTTCTATTGATAAAATATTTATGCATGTGAAGAAATGGCATTTGTTGCTTCCCTTTATGGTGTTGCAGAAAAATAAAATAAGCGGAAAAAAAAAATATGAACCTCATATATACACACACTAGTATCGTGCCCGTGCGTTGCAACGGAATATATGATAAGATAACAAAAATAAATTCTCATAAAAATGACAAATTTTCATAAAAAAACAAAATTAGAAATATATTATAGATTTATCACAGTAACATGTATAGAAATAAGGAAGTAGATAAATAAGGAAGTGAACAAAAAATTGATTTGCATTGTGATCCGTCGTATAGAAAATTTCAATTGGAGAGGGAGAAATAAGAAAACAAATAAATAAGGAAACGGAGAATTATATCGCTAAATTTTAGAGTCTGTTTAATTTTAATTGTAACGTATCGTGTGGCAGTATGTGTGGCAAGTATGTTTGTAGCTAAATTTAAACTTCTACACATAAAACAGATGCATTTAATCAAAAGAAGATATATTATGTGATTGGAGAGCTGAGATTAAATCCAAAAATTAATCTTTCAATCATAGCCGTTGGCGGATCAGACACCCAACGTGCTTAATAATGGAATGAAGATATATATATAATATGATAGACGATTTACATTGATAACAAGGGGTTACAATTTCCCATTGTTTTCCTATCTCAATTATGTCACACATGTATTTTTATTTTTATTTTTCAAGTTTAACAATCGATCTGAACCGATCAACATGATCTTCATATTAAAATGTGTTTAGAAAACAATTTTTTAAATGTAAAAAACTATATGAAAACAAACTTTGAATGTAGAAAACAAATTTGTTCAAAGTTTATTATTAAAATTTGTTTTCTACATTTAAATATAAACCAATCAACATGAATTCCCAACTACTTTTACAAAAAAATGTAGAAAACTAATAATAAACTGAGTAGGTTACAATGTCTAAGTTTTTTTTTATCCCAATCATGTTCCACATCTTTATATGTATTTTTAAAATTCAAAATGATTGATTCAAATCGCTAAACATGATCTTCATATTAAAATGTGATTAAAGAACAAAATTTATATTTTTTGAATTTTTTTACTAGGTACAAAATTATTGTTTTCGAATGATCCACAATTTTATGAAAAACAATGATTTTATGTCTATCTAAAAAAATAGTAAATTTTAATAACACATATAAAATTTGATCTTCAAAAATATTTTAAAATGACAATCATATTAATTGAACAGTTTAAATCGACTATTTGAACATTTAATGCTTCATAATTTAAAAATATGAAGTACATGAAAGCAACATTATTTCGAGCTCCTTTATCTAGTGTTTCATTCTGAGTGTCTCGATTTAATTAATAGGAAGATACGCAGAGCCATAGTCACAAGATTCGCGAATTATTTGCGAATAATTCGTTTTTTTGGTGATGACGAACCGAATTTCGAATTATTCGGTTGACTGAACTTTGACCAATTATTTCCAAATAATTCGCAAAATTTATGAACTTTTCCAGAATTTTACGAATTATTCACAAATTTTTCCTGAATTTTTCCCTAACATTTTTTTTTGTGCTTCCTTGTAGGACTGAGATCTCTGATTCGAATAATTTCGAATAATTTCTAAATTATACCTGAATTATACTTAAATAACGAATTTTTGACCTCACCGAATCGCACCCGAATAATTTATTTATCACTACGGCAGAGCAGCTGCTACATACGCGGCTTCTCAAGACCGGTAGAGCCACACGGCACACGACATCATGTCTATGTGTATTAAATTTGCATAAAATAAGTCCAGCTAGATTTTTCGAACGCTTAGCTGGCCCGTGGGTCCACTCGCAGGTCGTACAATAACAAGTGCAATTTCGTTTCTTTTTAATTTTCTTTTGGGGACACACGAGTATTATTAACACATCTCTTTCTACTTCGGGGCGAAGGTTTCAAAATCTCTCGTCAAATACACACCTAGCCTTGGGAGCCACGTTAATATTATTCTCTCTCTTTTTTTTGTAAATTTGGAATTGTTTGGCTTTAATCTTACCTTTTCAATTTGAGATAATTAATTATTTTTTGAGAAAAATTTTGGCCTAAATTTTGTTTTTGGTAGAGATGTTTTACATTGCAAATTTGCATGAAATTTGGATTAATTAGAAAATTCAATTGCTCTTTCTTAAATGATTTGTTTTTTCAGCAATTAAATTTAACGATTTATGATAGATAAGCAAACCTAAAATCGACAAAATTGAAATACATTATTTTTAAAATGATGAACAGTAGGATATAGTTCATTTTTCAATTTGAATATTTTCATGATGGCAATTATCAGAAATATTGGACGACTGTGTGTATATATATATCATATTAGACATTAGCACGACTAGTAGGCTGAGTGATGATGCACTAGAATAAATTCAAAAGTTCATGAATTTAAGTCTTATTGGACATAATAAGGTGGAATTTTCAAATCTTTTCGGATTAACAAAAAAATGTTACACACATTACAAGCTCTTCTTTCAGGGGTTAAATAGAAAAATAATTGAAATATTGAACTAGTCTTTAGTCTAGTGGCAAATAACTAGTTACACCCTTCGTATGGGAGGTCGTGGATTCGAAATCCAAATGAGGAGTTATTTTTGGACAAATTAATTGAAAGTTGCAATACTAAATCTCCATCTTTCTATCTCGAAAAACAAATTGAAATATCATGCCAAACTTAAAAAAAAGTGAGAATTTCATGTATATCACTAAAAAAAACCCTCGAAATTATGTATTTCCCGTTAAAAAATTCATAATACATATTTCCTCTTTTAAGTTTCAAAAACTCAAGAACCAGCTTTTGGTCTAGTAGCAAAGACAATGCTCTCTATGTGGGAGGTTGCAGGTTCGAAACTCAGATAAAAAAATCACTTGTAGATATTAAATAGCTAGGTAACTTGACCTTCAACCTTTACTCAAAACAAATTTCAAAAACTCACAAAATCTCTCAATTTATTGTCTTTTCTGTTACAACTCATTTTAAATTTATAAGCTTCTAATTTTATCATTTATTAAAAAAAATATGTAGCTTGATTGTGAAATGTCCATTCTTCGAACTGGCTTGTTTGTGAGGATAATGATTTATTATTCTAATTGTGATGCACTAGACGTAAACAAATGAACTATTTGTCCTCACAAATTGGCTAACTAGGTCTTCTACACATACTTCTTATTTTTTATTTTATTTTTTACACATGCTACAAATTTTTTGTTTTATTTTTTAATAAAAGAAAAAAGAAAGAATTATAATTATAAAATGTTTTTTTAAAAGAATAAATTGGATAATTTTATGTGTTTTTAAAATTTAGAAGGATAAATATGATATTATGAATTTTAGAAGGGGAAATATATAATTTCAACATTTTGAGTGGTATATACATGAAATTCCCTCAATGAAAGAATCAGGAAATGTGCCTAAAAAAATCAACTTTAATTGACTCTTGGAGATTCAGTAGGCCAGATTATGCTTCCTTGTTTTATTATGGCTTTGTTCCAAACAAAATGGATAAATGAAAGCTAACTCTTTTACTTTTTCTTATTCTAGTTTGCTTCTTTTTTCTTCTTTCCTGTAATGATGCAAGTTCTCAGGAAAACTCTGTTATTAAAATAATATTGATATGAAGAAACGGTATTTTATTTCAATTTTGTAAAGAAACAGAAGAAAAACAGTAATCAATGACACAAATAAGCTTTTGTCAAAGAGAATTACAAGTATCTTAAGTTATTTGCCTTCCTAAAAACCTGGATTTTTGTAAGCAAGATAGGAGTAAAAATTAATAAAAGAGAGAGGATAAGATAATGACAACCATTGTAATTCAACACAATATGGTTGCAAAAATGTTACTTTATCCATCCAACTTGTTTTTGCCGAAATTTTTATTAATATCACTGTAAAAAAAAACCCACAAATTATGGAGAATTCGAAAAATACAAGGGCTTCTAAGTCAATCTACGGTTCTATTCTAATGTATTGTAATATATTGATATTTAGGTGTTTGGGGGGCTTCCAAGTTAATCTGTGCTCCTCCAAGAATGGAGTTGCATATTGACTTGGAGGACCTGGTATTTTTTGAATTCCCCAATTTTAGTGGTGTTTTGGTTTTTTTTTTTTTTTGAAATGGTATTAATAAAAATTTCGGTTGCTTTTGAGAAGACATCTTTATTGATTTGCATTTTGTACTCATCTGATGTTATGTGCTGTTTTGCTAGCAATTTAATTTCAGGAAAATATAGTAAAATTTATCGATTAATTAATTAATTAATCAGAGCATTCTCTCAAACCTATTTAATACCCACAACGAAATAATATATTCTCCCAGTCTCCAGCCATATTTTAAGCCCTACATCTAAAAGCAGACGGTGCAGATAATCCATGACCACGGACAACGTACACAAAAAGGGAAAATTTAGAAAGCTGTATGGGCTGGACATCCAAAATAATACAGGAATGCGTTTGTCGGATGGACAGGGTACCGTCAAACAATTAATCGGGAATAATCAGTTGTAGTTGAAAATAATCGGCTAATTAGTCAGAAAAATATTTGATGGTTTGATCACCACCAATGACTAATCAGTCGATAATCGGCCTAAATGGACATTTTTTACAACACTGGGTTAATTGCGTCTAATATAGGCCTTCATTTCCCAAAGTGCTCTCATTGTTTTCTACAGGGGCGGATTCAAAATTTTCATCAAGTAGAGAGGCAAAAAAAATATCAAATTGGATTTAAATCCATCAACTAATTGGATACTTTATACTTTTCAATTCTCTAACTTGTAATTTCTGACGCTCTAACTTATAATTCTAATTACCAATCAAAATTCAACAAATTTATATCAATTTTAATAATAAATTTAATCCGAATTACAAATCTAACATCTAAAGGGGACAATTTTTTTTTTCAAAGAGAGCAAAGTCGGTCGGAACCGATAAATCTCCACTAAAATTCAAAATCCAGGCGCACCATGTGGATCCGTCCCTGATTTTACTTCCTAAAATTAGTAAATAGCCGCATTGATCAAACAAACAGAATTTGATTCTTATTTGGGCCGGGATGGTGGGGAGAGAGAAAAAGTGAGATTTTGACCAGGCCCATAATCGGATGAAACTAATTAAACTTCAGCTATTTAATTAATTAAATTTGTAGACTTCATAGAGAAAGTCGGTACATTGCTTCCTACTATATAGGCTTAATACATTTGGGCAATTGGGCTTCAGTAGAAGATGTGTTGCAAAGTTTTATTTTTGAAATTCCCAAATTGTAGTAGGCTTCGCTTACTAACAATTCATATAAGTTTCTCTCAAAAAAAAAAAAAAATTCATACAAGTCCCAAAGGAAAGGGATAAAAATGGAAGGAATATATGGAGAGATTGACTGTAACAGTATTATAGTACTTTTAGAAAATTTGGAATTAACAATTCATACAAGAGAGCAGAAGAAGCTTCATTTTTCCAATGAGGAAAAAGAAAGCAAATTTTTATCTCCCACATTTATTTTTATTTTTATTTTCATAAAAATGAGAATTATACAGCTACAAATGGAACAGATTATATATATTGAGATAACTGGCAGGCAAAGTTGTGCTGCTAAGAGAGATATTGAGAGAGTAATTGACTCAAGTAGTCCTATCTTCTTCATGGAGAGGAAGAAGGGGTTTTCATTGATCAAGGCAAAGTTCTTATAATGTTAAGCGCCACATAGAAGAAGGCTCGTAAGAGAGATGCATTCTCACAGGGGCGTAACTACATGGTAAGCAAAGGGGGCTAAGCCCCCCCTATCCTTTGAAAATTTTGCATTATTTACCTTCAAAATTTTAAATTTTACAAAATTATTATTATTAGCCCCCCTCATAATATAAAATTACATGATGTCTTATTCATCTAGCCCCCTCTATCTTAATTTTCTAGTTTGACCCTTGCATTCACACGGTAAAATAGCTATTAGCTAGTTTATACTTATTCTGTTACATTGGTAAGAGTCAAATATAGAGTTTCTTAATTTCTATTTGAAATTGAACCTCCACTAGAAATTATCTGTGATTGTTTTGTATGTTTTGTGTGCTTCATTTCAAAATGATGGAAATTTTTGGGGATGCAAAAATTGACTGTTTGATTTTGTGATATCAATTCGCCTCTATCTTCGTCCAAAATTCTAGTTGTTTACATTATTGTGCAGATCATTGAGAGATCTTTCTAATTAAAAAGTGCTTGAAGTCTATTTTGGATGTGCTAATAGAAAGTTCATGATAGTTGGCCTTTGTCTTAGCAATCAGTAATAAGGCTTGTCTGGTAAATTTATTTGCAACGTTTCTATAGTTTTTTTTAGGCTATACCAGATCCTTACAAAGTATAAGGAATTTTGTAAAAAACCAACACCCTTTATTTCAACCTTTGTAACAAAGGATTTCTCCTATCTGGATTTCAAACTCATGACCTCTTACATAAGCGACATGTGTTTTTGTCACTAGATCAAAAGTTGGTTCTCGGGACTGAAGTGCTTGTTTCCAGATTTTAAAAGTTTAACATGGTTGTTTTGCAAAATGGTTAAATCTGACCTTGTTTTACTCATCCAGTGTGATTATAATAAAATGAAATTAGATATAAAATAATGAATATTAGATTGTGAAAATGAATCATTGTTATGCAGGCGGAACAAAATCGATCACAGTTGAAAAAAAAAAACTAAGTCACTTGTATCACACATGAAGAAGCTGAACAAATATCACACTAAATTTATGAAAATGCACGCAAGAAGATTTACAATGCTGGGTTAAATTTTCTTTTCTATTATTTTATTAATTTATTAGTACCAATCTTGATATGATATGTACTTTGTCAAAAAAAAAAAAAATCTGCATCGATCGTTGTTTATTCTAATTTAAGATCTGATCATTATTTACTAGAAATAATATTATCATGCATGTTTGTTTCACGATTTCATACATTTATTATGTATTGACAATTTAATTTCTAAATTAATTGACATGTTTCAGCAAATTAAGTAACCTTTTTTTATAACAAAAATATAGACAAATAAAGAAAAATCAACAAGGCTATAATGGTCACTTTCCTACTATATATGTTAATATTTAATAATCATTATTTCCACAAATTTAAATGTTGTAGCTGTAGAACACTAAAATTGAAATATATAGTGCCCTAATTTTAATTTCACCATTTCAGAATATAATAGTGCAACAACCAGCTACAACAAGGGAGAAGCTTCTTGGTAACATTAAGGGGATCTTTCCTGAAATAGGGAACTTTTTGAGATCCATGATAGCTACTTCGAAGGATGAGCAAAAAGGACAAGAATACAAACATGCAAAACTACAAGGAGAATCTTCGTTTGTAGTTATTAGCTAGTATGACTAAACTAAATATGCATGGGGGAATTAATAATAATGGGACTTGTAGACTTTTAGAATCAGAGATGTAGTACTTAAGCTTAATTTGCAGTATATGATGGAATGGACTCTGCTGAAGAAAAGTAGGGTTCTGCTTTTCCGATCTCAACCATTCAATTGTTGAGATTTATGCATGAAAAAATTTATTTATCGAGATACGTGAATGAAAAATTTTGAATGGTTGGGATCAGAAAAGTAAAATCTTGCTTTTCTCTAAGAAAAACAGTAGAGTCGGATCCGTACATGATCTATCCAAAAATCATAGGTGGGCATTCATATATACATTTTAATAACATTTTTTTTTATTTGATAATAGTTGATACTAATTGTGGACGTATTGATACTTGTAAAATGCTTTACATATGATATATATATACAGAAGAGTCATGTTTTTATTCATTACACTCCAAGATATTTAGGGATAAAAACGGTATGGATAATATCCGATCTGTATTCGAAAAATTAGATGTGGATATCCGATATCCGAATATCCGTGTAGATATGGATACTGATATGGTTTTACGTTTCAATTATCTGTATCCGAATAGTAGATATATATCATATATTTTGATATATATTATGAAAAAAATATTGTTATTCACCATTAAAATTAGATAAATATTATGAACTTTGGTATTTTTTAATATTATTTTAATAAATATCCGATCTGATCCGTATCCGTATCTGTATCCGGCTGATATTCGATCCGTATTTGTTCCGTTTTCACCCCTTAATTAAGATGTTCCATCAAAATAATTATGCATCACTCGTAATATCATCTTTCTATATATTAACTGATGAGGGATAACTTAAAAAAATAAGTCAAGCAAAATAATATAAATATGGTTCTACAGATGTGGTAGCCTAACCTCTTCCTGACGCTTTTATTAGATATATATATATATATATATATATATATATAAAATTAATTAAATGATCGAGATCTGATGCAATTAGTACTAAATTTGATTGTTAAATTAAATCCAATTAATTATTATGCATGCGAACTACCTCTCTCCCGTGCATATACTGTATACAATAGTATTGTATAGAAGTATATAAATTGAGGAGAAGATTTATATGTAGGTAGTGCCTACAGCAGTAAATGGAGGCATCATGACTTTATACTACATTTTGTGGGGGTAAAGGGCTGAGCATTTAGTAATTCTAAAATAAACAAGTTTACTGTTACAAATCATAGTAAAAAAAACTGTAAATAAATAAGAATAAGGGACCTATGTTTGAGGAGGGAAATAAATATGAAAATACACTTAGTGATTCTTGTAGTGATGTCCCGTTGCAACGCACGTGCATGATACTAGTATATATATATAGAGCTGGGCTATGGTGAGTTGCGAAGTAAGATGTTATTTTTTACTTCACGCTCATATTTTTATTTTGAAAATCGAAACAACCGATCCGAACCGCTCAACATGTTCTCCATATTGAAATGTGCTTGGAGACCAAATTTTATATTTTTTGAAATTTTTTTACTATTTATTAAGCCACTTTGAAAATCGCTGATCGAATGATCCAGAATTTTTTTACTGTTTTTTATTGTTCACCCGGATCTGCGATTTTCAAAGTGGCTTAATAAATAGTAAAAAAATTCCAAAAAATATAAAATTTGGTCTCCAAGCACATTTCAATATGGAGAACATGTTGAGCAGTTCGGATCGGTTGTTTAGATTTTCAAAATAGAGTATGAGCGTGAAGTAAACGACGTTTTACTTCACAACTCACCATAGTCGATCTCTCTCTATATATATATATGTGATTGGTTGTAAGCGCATACTATATATTAAGTGAAATATAAAGTAAGAAGTACTATTGAATTGAAACCAGAAAAAAAACAAAAAGGGTGCATGTGAGAGCATGTAGAGTTTGGCAGAATAAATTCTCCTCGTTCTGCGGCGGGTCTTTTGGCAGGAGCAGTGGGACAGACAATAGTCCATATGGAAACTACCACACTTCATTTTATAATCATAACATAACACACACATATTAGAGAGAGAGAGAGAGAGAGAAGAGAAAACAAAGGATGAGAGAGCTAGAGACACTCAGATCTCTGTTCAATAGCGTACGTTTAAGTAATAGAATGTAGTCTAATTCTGTAGTTAGTCTCGAGTCTTGTTTTTTATGTTATTTTATTTGTTTTTAGGGGATCTTTGGCCTCTAACCTCCCTTTGATTATTAGTCACCTAGTCGGCAATATGAATTTCTTAATAGTTTAATTGTTGATGCTACCTTCCAGTCACCTAGCAAACCTAACCTTACCTAATTAAGCTGAGCAGCAAGATAATAACTGTACGTTATAACTTTGATTTTACCAGCTGTACTCAGAACAAATTAATCAACTGGTAATTAAATTATTACGAGTCATGTATGTCTAAATTTAAGTTCAATATTGGAATATAGAATGTATATGACTAGGGCTGCTAATTAATGAGCCGAATTAGCTCGAGTTATGGATAACTCGAATTCAACTCGGAAGATAGTTAGTCGAGGTGACTCGAGTTGAGAATACTGAGCCGAGCTGGCTCACTGACTTGAACTCAACTGGCGAGTAACTCGAGTTGGCTCGTGACTCGTGAGTCAACTCGTTTAAGGTGTTGAAATGTTAAACACTGGAACTGATGACTGTTGTTATGTAATAATATGAGAAGTAAATATTGAATTAACAAACAATCCACAACGATTTAACAAGTGAAACCAGTCCACGAGTTGTAACGAGCGAGTTGAGCTCAACTCGAACTCAACTCATGAGTTAAACGAGTTACTCAACTCGAGTCAGACTAACTCGAATTTTAAATGAACGAGCTGTTAGCGAGTTCGTTACTGAATTGAATTCGAGCGGCTCTCGAGTCGCGAGCTTTTTGTATAGCCCATACATAAGAGCAATATTTTTATTCATTATTTATGCTCCAAGATGTTCCATCAAGATAATTATATTATTCATCACTTGTAAATATTATCTTTTGATTAAAAATGACGTGTAAATTTCAAAAATAAGTCAAGAAAAAAAAATAATCAACTCATTGATTAATTTGTTGAGCAACTTTGAACATTCTAGAACAATTTTTGTAGCATTTATTATTTCTGCAACAAATATGCTTAACTATATATTTTTTTTTCGTGACCTGAAAAATACGACCTAGCTACATGATTGGTCCCGAACAAGAATATCATATGATAATTAAATAATTAATTAATGGTACCAACTTTTTTTCCAACGAAGAAAAGAGGCATTGAATTCAAGTATGCATGACATGTAATTTAGGAGGGACATTTAACTTTAACTTTGTGTGGAACAAATCAAGTCTAGAAAACAATGCTTGAATTTTGAATGTGCTCACGGGATGTATCACGTATGAAGCCTATGATCACCTAATCCTCTGAATGATTCTCCCTTAATCGTTGACACTTTATTCTCCCGAGGTTTTTTCTTTCTTTTATATTCATTTTATATTCTAATCCTTCTATCAATCAAAGATATATATATGTCACGCTGTACGTGTCGCCACTGACTACTAGCTGCGACTGTATCTTCTATCGATTTTGTTATTTTTCTTTCACTTTCATTATGGTACGTAACTAATTCGTAAATAATTCGTGTTTTTTTCAATTTTTTTGACGTTTCTGAACTGAACTGAACTCCGAATAAAACACAAATTACGAATTATTTGCAAGAAAAATGTGATTTTTTTTTAATTTTTTTGGGACTTTTTGGATTTTTTTTTTGCTTCCTTGTTGTACCGAATTATTCTCAAATTATGTCTGAATTATACTCAAATCACGAATTTTTGACTCCGCCGAACCGAATCCGAACTATTCGTTTGTTACTATGGGTACAACAGTGCACCTAATGTGGCACATGTTCATGTCCTGACCTACCACAGAAAATCTGACTCATCGTCTGACAGCTATGTCTTCTACAATCTCTTATCAGTTTAAAATGTCTCTCTAAAATAAAAGTTTAAAATAATGAGACTGCCAGAGGATCCGATCCCTTAGACACAAAGCACCATACATGCACGATCTACAATTCTTTTTGCCTTTTCTATCAGAAAAAAAAAAAAATCAGAATCAGAATCATATATGCATTAATATTATTTCTCCAGCTAAAAGCCGGGAGGGAAAAAAATAATAATTACAAATTAAATGTCTTTTAGCATGTACATGATCTATTTTATAATTAATCCAGTACGTGTATGCATATGATCATGCCAGAATGATCCAATGCATGTGAGAAGCTGAGATGAACTGAGCTGTTTCATATTGGAATATTCCCTAACGTAGTTTATGGATCTTGTTGGTTATTAACTGTGTCAGTTTCTGCAGTTCCATTAATACTTAAATAATACAGATTAGTTAGCCTATGCTTTTTCTTTTTCTTTTTCTTTTTTCATTCACAATTTTTTTTTTTTAAAAGAGGCAAAACGCCCATTTCATTGCTAAAAGAAATAATTGCATAGAGCTGTTTAAACAGGGAATAACTTTTACAGTTAAGCTATAACTACATTCACAATTAATTACAATTAAGCTATAACTTTTACAGTTATAATTACAATTAAGCTATAACTACATTTCATTGCTGAAAGAAATAATTACATCTTTTTTTTTTCATTCACAATTAAGCTATAAATTTTACAGTTCTTCATAACTTTTCTTTTATATTGCACTCCTACTGCTCAAAAGGAATTTGTATATATATGCATTGTTTTTTTTTTTATATTTACAAAATACACTGATCCATATGTAAACAAATAAGACAGAAAATTAATGCTTGCTTGTGATATATATATATATATATATATAAAGATGAATTTTTCGCACTTCGAACCTCAGGTCATGCATAAATTGGAAATTAATTGGTCCATCATGAATTTATATTTTAAGATCAATGCAATAAATTAAATGAACAAATTACTTTGTACAAGACTATATATATATTGAGCAATTAATGGTAGAAATTTGATATCTTCCATTTTCATAATACGTAAATTTCTTGTAGATCGATAATTCTAGGGCACATTCAAAATTTAAAGTACATTCTACGTTACAATACATACTCTGAGGTCTGAGCAATAGGCGTTAAATTTGTTGAATTAGTATGATATGGGAAAACAAAGTTAGAAGTATGCTGTATGGACACGGAGACAATTAATTAATATTATTGAACTTTAGAAAATAGTTGAGAAAGCAAGTTAATTTGCACCCATGCATGAGAAAATGCATGTGATTATTTAATTAAAATGAAGACAAACCAAGGTCAACTAATAAAGCTACCTTATTAATCACGGATTTGGCTTGCATTTCTAGTTATTGAAGCCAAGCTGGGATTTCCAAAGGTAAGCTAAAATAGATTGGTTATTTATTGCATCCATGCGCTTGAGAAAAGGATCACATGTTTTCCTCCTTTACCCCAAAATGAATCAAAATGATATATAGCAATAATACTAACAATAATAAAATAATAACAATAACAATGGTGATGATTTTAACAACCACCACATAACAATAACAAACCTTTGAAGCATATTGCAAGAATTGATGGTATATACAGTGTAGTAAAATTCGGTTCTATTCAGTGAATATTCGGCTTCATATATATTCCTATCCAGTGTCCGGCCGAATAGAAAATAGCTATTCGGACCGAATATTGAATCCATGCTTTTAAAAAATAAAAATAAACATTCAAAACCCATTAAAAGAGTTCCAGACCCGAATCCATAACCCATTAAATGAGTTCCAGACCTGCCAGATAGGTGTTCTCTTCAAGCGTCCCACTCAGAAGTTTTTTATAACCTCTCTACATGCTGTCTTATTGTATTTAAGTACTTTGAGATTAAATATTTAATAAAAAAATCCGCATATATAAATCCGAATAAGAATCCGTATATTCAGCCGCATACCGTATATGCAGTATGCGGCGACCTTCCGAATACTGCATGAGAATCGAATATTAATACACTGGGTATATATATACTAAATTAAACTACTATATCTGGCGAAAGTATATGTATGTGGTAGGTGGTTTGTTAAATATATGAACGTATAATCGGAATATTTCTTCTTACCAATTAATTGAATGCACTGTACGTATGCATGTACGTATGCATGTTATATATTAATTGTTCAAATTATTCTCTCTCTATATCTCTCTCTTTCACTCTCTCTAAATTACTAAAATAAAAAACTTAAAGCGGTTAACCTAACCATATATAGTTTAGAACATTTCATGATGTGGAATAGATATTATTAAGTGCAATTGAAACTACTTGAATGGTAAGTAAAACTTACTATATATGAAGCGGTTTATACTACTTTAATTTTAATATATAGTAATGGAAAATAATGATATGGTAGAAAATAATTAACCCTTGAAGTATCACATCAAATAATTTGCTTATTGAAACAGACACTTAAATAAACAAGATGCATCTTACATCATTGAGGCATTTATTCAACATTAACTATTCATCTATTGAAGTCACACTTAATGTAACTAATTTCCAATTTGTCAACTGATTGGACCGCTACTAAACTATTCTTTTTAAAATTCCAACTTCCTTATCCCTTTCAGACAAAATAACCATATTTTTGGTCATAAACCTCTGAGTTGTTGATATTTAAAATTACCACTTTACCTGCTTTATAAATGGAGGTTAGAAAAATAGAAAATAAGATTTTCTACATCATATAATTAATTTGATTTTAGGGTTTATATATCTTTTATTTTTCCTCCAAATTAAGATTATCCATTTTTTTTCCTTCAAGTATTAATGTCTTTTGTAAAATGTTACTCCATGCATACCTACATACCTACCTACATACATACATACATACATACATACATATGTATTATGTATATAATAGGAGCATTCAAATGCCTTTAAATTTTTTGTGTCTCCATCATGCGTCCATTTTTAATTTTTTTAATAATAAAAATTCTAAAATATATATGTCAAAAAAGAGGAGAATTTACATGGATGGTAACTTTACTATTTACAAAGCACGGTTGAAAACCGTTAGATGTGATATATGCTACTTTCTCTACATGTATATAAAAAATTATCACTTTTCGGTTTTGTTTTATGGGAATCAATAAATTGAAACATCAACGTTAAAAAAATATCCACATTAGTGAAGTTATGTGAACTCTTGATAACATTCAAAACAAAGTTGAAATGTCATAATATTTTACATGTGCGCATAGTGAACATATGCAGAAGATATCTAACAATTTTATTTTGATATTTATGTTTTAGATTTTGAGTTAATAAAAATCTAAAAATGGAGAAATGATGGAGGTACCAAAAAATGTTTTTTTGAAGGCATTAATTTGCACCATCCTCTTTATATAAATAAAGAAAAAGTTAATTATATATCTCTAGGACGTATGCTAACATAAGTAAAAGAAATTTTTTTTTTTGCAACTTGATAATGCCAGTGGACATTAATGAGAGTAGATGATGAGAGTTGAGAGCTTAATTAATAGGGCATACGCATGCACTGAATAGGGATTTCACCAATATACTTAATTTGATCTCTGTAAGTTATCTGAATTTGTATCTCAGAATGACCCATCGACCAAAGGAGCTTGACTTGCTAATAAATAATACTAATGACAATCAAATTCTGGAAGAAGAATATGGAAATTATTCAATGAAAAAAAGATGAGGAAATAGCACATTGAACTGTTCCATTCTTGAACGGTATATATATGTTTCATATATATAAAATTAGCTTAATTAAAACATGTACAAAATGTATTCAAGGTATATATATTGAAGTAATATATATATAGATCCAATAACACCCTTTTTTTTGACACATCTTGACATTGTTTTTTTTATGGGCCAATTTTGCGATTTCAAAATCCAAACAGTCGATCTGAACCGGTCAACATGATCACCATATTAAAATGTGCTTGGAGATCAAATTTTATATTTTTTTGAATTTTTTTAAGATGATTACAAAATCGTTGTTTTTCAATGGTCTGAAAACAACGATTTTGTAACCATCTTAATAAATAGTAAAAAAAAATCAAAAAAATGTAAAATTTGATCTCCAAGCACATTTTAATATATCCATCATGTTGAACGGTTTGGATCGACTATTAATTTGGACTTTGAAAATGGTAGGTGTCAAAATGTGTCAAAAAAAGAGGTGTAATCCGATCCTCTCTCTCTCTCTCTCTCTATATATATATATTACAATACTTTTGAGTTACCACAAAGTTACCTCCAACCATATTTTTCTACTTTTATAAAGTCCAAATCGTCAATCCAAACCGTTCAACATGATCTCCACAATAAAATGTGCTTGTAGATCAAATTTTACATTTTTTTGAATTTTTTTACTATTTATTAAGTATTTTACAAAAACTAGTCAAATTCAGACTATTGAATTTTGTACCCATCTTAATAAATAGTAAAAAAATTCAAAAAAATATAAAATTTGATCTGCAAGCACATTTTATTGTGGAGATCATGTTGAACGGTTTGGATCGACGATTTGGACTTTGAAAATGTAGAAAAATATGATTGGGATAACTTTGTGGTAACTCAAAAGTGTTGTAATCGGATCCCTCCTCATATATATATATATATATATATGTCGACTAATTAATAACGTAGTGAATTTAGGGAACTTCCGTAAAGATTAATTAGGGATTTCCTTTTCAATTTGTATGCGCGCGTGACATGATAGAGAGAGAGATTTATAATGGTGATATGCCAACTTTGCCAAAGCAGAAAGAAATGTTAGCTTCACGCGACAGAAGAAATGTTTTTTTTGTCTCTATGCAACCAAAGCTGTAGATACCATCATGTGGCTAATTTAGAATTTAACATAGTATTGAAAATTCCCAATTATTAAAACTGACAATATATTTTAATTCAAATGTGTGGAAACCTTGTTTAATTAAATCTATATTAATTATGTATGGGATGATTACACTATTATAACAGACAATTATAGCTGTACGTACTATCTACAATATCCATCCATTATGCTTAATTATATATATGTAATTATCCCTCCTAGAAAATTTCTTATTTTTCTTGTATAAATATATTTACTCATGTTGAACCATTAATTGTTTGATTAAATTTATTATTATGGATTGGACAATTATATTATGACAGTACTATCTATAATATTCATTATGCTTATATGTAATTATATATCCCCCATTTTTTTATTTTTTGTATACAAATATATATAGATAGTACGGCTTGGATATATAAGTCTAAAATATGTACATTCAAAGTATAATATAATATCAGTGTACCTATATATGGGATTAGGATTTTGCTCTCCTTCAAAAGAAAATAGGAGTATATATATAGAAAATAATAAAATAGTACTTATTTCTATGTTTTAATTACATTATGTATAACACTTGAATTTGAAATGTCAGCAAAAAAAAGGGAGAAAAATTCTTCAAACTTGTAAGTTTAATTAGATGAACTTGAACCGATGAATCTCTCCCTCATCATTTTATATTTTGATCGGCTCTCTTCACTTGTTCTAGAATATTTTTAACATGCCTGGTCATATTTATGCTGATCACTTATCAGGGGCGGACCCAGAGTGTTCCAGGAGGGGCAACTGCCCTCCCTGGATTTTGAGTTTTAGTGGAGATTTATCGGTCTTGACCGACTTTGCCCCTCCTTGGAATTTTTTTTGCCCCCCCTTTGGACGTTTGATTTGTAATTCGGGTTAAATTTAAGGTTAAAATTGAAATAAATTTGTTGAATTTTGATTGGTAATTAGAATTATAAGTTAGAGCATCAGAAATTATAAGTCAAAGCATTGAAAATTATAAGTTAAAACATTATTTTTTATCGAGTACCTAATTGATTAATGGATTTAAATCCGATTAGGTAAATGAATGGATGTAAATTCAGAAGTGTATTAATAGTTTAATACTATCCTAAACCACATATGTATATATAATTTTAAAAATCTTGATTTTGGTCTTCAATTTTTGCAATATTAACCTTTCAAAAATTCTTCATACTTCGCAGAAATAAATTTTCACTTCAAGAAAAATGTTAAATTTATACAATATTAATTTGAGATATCAAATCATAGTTCGATTAAACACAATTAAAGACATCAGTATATTATACAATATTAATTTGAAATTTTTTCAAATTGGACGACATCTGTAACTCAAAACGCAATCACATATGTATATATTAAAAACCTTATTTTATATACATTGATCTATAACTCATTTCGTTTTGAATTGAGTATATCAGTGACATATTTCGTCATTGTCAGAACATAATGACAAATGAATTATTCGGGTTCGGTTCAGCGTGGTCAAAAATTCGTAATTCGGGAATAATTCGGGTATAATTCGAGAATAATTCGGAATTATCCGGACCAGAGATCTCAGTCCTACAAGAGAGCAAAAAAAGAGAAAAAAAAGTTATGGGAAAATTTCGGGAAAAATTCGCGAATAATTCATAAAATTCAGGAAAAATTCATAAAATTTGTAAATTATTCGCGAATAATTCGGTCAAAATTCGGTAAACCGAATAATTCGGAGTTTGGTTCGGCATCACTTAAAAAATGAATTATTCAGGGGCGGAACACAGTGATGGGTAAAGGTGGCTAAGCCACCCCCATAAATTAAAATTTTATAGTTTAATCCATTAAATTTTGTAAATTTTATATGCATTAGTACCTTTAGCCCTCATTATAAAATAAAATTACACTATATTTAATTTTTCAGCCTCCTAATCTCTATATTCTAATTCTGCCTCTAAAATTATTCGCGAATCTTGTGACTATGCGTGGGAATGTGAATAGACTGACGACATGAAAATAATGCAGCAATATATATATATGGCTATATCTAATCCGAACCCGTGAATGCCACTTTGGACAATGCCAAACCTTGAGCGATCGATGTTGCTTTCACCCAAGCGAGCAAGTGTCAACTCTTGTGCATTCTTTCCCACCCATTGTCCTTTTTAAACTCCTTTATATGTGTTCCAACCCCTCCTACCTCGCCTTTTTTTTTTTCCTCTCTTGTTCCAAATTAACCTGGCCTATAGTATTTATTTTCTAGAATCTCTCTAGAATATATTCATTTGTCTATGTTTTGTTTCCTTTAAACATTTTCGGTGGAAGGCACTCGCTAATATGTATGCATTGAATATTGTCACACAAGGGGATCTGACTCTACTGCTTTTTTTAAAAAAAAGTAGAATTCTGCTTTTCCGATCCCAATCATTCAAAAAATTTTATTTGCGTATCTCGATAAAGAAACTTTTTCATGCACAAATCTCAACAAATTTAAATGGTTAGGATTGGAAAAACAGGATTCTATTTTTCTCTAAGAAAAACAGCAGAGTCCGTTCCCACACGAGGAGGCATGCATAATTTTAAACCGTGGAGATTAATTATAGAAAAAGAATTTGTTTTTAAGAAACAAATATAATATTGGAGTTGGTCATAGAAATTCTTTAAAAAATTTGGAGTCAATATTAAAGTACAGGTAGGGTCATTTTTATTAAAATTAAATAAATGACCTCATTTCTTAATTTGTATAAATCTTCCTCTGAATATAGCAAATACATAACAATAAGTATAATATTATTGAGAATTTATTATCTTATGGATTCAGTTTTCTCACCAGCATGCAAACACAAGTTTTGTTCAAATAATAGTAATCCAACATTTTTAGTTTGATAAGGTTGCTCCGTTAACATATTCCTCCTTAAAGATAATGCACTAATTGTAATTCATTAGTAGAATACATGACAAAAGTATTGCAAGTAATACATAGCGTCATAAAATTATAATATTTTGCTTTTAAAACTAAAATCAACTGACTAAAAGTGAATGACATACAAATGTATTCTAACCTTTGAAATTTGTTTGCGTACATTGTTGGAAATTATTATATAAAGATCATAAAAATTTATGTACTTCAAGACATCAATTAATTTTGTTTTGATGTAGAGAGGCATAGATTTAGCCTATCAATTTTCATTTAATGTACATAAATGATCTCACATCTGAGTTTCGAAATCGTGACCTCGCACACGGAGGATAGTGTTGTTCTTTGTCACTAGGTCAAAGATTGATTTTTTTTCATGACATAAAGTATTAAATTTTCAATATTCTTTTGGATTCAAATTAATCTTTTGTATGCGTTAAATATTCAAGTTAGGGTTTTTTAATTAGTTTGCAGTTGGAGCTTATTTTGAAAATTCACATGCAATCTACTGGTTAAAACATTATCATCTATGTATAATTAGATGATTAATTCTATGGTAATATAAAGGAAAGAAAAAACACAAGGTCGATTTGTTCTTGTTCTCTTCTTTTTATTTGAAATTTTACTCTGCTCTAATAAAATATTCTAGGGGAGTTGATCCCTCTCTATCCTCTCTCTGTCTAGTTATCCGCTCTCTCTCCCCCACACCTTACCCTTCAAATACCCCATAATTCTTATATAATTCCTTCCCATTACAAAAGAAGAAAAAGAATAACCAAAAGAATAACTATTCCTAAGTAGTCAATGTAGAGAATACTTGTCTGCTTCTCACCTCTCTTGTATATTTTATCATTTTGTGTTGCCATCATCACTTAACCATCCAGCCTCTTATTCAAAATTTTATATATCCGGGGCCTCTTCCTCCTAAATTTTATATAGTATACCAATATTATTCTTCTCTCTCTTTCTGTCCCTCTCCTTTTCTCCTTCCTGCCTCTTTCCCTTGCAATCTCCCATCAATTGAAGTCGATTATGGTACCATAGGAAAGATCAAGACAAATATTAATTCTATTGTAGTAGGAGAAGAGACACTGCAAATCCATGAACAAGGTGGAGGTTGGCATATAAAGATATAGAAAGAGGAGTATGGGTGGAGAGAAGGAGAAAGAAATTGTGGAAATTCATGAAGATGATGCTATTAGCGAGAACGATCAGAACCCTCAGGCGCTTGACCTGAACGAGGGAACGGCAGAAGGGATCACTGACAGCACCAGTGATGGAACCGGTGAAGATTATTGCTCTGGGGAAAACAGCAGCTCCAACAATAACAAAGATGATGCAAGAAGCAACAGTGGAGGTAACGATAACTATAGTAATATAGACGAGAGGAACGGAGGCAAGTCGGAGGGTAGCAGTGAGCGGGGCCCATCTGTCAGGCAGTACAACCGATCAAAGCTTCCTAGACTTCGTTGGACACCGGATCTCCACATGGCATTTGTTCATGCTGTAGAGAGGCTCGGGGGACAAGAGAGTAAGCTCTAGCTATTGATGAGTTAGTTAAATTTGATTCTGCAATTTCCAACCTTCTGTAAAGAAAGAGACAGGAAATTTTTCACATGTAACGACGCATATATGCAAATTACATATTAGTAAAAGATAATTATTTCCCAAATAATTGAAGATAAACAGTATACCTGTTTTCTTCGACATTTAGTTTGATATAATTTGTTCATGCTCTATGTTCGATCGAGGGCTGGCTCAATAATTAAAAGAGTAACCCTTATGTTATGTAGTTATTCTTATAATGTTAGATGAATATCTAATGCTCAACTCCTGTTTAATGAGAACAGACTTTGCATTATTTCAACATTTCTCAATATTGGATTATATATTTATTTCTGGGTGGTCTAATATTTTTGCTAAATATAACTTATGATAAAAGTCATATATACCTTACTACTTATATGTTTCTTCTTATGTATAGCACAGTTTCGTTTATAGTAGTGATTATTCCATCCTAACTGAAAGTCAAATGATTCAACTGATCATGTTTTCATCTAATAATTTCAGGAGCAACCCCAAAGTTGGTGCTTCAGATGATGAATGTGAGGGGGCTTAACATAGCTCATGTAAAGAGCCACTTACAGGTAAAAGAGGATGGGGAAAAAGGGTGTGTTTTTGTGGGTATAGAGGAGGCATGAGTCTTTTTCTTTTCTTTTCTTTTTTAGGGTTACACATGCATGCAGCCTCCCATTTTTTAGCAATATGTGGCTCCAGGTATATAACATCTAACCTTCTCATTCTTTTGCCATAAATTCAGATGTATAGGAGCAAAAAGGCAGATGACCCTGCTCATGAAAAATCAGGTCTCTCTCTTCCTCTCTCCCTCTAACCCTCTTCCTCTCCTCTCCTCTCTTCTCCTCATCAACTAGCTATCGTGTATAATTTTCACTTAAATCGAACGGGATAATCTATAAGAAAACCAAGCACAAGAAGAAGTAAACTGCCAAATCGTAAATGTCCATTGTCAAGTTTAAATTCAATCCACTATATATTTAAAATTTAGCAAAAAAAATTTATTATAAACCACACTATTGATTAATGTAACTATATCATCTTAATTAACAAATATATATATATATATATATAGGTGAGTTCCTTAAAACTTGGTTTATGAAACCTTAAATGGAGGATAGCAAAATGACGATCCACTTATTTTCTATACAAATAAAGAAAGCGAATTTTATATCCCTTTTTACATTGCATTAATTTTAGCAGTCATGTCGCCAATGGAGATGCACCTGAGAAGAGGAGATCAATTTCATGAGATGCTCTACCAGAGAACTGGCTCGATATTCTCTCCGAGGATGGAGAATAGCGGATTCTTATCATCGAGAAATTTTACTGATATCAATAGGTTTTACAGTCTCCTTCAGCGGCAACAACCCACACATGCTTTTGACCTCAAGAGCTCCACCTTTAGGTATACACTTTCGAGGATGTACATGTAGAATTAAGAAAGAGCAATTTATTTTGATCTAAAATAAAAAAAAAATTCAGATATCAAATCGATATAACAAGAAAGAGTGGGCGAAACCACGTACCAAGAAAGACTAATAACAATAAAAATATTATAGGTGATGATGTAAATAGGTGGAGGAGCTTTGTAAATGAACTTAACTTTTTTTTTTTTATAAATATATTTGTTAGCGGTTCCGCTAACCTTCAAAAAAAAAGTTATATAGGTGACATTATACTGAAGGAAACATTTTTCTGTTTAATACCAACAGATTAGCTTGAAGTTGTTATCAGAAGTTACAATATATTTGTTCTCTCTCTATATTTGCCCCTCTTCAAATTCCAACATCCAAATTGTATGGATATATCTGAAAGTAGAGCCTAGTGGAGTTGGTGTTTTAAATTCACTTACAACTCAATTTGTTTACATCTTAAAAGATGTAACCGTTCATTTTAACCAGGCATCAAGAGTGGGCTTTCAACCAACAAGCAGTTGCACGGGCTAGCTCAATCAAGGATCAAGGCCCTGCAAAGGGCTTGATACATGACATGATGTTTAGAAAAGACGGGAAGCCGTCAACGTCACACTTGTTCGATATTAGAGGTGCAACAAATGGCGATTGGAAACCGCGGTTTCTAGAGGAGAGAATGGAGGGGAGAAGAACTGGAAATTTTGACTGGAGCGCATGCACTAGTAGTAGTAACGCTGCTTCCATTTCTAGGGTTAATAATTTGGTAAACCAAGTTGCCACTGAAATGCCAGTTGGATGGAGAGAAGGTACTAATTATAACTTGTTCAGTGAGAACAAGAACAATTTAAGCTTCCCGGATCCGGGCAGAATCAATGGAGGGGTTGATTATAAGCTCAAGAATCCGCTACAGGTCGAGGTACAATTTTAAGTACTCCAAATTAATTTCTATGGTGCACACCTCTAACCCAAATTATACTATTATGATGTTTAATCATTTATCCCTGTCCTTGCCTAAAGGAGTGTATATGGTAAATGGTCATTTGAGACAATTAACAATCCAACTACGCGCGTATCCGCTACAAGTCGAGATATATACATATTTTTTTAATTTGAACTCAAGTTTCCACGGCCACAAAAGTGGAATTCTCACACTAAGTTAAAGGCACAAATTCAACATTATTTATGAAGGCGGTTCAACCATATAAACATTTTTTAAAATTATAAAAAATAAAGGATAAAATTGCTAATTTGTGTTTATGGGATTACTCAATCACACTTGATCAAAGCTTGGAAGATCTAGTGCCACTTAAAACTCTATGTTATGTTTAAAATGTTTTTCCATGAACACCCAAACACACAGCATCTTGAACTCACCCAGTTAGAGCATACTTGTCTACAGTTCATTGCATACAATAGAAAGCCATGAACTTTTAGAAGGAATCAATTAATATAGCAACTTATCAATAAGTGCACCCTTCATTACATTACTATCTGGCTTTGTTTGGGTTGTGCATGACCGCATGAAGTGATATTACATCTATTGGCATCAGGGACCCCTCTCTATTCTTGATTCTCTCTCTATGCCATCACTACTTATAAATGATAAATGAAAACAAACTATGGACTTTAATAAAAGCCTGAAGCGTTTTTTTTGTCTATATATTGTTAAAATTACCTAAGGCGCCATCTGTACTCCAAAGATAATAAAATGATATATAATATATTTTGTACTATATATTGTTTATACAGGCTCCTTTTATACCGAGAAGGCCATCTTTCAAACTTGGCGTCTTATTCAGTTTTGAACAACCCTCCAAATTAATCAACAATTTATAAAAGTTTAATTGTGAATTTACCATTATCCTCAGATGCAGCTAATATAAACACTTGATTTAGTGGGCTTAATTATATTTGCCATATATAATATCTTCTTGTTGGTAATTCCTATAATTGTCGATATAGGAAACTTGTTATTAATTATAATTACATTTTAATTAGTTTATGTTGAAGTTCTAACATATCCTTTTTTTTATTGACGAACTTACAGAAAAACCTACTGCACGAACACATGGCGAAATCTGATGAAATGCTCAACGAAACTGAAGCACCTAAAGTTGATCCAAAGAGGCTAAAATTGTCTATAGGCAATGACTCAGCACCTGATTTGCAACTAAGTTTGAGCCCGAACGTGAAATGCAACGCCATGTCCTTCAATCCTACTACTACTGTGGCAACTGAGAAAGAAGTGGATAGCAAGCTCTCTCTGTCGCTCTCCTCGCCTTCTTGCATGCAAAGACTTCTGCACACATCATCAAATTCACAAACTAATAAAAGGTTATTAGAGAGAGAAAGTACATGTGAAGCCACAGCGGGGCCGAGTACTTTGGATCTGACCATGTCTATAAAGGCATTGGAGTGAGATCTTTCAAGTACTTGTTTGTCTCAAGGCTTCAAATTTTTTTTTCCTAATTGTTATTATTTTGAACTATTTAATTTGAGATAAGGCGCTCATCTTAATAGCCTCTTTCAAGCGAAATATGTAGCATGCATATGGTTGGATGCATGATGAGGTTGGGTTCCTTGTCGTCTACGCGTTGAAAAACAATTGATAACAGTATCAACCTTAATTAATTAATTAATTAATTAATTAATTCAAGTACTAAATAATTGGCGAACCATTAATTATCTTTTGGTTTGGCGTTTCGCCTGACAAACATGTTAAAAAGAATCTCTTGGTTTAATCCTTTTCTATTTTGTTGTTGTGGTAGTGCCAGTGGTACCCTTTCTACTGGTACTCCCAAGTCTCCCGCAAAAACCAAACATATAAATGGTGCCATTCGGAAAAAGATGGCTTTTGGACTTTTGGTTAATTGGTTATTATAAATTTGGAATCATAAGATAAGGCCATATATTTCCTTTATAAGTGAGATATGTATAGTGGCTCTCTAGGCAACTATTGTATAGTCACATGTGGTTGTCTTGTCGTTTATACATTGAAAAAACAATTATTAATCCGGTTCAATAATCAAAATCTAGCAATATATGTGATGCGAATTGAAAGTTGCAACTAGCCCTTTATTTTATGGGGTTCGTTTTTCATCATTTTGTTCTGGGTGGTAAGTTCCATATCTCTCAATCTCGCTGTCTCTCTCTCTCTCTCTCTCTAGATCTCTGCCTCTCTGCCTCTAGTATAAGTTAACAAGATCGAAAACAACAAGAAAGAGATCCACCACATGCGGAAGCATGTCTGATCGATGCTATATATTGCTATACAGTCTTGTAGAATATTATATAATAAGATTAATTGTTGTCACTTGTCAGTGTCCCTTAAAGAGTTTGTTTGGTGTAACGGTGTTTACCCACTTTATATATATATATATATATATATATATGTTTTCCATCGTAAATGTCATGCTGCATGGAGGAAATTAGTGAAGCACCGGATGCAACAATGCTACCTAAGAATATTAGTAAAAGTTCATTATAACGTAAATACAGCATATATAATGATTTTCTAATGATAATTTTCAGAGATGGATATGTTGAGAAAAAAAAATTAATGAAAATTTGTGAGAAATTTTCAAACAGTGGATCAATTTTGTAGACAACATATATAAGAGGAGGGCTCAAATGCCTCATTGCTTAATGCTCCAATCGTACTCAAACATCTTTATCTTTAATTTTCAAGTCGAAACAAAATATCTGAACCGCTCAACATGATATCCACTTTAAAATGTGCTTAGATATCAAATATTATATTTTTTGAAATTATTTTACTATTTTTTAATATAGGTACAAAATCACTGTTTTTCAGAAAATTGTGGAAAAACAATAATTTTGTATCTATTTTAAAAACTAGAAATTTTTTTCCAACAAATATAAAATTTGGTCTCCAATCATATTTTAACATGGATATCACGTTGAGCGGTTCAGATCGTCTGTTTGAACTTTGAATGCGAAGATAAAAATATTGGGGGTACGATTAGGACATGAAACAATAGGGCATTTGAACCCTCCTCCATACTTGAAAGAAGTAATTCTTTGTAAATATTAAATATATAGTTAGATGTCTTGACCTCTCACCTTTACTCAAAAAAAAAATATCCAATATACTCTAGCATCATCTCTCTTTTTTGCCTCAATTGAATAAAGCATACTATGTTAATAGCATGTCATTAGGTTCCGATACATAGCTGCTGTTTGTAACTGTTTTTGTGTAGGGAACCTAGAGAGAAACAAGACAAATTCTCCTACTGTTTGGTTGGAATTTTTTTGAAAAGCTTGACAGTGACTGTGAAGACTAAGACTATAGCTTGGAATTATTATGACTAATTCATGACCGACTGCTTCAATGGATTTGTTCAAACTTAGGGACTTCAGCCTATGTGTAGCTAGGCTTCCTGATTTCCTGACTTCTTTATATTTTGTATTTGAAGATTTCATAAATAATATTATATATATACCAGCAATATATATAGCTGAATAAGAATCAAACTGTAGATATATATAGAAAAGATTTATGATACTGAAACATTAAATTTTGAAAATATCTTTCAATTTGAAAATTGAGAATTTAGAAGAACTTGAAGATTTTTAACATATAATTAATTATAATTAACTCCTTATTCATGCATGAATATGTCTAGCCAACGCTAAGTTCTCTCTATCAGAGTTTAGTCAGTTAGTACAAAGTTTTATCTAATTAGGATTATTTCTCGGACTTCTTCCGAGAAAAAATAATTATTAAATAAAAAACTTTTGAAAATATTATATGAATTAAATTTGACACAAATGAGTTTTTTTTCTAGAAAAACTGTTAAAGACGTTTGTAATTGTAAACAACATAATTAATTGCATAATAATTCATGTATATGAAATAAAAGAGATATAACCTTTAAAAAGAAAAATAAAATAAAACAAATAAGAGTACGATGTGCCATAATTAGGAAGCTTACAAAAATTAATTTTATTTATGTAATATTAATTTGGATAAATTTTATTTTATTTTGACAATAAAATTTCCTGCATTTATTTTATAAAAAAAAGTTTAGAAACTCAAAGTGTTACACCGAGATTCGGGGAATTGAAGCTTGAATAAATTTATTAAGAAAAGATATCAGCAGATTTGCTTGATTTCTTCTGGCGGTATTGCATATAGTGAAGAAAAAACGTGATATTGTGACATAAAATGTGATGTGCTATGACAAAAACAAATTATGTGACGTGGTGTGAAGCGACTAGCTAGGACAGTTATGCCACACAAATGGTTACATATGTGTGGTCTCGTTGTGACCACACGTAACGTGATCAAATATGGTATAACTAGTCATGTTTAATAATTTTCTTTTAGGTTTTAAATTAGTTTATAGAAGAAAAAGATGCTAAAAGTAAGAACTTTCGCAAAATAAATTAAAATAATGAAGCAATGTTGAAAAAATTGGTTAGGTAACTAATTCAGTTTGCGTGATGTGTCATTATTATCAAAGAAAACTATAATTCACATCACGTGATCAACAAACGTGTTGTGACGCGCCGTAATGGAACTAATAACAAGGTGATTAATTTTCTTCACTAATATTATTGTGTTGCCTGGGCCCAAAATATTAATGCGTAAATACTAATAATAACACTCGTATCATTATCTCTTTTTAGGGTTTCTGTTTCAATTAGTGATTTATTTTCTTTCTCTATTTTTTCTATTATTTTCCTTTCTTTGCTTTGTTTTTGTATATTTCTCTATCTATGTAAAAACTGATATCACTAGTGTTTTTGAATAATGAAATCTAGAGGTATGACTTCTACATTTTTACTTCAAAGAGATTATTTGAAAGATGTATATAACTAGAGGTATGACTTCTAGTTGCCGGTGAATGAAAATGAAACAAGACAAAGACATTATTTGAAAGACCACAGTAGATAAAAAGGTAGAAAAAGATAAACTGGAACCAACGGATCATGTATTTAACTTTGCGTCACATAAAAAAAAAATGTATATATAACTTTGCGGTCACAGGACTTCACTTAAAGTCCAAGGGAAAATGGACCCGGCATACTATAGAATTATTATATTCGATATCCGTACTATAGAATTTCTAGAATTTCAAACAGTTGCTTTCAACTGCTTAACATGCATCTCAACATAAAAATTCGTTTTTTTAGTTACCACGGAATAAAATAAAAATTAAATGAATACCACTGATTGAGACTTATTTCGCATTCTACCACCCACGCGCATTCAATTCGCGTATCAAATTGGACGGTATGCGTACTGGGAACGCGCACCGCTGGGTGTGCGTACTGAGCACGCGCACCGCTGGGTGTGCGTACTGAGCACGCGCACCGCTGGGTGTGCGTACTGAGCACGCGCACCGCTGGGTGTGCGTACTGAGCACGCGCACCGCTGGGTGTGCGTACTGAGCACAGCGCACCGCGCTAAGAGTGACCCGGTGACCCGGTGCGCGTACTGGGAAGGCGCGCCAAGGGGTGCGTGTACCGAGCAGGCGCACCTAGCCACTGCCGATTTTTTTTTATGTTGTATTTTATTTTATCACCAATTTGATATATTAATTCGCTTGTTTAGACTTTAGTTGTGTTGAATTTATTTGTGTTATTTACGATCAATATTTTATTGGAATGATACGGTAGATAATAATAGAACATACGGACAATAAAATGGGTAAATTTGTGAGTTTCGAAAGTTTAGAAGGAAATATACGAAATTTTCAAAGTTTAGAGGAAAAAATACATAATTTTGAAGTTTTTGAGGAGTATACGTGAAATTCCCCATAAAAATAAAGATAAAGATCCATAGTACATAACGATATATTGTACACTATGCATATATAGTACAGTAACCTCAAACAAAAAAATATTATGATCCTCCAATAATTTCACTGCAATTATTACTCTTCTCAGAATAGCACTTTTAAGGGTGTTAATGATACTCTTTTAACCGTTTATCCTACTACCCGTATCGTATTCGATAAGACGAGTTTGGATAAGACTTTTTCGTTACCTTATCATGTATGGAGATGTGGGTATGAATATGGGTAAGGATTTTTTTTCGTTAGCTAAGCGGGTGACGGTATAGGTAAAGGCTATTTCCACTAAAACAAAACAGGGCATCAGCGACCGCTTCAGTCACCGATCGCTGAAGACCCCAAAATTTCTTTTTAAAAAATAAAATAAAATGTTTCGGCGACGAAATCTTCAGCAACCGGCGCCCACAGCCTTCTGCGACCGATTTGGCCCGGTCGCTGAAGGATACCCCTAAAAAAACCCCACGTATAATTTCCTTCTCTCTGACTTCACGCCTTTTAGGTTTAGATAAAAAAAAAACCGACCGAAGTCGCTGTTCTGCCCCGCCTTGCCGCTCGACCCCACGTTGCCGCCTGATCTCCGCCCGACCCTGATTACTGCCGCCCGGCTAATTACCGCCGACGTTCGACCGATTGTTCCTCTCTCTCTCTCTCACTCGATCTACTCCAAATTATCGCCGCCCGACCCCGCCGCTCAACTCAGAGTCTGCATCCTCTCTGGTACCAGGTTCGTGTAGTCAGGTATTGCACTGTCGATAGGATGATTATTATCATTTTCTTTGTTTCATACAAATAAAAAAACTCAGATGAGCCATTTTACAATCAACATAAGAAGTTGATTGTTATTCTGTTATTATTATCATTTTCTTTGTTTCATACACCTTGGCCGATGCATCTAATATTGACCATAGGTAGTGGTCAACAATAACATGGCGACAGTCAGAATTTTGATTTGTGCAACAATAACTATATGATGGGTAGGTCAGTAATTGAAATAACTGATGAGAATTGAAATAACTTATTTGTCTTGTGGTGATTTTAACATAACGTAATGTATGACTATATGTTGATACCAAAGCAGGAATACACAATTCATGTTAAGTTTTAGACGATTCATGTTTGTTATTATATCGTACTTTAGATATTTTATGTCGTAACTTAGATATTTTATTTTTATGTGGTATTTTAGATATTTGTTATTCGATGTTTATGTAGTACTTTAGATATTTCATGTTTATGTCATTTTGTGAATTGCTTGGTACATACCAATTAAATTGCTTGTGAATTACTTTTAAATTGTTTGGTGTTTGTGAATTGTTTGGTACGTTTCGTACCAATTGGAGCTGGGGAAATATAAATGAACAAATGAATTTAATGGTTGTTATATTTGTTTGGTACATTTCGTACAGGAAAAGAAAAATAACAGCAAATACTCAAAAAAAAATTCTACCCTTCTGCGACTGATTATTGGCTCATCAGGCAACCGCCAAATCGATCTCTGATGGCCTTCCCTGCCACGTCAACATATATCATCATAGACCGATCTCATCGGTCAGTTATAGGGTCATCTGCGACCGCGCCTTACCCTTCTGCGATCGGTGACATCAGCGGGGAGGGTATCAGCGATGGAGCAACTGCAACTGACCTTTCTGCGACCGATTTAAGCCTTCTGCGACCGGCGCCTTACCCTTCTGTGACCATTTGGCCGGTCGCAGAAGGGTATTGCTTGCTGTAGTGTTCAGACCCGTTACCCTATAGGTAATTATATAAATAAAATATATGATAATGTTTGAGCAATAATTAGTGATTGTGGAATTTATTTGCGTGATATTTCATATGATAATGTTTGAGCAATAATTAGTGATGTACTTTTGTTATTTAGTGTATGTTCATTGCTATAAGAATTTTTTTTAAATATATTATTTTTATTTTCATATCTAGTTGTTTAGTTAAATAATATAATTTTGTCCGAGATATGTTTTTAATTCTCTACCTTTATAAAAAAATAATTTAGTTGAATTGATTGCACATTTAATTATTTTTTGTTTGTTTTTTTATTAGCAATGTGGTTTTTTTAAATATAATAAAATTAATTATTATATTAGTATTATTCGTCATTCACCCGCTTTTGTGTTCATTATCCAATAATTTTAACGAGTAAAAATAGAGCAGTTAAGGTAAAGTCAATTCTTAATGGATAAGTAAGATATGAATAAGGTCATTATTAGTGAATATAGGTATGAAATACTTCCACCTTACCTGTATCGTACTAATTAACACCCTAAGTTGTATCCGCTTCTTTTGCTCCTTATTAAAGGCTGGTAAATATACAATGGAAAAACTTGTTTTTGGTCTAGTAGCAAAGGCACGTGGCTCTCATGTGGAAGGTCATGAGTTCGAAACTCACAAAGTGAGAAAATCATCTATATTATACATAGGGGTTTTTAAATGTGTTAGTGGCTTGACCTCCAACTCCAAACCATGACCTGCCTTTCTATTTTTAAATTCCACCTTGTAATTTCCTATTTTTAATGATTTTTATTTTTTATTTCCTATGAATAAAATTTCGGATCTATTTAGATAGTGATTCTAATTTCAAATTTTAAGTGAGAATTTTATTTGTTATTTTAAATATATGATAATTTTATAAATAGAAAGATTTTTAATGAGATGTTGATTAAAAATATTAATTTTTATTTGTTTATTTATCTCAAAAAAATATTTTGAGACGTATGAGAATTTTATTTTTAAACAATAATCCAAGCAAGAAGGCCTTGGTTTTGCCAAGGAAATAAAAAGGTAGCGCTCACATGAGAGCCTTGAAATTAATTGCATGAATGTAATATTTCTAAAATTATTATAAATTAATTTTATG